>JBAMCK010000385.1:600000-1149646 GCA_037075185.1 Drosophila pseudotalamancana | reverse complement strand
TTTCTGTTTTCTACACGCTCTTTCTAAATATTGGCGTATTTCCATTTTTATTTTATTTATTTATTTTTTTTTTCGACTATTTGGCAGTCATTCGCTGACCCAATAACAAAATATGTGTGGAAGATTTCCAAAACATTTAAATACCTTAAGAGGACGCACACGCACAACTCTAACGCGACATACATACGTATGCTGTGTGTACGCATGTATGTATATCGAACATAGATTCGTAGACACGAGCGTCTTTCTTGTCTATTCCGGCCATTCATTCGTTACGTATACGCAACGTTGATGCCTTGCGTGCAAAGCAAATAAAGAAAACGTTTTGTTTATATTTATATGTGAGTATGTTAGTGAATGCGAGCATGTGTGTGTGTGTGCGTGTGTGTATTCGTGTGCCTACGAGACGAGCCACGAGAGATACTCGCTTCTCGTTTCTGAGTCCTTGATACTGAACTTTTTTCATTGTGAAAGTTTTTTGCAAGCGGTTCAAGGTTGATATTTTCACAGTGCTTTAACGGATAGATAAGGGGGCACTTGTTTGGTGGAGGGAGGGGTTTGTAATTGCTAGATTGTGTGCCACATTTCTATACTTTTCATTTTGCTTGGCTTTTTCTTATTTATATTATTTATTTTTGGGTAACAGGCGCCACAGAAAACAAATTCCGAGCCGCACACGAGCTTCTGTCTCGGTATACAAAATTTTGCAATTTACAAATAGGTAAATACCGAGTGTGTTCCTTGACTGTGTGAGTGTGTGTGAGTGAGTGTGTGTGTGTGTGTGTGTGTGTGTATGTAAGTATGCTTGTATGGGTATACTGCTGCATTTGTAAACAGTGTGAGGCCTTAATTCGTCAACAATAATAAAATTATATAAAGCGGGCATGTGACAGACACATGTACCATTCATGTGCCAGAATCATTTCCGATTACGTGCAGTTGTATCTTATATGAACGACCGTATATAAAAGTTTGTCACTTAGGATTGACGTTGCTTAATCAACTGCTCTCCCTGTCTATGCAATTGTAACGTGTAGCTATGCTTTAAAACTAATTCCGGACCGACACACCCGTACGTATTGCTCAAGTACTTATTATGTGAACAAGTTAGCAAATTCTTTCAAATTATGGACGCACTTGAGTGTGAAAGAAGCAAAACATCGCCGAATTCCACTTCAAATAATCAATTAAATATATATTTATTTTATTACAGACGAATTAAAGCACATTTGGCACGTAATTCAAATGACTAGCTTTAAATAGATGGGTTATATTTATTTTATTTAAACGCCAACCGAGTTGCAGCAGAGCCAGGTCGAGTGATTAATAAATCAATAAATACATAAACAACACGTTGATTTTCAATTGAAATGTTTCTTGCCGATTAGATTAGGTTATGTGAAACAGAGCGACGCTACGTGGAACTGATAACCCGAACGCTTTCCGAGCTTCCGTGGGGTACTTGGAAACCTTGTCCCAGACAGACTATTTGCCAAAAGTTTGCGTACTGCTAGACGAACGTAATGTTTGATAAACTGATTAGGCTCAGGTGTATTCCGTGCAGACAGTTCGACTCTCATTAACACAAAAGGTAAACAATAACAAACGCGTTCCAATCTATGTTAATGTCTGAGGTGTTCAATTAACACCATTAACCTAATTTTTTGCATTGTCTTTGCCTCTTTATAGCTCGAACCACCCAATTTGAATAACATCTGTGTTTAAGATGATATATAAAACTTGAGGCATTGCTTGAAAGTTTTTTACGTATTAGTTTCTGCAATTTTATGACTATTTTTTTTTTTAATTTTTTTTTTTTGGCGAGGCGAATCTTAATCTCTACTTAAAAACGGAGTATTGACTTAAGCACTCATAGATACATTCTAAAAGTTTCTGATTAGTTTTAAAACATATTCAAGACTATTTATCAGTTGCATGCCTCTTACTCTATTCCAAATCAAGTAATATTAAAATATCTGACACCAAATATTTTGAATGTTCGATGATATACAAAACTTGAGGTCATACAATTGATAAAATTCTTGACTGTTTTTTTAGCCCAAGCAAATCTTAGGCAGTATTAAAAACGGAATACTGGATCAAGCACTTTCTGAATAGTTTTTAAACCTATTCAAGACTATTTTTCAGTTGAGTTCCTTTTACTCTATTCCAAACCAAATAAAATCTAATTGAAGTCCGACCTGTTTGGTTAGCTCAAATCGCTATGAAAGAGAAATGAATGTATTTGGCACTAAAATCGAAAGATACATTTCTTGCGGCAGTTTAAAATATTTAAGCCAGCCAGCCCGAATTTCAGGTTTAAATATCTCGAAGTGCTGCAAGAAATGTATCTCTAGACACGTTTCGTAAGAAATAAAGTAGATTAAATTTTTATATAACCGCGCTACTTAAATAGGAATTAATGTTGGCTAAAATATGTATAATTTTGACAAGTAATTATTCGAAATACCGAGTGTCGATAATTCGTGTTTTTTTATAGCTTTATTTTCCATTTAAATACTTAAGTAGTTACCCCTTGATAGCCCTACAACGCGTATATATTAAATAACATGAAAGGTTATGATATAAAAATAAAATAAATTGCTTGCAATGCATGCGTATATAAGAACCTATCTCTGAGGGAACAACTGACGAAAAATGATTCTAGGTAATTATCTTAAATATTTCACAGCAGAGCTGCAATCAGATGTTGACCTTGGCAGGCGCCATCCACTAAAAGCTGAAAGCTTAATGCTTTACACGGATTATATGTGTTTTATCTGTAAGCCTGCCCTTGCATTGCAGCATCTGATCGAAAGTGCATCCGCAGCGCGCATGACTGCATCTGATTGTTTGATTGTGTGGGCCATAAGCTGCATTACTTGCGCACACACATGAGTACATAAATATAAAATCACTATGAAAAATATATTAAATACATTTCAATTTGTTTTGATGTACTTGTTGTCAATATTGACAATTGCGAGAGAGTGAGGGAGAGAGAGAGAGAGAGAGCTTCTGTGGGAGAGGCAAACGAGAGGCCGATAACAGGTATTGGCGTTCAAACAGGAGACAACAGAAAAGCGCGCGTACTCACACACACATACGCATACAATGATAACGGTGCGTGCGAATTGCGAAGAGAGTGTTGAGAGTTGTAAGACAAGAACAATAACAATGTCAACATGCACATATGTAAATATACAAATGCAAGAAAGTGCAGCTGTGTGTGTGCATGTGTTGACATTGATGCTTTTGTCTCTAAGCGATAATGTGTGTATGTGCGTGAGTGCATGTATTTGGAGACCTACAAGCTGTAAACTTTCGACATACTGACACACATATGTATGTATAGTATGTATGTAGGTATGCACACATTCGAATTGTTTGCAATATTTCTGTTGATGAGCTGCTCTTTACCTGCGCATTTCTTGCAGCTTTCACAGTTAACGCCTAACGGTTCACAGTTATTTCTGCTTTGTGCTTTATCTTTGGCAATTATCCGCTTCCGTTCAACTTTTGCACTGCACTCTCAGCTATATTTATCAGCATCTTCTGTGTTCGGTTTGTTTTGTTTACATGTCACAGCAACATGTTTTACAGTATGTATGTATGTCCATACACTGGTGTATATATATATATGTGTGTGTGTGTGTGTGCGAATTAATTCACAGTGGGAAATACTCTCGACGAGCTGCGCGCCTAACCGTCTCGTGCGACGGCTTCAATGTAACTGCGTGATTCGCGCTGCCTTTTGCGCGCTCAAATATTGCCACGCAATGCTTCTTCTTGCTCCGTTTACTCCGCGCCCTCCACTAACTTTCAGCGTTCAGCATTTTTGCTCGTCTCATCGTAATTATTTTATTTTAGCTGAGTAAGTGTACAATTTTATTGTTTTCTTTCATTTACAAGCTGTGCAAGTGCAAGTAGTGTGTGTAAATGCAAAATAAAAAATATAAAATACATTTTCAGTTGCGCATACACATATTAATAGACTTCATTGAGTTGCTGGCTGCTCGCCACATTGTGTGGCACAGTGACAGCTGCTGCAAGCTGTGCAAGCAATGCTTCAGATTTGTGGCAAGCTGCGATAAAAAAGCTTGCATGCTTTTCTATATCTTCTACATTTTAGCTTGCCCTCTCGCCCTCTCTTTCTCTCTCTTTCTTTTAGCACATGCGCCTCACCTGCTCTCACTTTCACGTTCACGTTCTGCTGCACCTCAGTCACCTACACATCTGTTTGGCTGACGTAATTTTGAATCGCTCTTGCCGCATGTTGCACACTTTTATGAATGGAAAGCTGAAAGTGCTGCCCACATCAATGGCAGCAGCAACAAAACCAAACAAAAAACGTGCTGCTTGTTGCTATTGGGTGAATTGTGACGTATTTGGCTCTCAGTTAACGGTTTGTGAAGCTTTTAGCAGAAGTGATAAATGTATCAAATTTGTATTTTTGAATCTGACCTTGTCCAACTTGCGATAAGAATTGCTGCCACTTGGGAGGACAGTTTCATCAGTATCTTGAAATTGCTGACATAAAAAACACAACAAAAATTTTAATTGATTGTTGCACTTAATTGCTTTCCTACGAAAACGACTTTGATTAATAATTTTTGTATTTGAGTAAGCATTATGAGTTTCTTGTAGTTATTTGTGAAATTAGTTATTACACTCCAAAAAGAATAATCCAGTTGTTGCAAGTAAAAAAACAAGTGAATGTCTTTTATTTTATTATTTATGTTAAAAAAGCAACAAACATTACTTTAAATACATATAATAGAGATTTTGATTTGTACAGCCTACAAGTATGCAACAGTTAGGGCCAAAGTTTGTAACTAGCAAATACACAAACCGCGAGTGTGTTACAACAATAGATGGCGCTAGCCGCGCATTAAATGGGTAGCACTGACACATTACACTTTATGGCGAAAAAAATTAAAATTTGAATTAAAAGTTTGTTGCCACACATTTGAATCAATAATAAATATTACCAACAAAGTATTAAAATTCGAAACAATAATAAATACCATCTACAAGATATTGAAATCTGTAGCAATCAATTTTAATTGTAAATGTCAATGGACAGAATTTTGTCTAATATGCATTTTAAAAAAAAAAACAAAATAATATATTGCAAATTTTTTTCTTCAGGATATATAGACAGAAACCTATAGAAAGAAACAGAGTAGAAGAGTGTGAAAGGGTGAAAGAAGGCAAGAAGATAAAGAAAAAAGTTAACAAATTGTTTCTACAATAATTCTTCGCTTTTCAATTATTTTAAAAAGTTCAGGTTAATTTTGTCAGCCATCGTAAAACAAATAAAAAAAAAAATAGACCTAATTTTCTAATGGGATTATCTTGCGCTTATCATAAACAAGTTTGGTGAAAAACCTGCAGCTAAATGTGTACAAAATAAAATCAAGGCAAATCAAAACAAATCATTTATCAACACAAAACACAAAACAGAAAACTGAAATCAAAAGAAAACACGTAAAGCTGTGACAAGAGGAAGAGCAAAGCAAAATGGAAATGGAAATGGAAATGGAAACGGAATGCACAAAACCACGAGCCTTAAGACAAAAGATTTACAATATCATTCGAGAAGATTTAGAGGTGATTTCCAAAGATATATATTTTGTTTGAGCGGCAATAAATAAACAAATTATATGTGGGGAGGCGACTTTTAGTTTTCCGCGCTCTTTTCTTTTTACGCTTTTTTCTGGTCAATTTGACGCGTAGCCAAAAAAGAAAAATAACAACAATGAAAGCGCCGGAAAAAATCTCAATGGCAAGGTGGGCGCCGATGTGGATCGCCGGATCGCCGTATCGGTGGACCGGTGGATGGGTGGATCGATGGATGGGCGGAGGGGCAGGTGGGCGGCTGGAGGGCTGCATCCATTAAATGTGTCACATTAACGAATTGTTGAATTGCTGACTCGTTAAGCAGGTAGCTTTGAATTTATTTGACTATTTGCCCGTCCGCTGGCAATAAATAAAGCAAGTCTTCTTCTTCGTCTTCTTCTTCTTCTTCCGATAAGCCTTTCACAAACATCACTCTCATTGAGCACAGAATCCAATGCGAGTGCCTCGCCTGTCCACCATCTCATCTCTGCAGCCGAGTCAAGAGGGGGGCGTGGCCTGTCGGCATTATGCGCGTCCTTCTGTTTAGAAAGCGAGTGTCTAATGGCGGGCCGCGTTATAAATAGATGCCACTCGAGAGCAGCGGCGAGCAGCCACTCAAAACGCAGCAAGATCCGCAGCAGAGAGCAAAGCAGAGCAGAGCGGAGCACAGATGAGAAGAGCGGACGGAGCACATGTGGATCTGGGAAAGATTCGCGGCACACAGACAAAACATTTTCGAACATTGTCAGCCAAATGTGTTGCGTTTGTTGCAGGCGTCGGTTCGTCTCGTCCGTGTTATCCGTCATCCGTGATCCGTCATCCGTAAAATAAGCCGTGCAGTGTTGTAAAGTGGAGTGGAGTGAAGTGAAGAAGGATCTGCTAATCGAGCACAGTCATGACCAAATACAACAATTCAAACGTCATGTTGACGGGCGAGAATGCCATTAAGCAGGAGTATAACGGCTACCCGCAGCAGACCCATTCAACTGACTTTCGCTACAACAACAACAACAACAACAACAACAACAACAACAACAACAACAACAACAACAACAACAACAACAACAACCACCACCACAACCACCTGCCACAAGCGAATGTGCATCCGAATCCCCACCAGACGCTGCAGCACTTTTTCAGCCGATTCAATGCCGTCGGCGATGGCAGCAACGCCGCTTGCAGCTTCAGCAACAGGAACCACCAAACGGCGGAGGCCACCAAACAGCTCTCGATGACATCCTCGCCCATTTACACCACGGACTACGACGACGAGGACAGCAGCCTGAGCTCCGAGGAGCATGTGCTGGCGCCCCTCGTCTGCGCCTCGGCCCAGTCCTCGCGTCCCTGCCTCACATGGGCCTGCAAGGCGTGCAAGAAGAAGAACGTCACTGTGGATCGCCGCAAGGCTGCCACCATGCGGGAGCGGCGGCGTCTAAGGAAGGTGAGTGGAGCATCCAAGTGCAAGCCAAACACTGTTCCCGTTCTTCAGTCATGCAAAACGGGATCTGTAAGGGAATGGGCGCTTCGTTTGAACTCCTAAATATTTCCTCAGTAAATTTAACCAGAATAATAGTTTTTCTTAATAGTTCTTCAAGCCGAGTCCCCTTAAATTTGTAGCATCAATCATCAAGAAAAAAGTTAAATGCAGTGAAACCTCTATAAAACGAACTTCATTATAACGAAAAAGTCAATATAACGAATTTCCTTTAAGGTTCCTTAAAAAAATAGTTTTTATAATAAATACCTGTAGCGATGGTATTACCAAGAATGTTGAGGTTCCCCCCAGATGCTAGCATCTGGGCATCTAGCATTCGTTTTATTAGTTAGTTTCAATTTAAAATTGTATAAATGTGGGGAAGCACATTATGTTTCCTTTAGCATTTTCCATTATTGATATCACTTTGAACTATCTATTGAACTCGAGAGGTAAATTTGATTGCATGCAATCCAATAATTGGTGTGAAGAAGTTAAAATTTATAGATATAAGTTAAAAACCATATGAGAACTGCAGAGTATAAGAGTTCTACTATTGACACATAAATTGAAATTCGCAGAAGCCTTCAATACAACAAAACAGCTGAAGTTGTCAAAATTAATTCATTTAATTTGTAGATATATGAATTAAATCTGCGCTATTTGCCAGATGATTTTCCTAAATAGCTCGGAATTCTCGAATACCAGATTTTAAGAAATGAGCTAATAGCCATATAATTATTCACATTCATTACATACAGGCATATCTATACATACATACATACATATGTAAATGTATTGAAGTCAAAAAATAAGGTTATGCCCTTTTCTTACAATATTCGTTAGATGATTTGCCTAAATGGATCGGGATTCTCGAAACCCAGGCAAATGTTTATTTGAGAAATGGGCTGAAACCTATTTAATTACTCTAATTCGATATGTACTCGATATATACTCGATATATTGCTTAAATAATTCGGGATTCTCGAAACCCAGGCAAGTGTTTATTTGAGAAATGGGCTGAAACCCATTTAATTACTCTAATTCGATATATACTCGAGAAATTGCCTAAATAATTCGGGATTCTCGAATCCCAGGCAAGTGTTTATTTGAGAAATGGGCTGATAGGCATTTAAATATTCCCATTCGTTATATATTCGCATATCTATACATGCATATGTATGTGAATTGAAGTCGCAAATAAATTTTTAAAAATATTAAGAAAATAAATAAAATAAATGGTTCGGGATTCTCGAATATCAGATTAGCCTACAAGTCTTTTAATTATTCCCATTCGTTACATACTTGCATATCTGTACATACATATATGCATAAATATTGAAATTAAAAAATAAAGTAGTTATCTTTTCTTACAATATTCGTAAGATTTTTCGGGATTCTCGAATACCAGGCTAGCTTACCGGTTTAATTCTTTCCATTAGTTATATACTGTCATATCTATACATACATATGTATATGAATTGAATTCGAATATACATATATATATATATATATGCATATATATTGCAATCGAAAAATTAAGTAGTTCTCTTTTCTTACAATTTCAATAACTAATGTTCTGCAGTCTAAAAACCACTCTGAGAAAGTATTTTTTTTTTAATTATTACCCAAGATCCAGGTTCTAATTGGAAGAGACATTGCCATAAACTAGATATAAATACCATAAATTTGTATTCTCAAGGACTTCGAAATATATGAATATGTAAGAATTGTGTAGAAGCTAATTTTAAATATTGTATGAAGCGCAATTACTTGCAGCTTGCAGCTTGCAGCTTGCTGCTTGCAACTTGCAACTTGCAACTTAGTTGCGCCACAAAAATTAACACATCGTGGACGTAAATGTCAGTTGCAATCATTTAGCCCTAAATTTTGAGAGCCATTTGAAGTACAGTGAAGCCACCCAACGAGCATAAAACTGGAGGATTTGCCAAACATTAAACAAGAACATTAACGAGCTCGAGAGGGAGATAAGCGAAGAGAGGAGAAAAGTGGGTTGTGGGAGAAATCGTAAAAACTATAGAATCGAGTTTTCGAGCGTCGTATTTATAGATCGACAAAACCCCTGCGACAGAGCTATTAACATTATGAAAGGGGGAAAATCATCATCATCATTATCATCATCATCATTATCATTATCATTTTCATCTTGAGCACCCGCGTCCAATGGTTTAATTGTTTAAATTTTATGCGCGATTTAATTTAAAATATGTTTTATTAAAGAGCCACTTAAAGATGAGCGACCCGCTGGGTGGGTTTTTATGGCATGTCTAATGGATTTCTATGATTTCTATGATTTCTATTTGATTTCCATGATGAATTTTTATTGATGATGGCGCATATCTTGTCTACCATTCGCCCGGTTTCTAGGTTAACGAGGCCTTTGAGATCTTGAAGCGTCGCACATCGTCCAATCCCAACCAGCGTCTGCCCAAGGTTGAGATCTTGCGTAATGCCATCGAGTACATCGAGAGTCTCGAGGATCTCCTGCAGGTAGAGTAACAGTAACCAACAAAACGGGTTTGCGGCCTCCAACTGTGTTCCGGCTTGTCTCTTTGCAGGAATCCACGCCCACACGCGATGGCGACAATCTGGCGCCCAGTTTAGGAGGCAAGAGTTGCCAGTCCGATTATCTGGTAAGTTTTTTGGTGAACGCCAATTAATATCAGCCGCAAAGGAAAGCGTTCCGCAATTATTTTCTCGTAAAAACCTCATGCATGAAAAACATTTTCGTTCATTTTTCTTTTGCTGACGCGCACATTCATCAAAATCTCAGTGTCTGCCAAAGAGCTGCCCAAGAGCCGAACGTGAAAATAGACTAACATGACTTTTGTGTTTAGGTTGAGCTCCCCATTTACCAAATCTTAAAGTCCGTACCCCCATATCCATAAGGCGACATCTACGCGATTTGCTACCAAACGTAAATTTATGCCCCCGTTGACATGCAACTTAATAAGACTTTGGAAGGTGGATGGGAGGGGGAGGGGGGGGTAGGGGGGGCTGGATTTGGCTGTCCTGCTTATTAGGGGGAAAGTTATGAGTTATGTTTGCCCCAAATGCAAAAGCCCAATCTCGGCTGGAGCACAATCGGAATCTACCCAGAAATTAGACACACTCAAAATTGAAATAGGCGCTGAATTTATTTATATTGAGGCTTTTTCCTCGTTGGTTGCAGTTCAATAAATAAATTTCCTTTTTATGGTCTATGGAAAAGGCCACCCAACTCTTAAACGATGAACGAGAAACGTGTTGTAAATTAATTATAACTAATTCGGAAGCCGTGCCACACAAAATGTCTGCTGGGAGCTTATCACAGGGAAAACTTGAGCTACATTTGAATTTTCATTCGAAAGAGATGGAGAGAGAGGCAGAGCGGGACAATGGGACAGAGGGCCTCTCTTATTAGAATTTCACAATGTGTTCGACTCGGAAAGGGAAATGTGTCAGTTGACAAATTGCACAGGAAAAACATGACAAGTGAAAAACGTCTAGTTGGGTATGCTCGACTAGCAGATACCCTGAAAAAAAGTTTCTTTTTTTAATTTTAAGGAATTTGTTCACTTTTATCCTTCAGTAGAATGTATATTCTAAATATGACTTTTCTGGCTTTTAGAGATTTATAATATATGCTCCAATAACTAAAACTTCTTATCGAGCAAACACATAAAGTTATCGATTACTTAAAACAAAGTCGATCTGTGTCTGGTATGGAAGAATCCATGGAAAAAATTCTTTTTGAAGAGAAGAATTGATAGACAGGGCTAAATCGACGACATAATTTATGGGCTCCCTCTCCCTGCTACTCACTCACTCACAAAAACATTATACCCTGTTTCTAAAAATCGTGACAAGATCGGCGGGCTGTTCCTCGAAAGGTGTTGCAAGACATGGACCATTGGGGCGGTCAGAAGTGGGGGTCGGGGTGCGGGGAGTGGGAAATGCGCTGGAGACCAAGCTGACAGCTCAACAAATTGTCTACAATTATGCGAACATTTTTGCAATAGCCGTTGCTATATGTTTTATGGATGCCCGATCGCAAGAACTTGTGCCACACTCTGCTGACTAATTTCCATGCAGTTTGTTTGAGTTTTTCAAATTTTAATGTACAAATTTGTTAATTTACCATAAAACCTTGCATATTTGTTTCTGCCCTCAATGGCAGATATTAATGTGCGTCCATAGTTTGATTAAAAACTGGCGAAATGCCAGCGAGCGACATTAAAAGCCACTTCAGCCAGATCCACAGCCACATCCACATCCACATCCACATCCACATCCTCAGCCAGAGGCAGAGGCAGACTCTGACAGTCCATCCATCCATCCATCCATCCATCCCATTGGGGTGGCAACTGGAAACTGGGGGAGCTGCATTTGTATTTTTAAATATTAAGCGATGATAACAAATGTGTCATAAATACGAGTAAGCCAACCAAAGGGATTCCTCGATTCGCATTTTAGCTAAATGAAGACTTTCCTTTTGAGAATTGTAAAAAATCCATTTAAACTTTAATTAAGCTTCAGCCGCATTTAATATTATTTTGCAAGTATATCTGATCATCTGATTAGTATAGATAATATTTTAATAGTATAAAATATATTTGCAAGTCAAATGAAAAAAGAAAAAATTTTTTTTTAATTGTATAAACTTGCTTATACACGTAATATATAATATATATAATATAAGATTAGATTATATTATATATATATTTTTTTTTAAATTCCTTGAACATTGATGCTCTAAAGAAACTTTTATTAAGTCTAGTTACAAAGAATAGTGTAAATATTTAGATTATAATATATTCTTATTTTTATAATTCTCTGAATAAACTCTTTTTGCAGTTTATAATTTTAGATCTCTTTGTTTTTAAAATCGCTTAAGTTGTATGTATATATTTATATATTCTGATTTAAAATTTTGTAAACTGTGATAAATTGTTAAATCTCTTTGTTTTTAGCATCGTGTGTTTTTGAAGATTATTTTTTGTGTTTTTTTAATAGCCTATAGAAACTCTAGCTAACGTAAACAGAACTTATTTAATTATTTTATAATTACTATGATTATTATATATTCTGATTTTTACAATTCTTTAAACTGTGATAAGCTGTTAAATCTCTTTATTTTTAGAAACGTTTAAGTTATATTTTTTAAAGATTATTTTCGAAATAGTCAATAAAAACTCTAGTAAACTCTACAGCTTACTAAATATAATATAGCTACTGAAATAATTATATAATCTGATTTTTAAAATTCTTTACACTGTGATAAATTGTTAAAACTGTTTGTTTTTTGAATCGCTTAAGTTTCTTGGAATACCCTGCGGAAACTCTAGTTAACTGTAACCAATTGTTTTATAACTACTATGAGTATTATATAATTTTATTTTTACAATTCTTTGGATAGTGATGCCCTATAAACTCTTTCTGCAGTTCATATTTTTAGATCTGTTCGTTTTTAGAATTATATTTCTTAAATATCATTTCTCGGAATAACTGCTTAAAACTCTAGTTAGCTCTACAACTTACTAAATATAATACAAAAATTATTGTATAAATTCTCATTTTTAAAGTTGTTTCAATCGTGATAAACTGTATAAAATCTTAACTTGTGTTTTCTATAGATTATGTCTCGGAATAGCCTATAATTAGCCTACAATCTACAATATTTTTGATATATATTTATTCACCCACTTAGTTCATTTGGATTTGCATTTGCTTTAAAATTAGTGATAAGGCCGTAAACATTGACCAAGAAACTTGAGCCCATGTACTCCTACGGTTTGTACTAGACCTTCTATCAAGCACCTTTCGTCGTATCAATGGGGCAGACACTTCAAACTGTTATCTCTTGGGTTCGTATCAATACATTTTGGGACAATTTAAACAAATTTTAGGTGCAAATGACTCACCTGGAAGAGCACGGGTATTTGCCGCATAGCTATAAAACGGAAGTGTACTTTATATCTACTTGCTTACGTGAAAAAAAAAAAAACTATTTCGCGTTATCTTCGGGCATATGACTTAAGTTTAATCAATTTTTGATTACAAAAAGCGATACAAATTGAGATTTATAAAAAAAAAAAATAAAAGTAAAGAACTTGTCAGTTAGACCTTCATAAAATAATTCATAATGCGATCGAAAGATTCTCAAGGGACAGCTTAAAATCTTCTCTTTCGTAACTCATAAATGCTTAGCGGATGATAAGTGGCATTTCATTCAGTTATTAACATATACAAAATAAAATAAAATAAAATAAAATAAAATGAGATTTCATATACTAAATGTAGAAAGAGGCACACATTCGTATGTGTGTCGCTTATATCGAGAGCACGCTGTCACTAAACGCTCCTCGAATGATAAATCGCTTTATAAAAGTGCAGCCGTGAGTTCTTCTGTTCGGCGTTTTGTTCTTTGCTTGTTCTGTTGTTCGGTTGTTGTTGTTGTTCGGTTGTTGTTGTTGTTGTTGCTGCTGGGTGTTGTTTTCATGTCACACAGTGCCTATAAATACCAACACGTACAACGAGTACCACAGCACCAGCCCCTGCCCCTGCCCCAACCCCAGCCCCAGCCCCAGCCCCAGTTGCAGCTCCACTCTTCAGCCATGTGATCCTTGCAGACGCTGCGACGGCGACGGCAACGGCGACGGCGACTCGACTCCGGGCAACTCGATGGCCAAGTTTTAGTTGGGAACCCACCCAGAATTGGCAATTATAATTTGCTTGGCAAAGGCGTTAAAGCGCATTTTTCTAATGAAATCTGCGTATCTCCGTTTTTGCATCAGCTGCTCCACTCCCCGCCCCGCCTCCCTTTGGCCATTCCTGTCGTCTGCGAATGCAAATATTGCAGCAAATGAATTTAATTGCTAATAAGTTTCCCCGCTACTCTTGACTGTTTGGGACAATGCTCGGGCTCCGGCTGCACGGGTTCAATGCATTTTAATTGGCTGAATGGTGGAATCTTTGGGTTTGGGTTAATCTCATCATTAAGGCGCATTCTCTATGCCACTTGCCGCTTGCCACTTGCCGCTTGCCGCTTGCCGCTTGCCGCTTGCCACTTGCCGCTTGCTGCTTGCCACTTGCTACTTGGACACAGACAAGTTCTGACAATGTCATTTGGGGCGACAGATTTTGTTTTTCTGTAATTTATTGCCTTGCTATTTTCGCCAAAAACTGTCTCGTGCAAAGTATCTCATGGATGCGTTTCGAATCTCGTTTGCAGAGCTCCTATGCGGGTGCCTACCTGGAGGACAAGCTTATCTTCTACAACAGACACATGGAGAAATATGGACAGTTCGCAGGTGAATATTTTCCTGTAATCCTTCAACTATAACTTAGATCAATTCCCAATTCAGATTTCGATGCGGAGGCCAGTGCGAAAGGCTCCAGCCTGGATTGCCTCAATCTCATTGTGCAAAGCATCAACAAGAGCACGACGAATGCTGTACAAATGCCAGCCACCGCCAACAAAAGCAACCACAGCAGCAGCAGCAGCAGCAGCGGCAGCAACACCAATACAAGCACATCCAATGGCGTTGCAACAATGTCGAAGGTGGCGACAGGCACGCTGCACGCAAACTTCAAGCAGAAATGCAGCACTTAGCATTATGTGAGGGAAGCCCAAATAGATAATTGTAATTAAATTAATTTTAAGAGCCAGCCAAAGGATACGCGATATACCCGAAGGACACGCCGAAGGACACGCCGAAGGCCAGTGAAACCGTAGAATTAATTTAGTATTTCTTTTAGCTATAGCATTACTTAATTAATTAATTAAACACTAAAAATAAAGCAGAATTAAGCACTCGGAAGCAGTTCATTCAGTCCACTTCCAGCTTGCGAAAGGAGCCGCTGGTGCCGCTCAGCTCGCCGCTGGCCCAGGCATTGGCCAGGCCGACGCGCTGCTTCTCATTGGTGCCAAATTGGGCGTCCTCTGCAAAGTAATCCTTGTGCGCCTTCAGCTTCTCGCGCCAGTAGTCCAACGCCTCCGCCTGGAAGCCATTGCTGCCGCCGTACTCGACGGTCATCGCCTCGGCCGGCAGATGCTTGTACAAATCCTCCGACTTCTTGTGCACCACGAACTGTGTGTATGGAATGAAGCACAAGATTAGTGGGATATGGAAGCGAAGTGGTGGCTGTGGGTGAGGTAACGCACCTTCCAGGGCAGCTTGGCCGGCAGAAAGGATGTGACAAAGTTGAAGATGGCCTGGCCTGAGGGCAACATGTTGATCATGTGAATCTCCGTGAAGCGCAGCGGCATGCACTGATCCACTAGCAGAAAGCCCTTCTTTAGCAGATGCGGATCGTACTGGAGCATTTGCTCCATGGTGACGTCACGTGCGTCCACCACAAAAAATAGACCTGCCACGGAGGCATTATCGCACTCCATGGCCAGCAGCTCCAGCATCATGAAGAGGAGCTTGAATGCTTCGCGGGCATTCGATTCCTTTGGATCGATTTTACAGAACTGGGAGATGATCACGCGGGGTCCTTGCGGGCTGGCTGGACGTGCGGGTATGACATGGATGCTGTGTTGGGGTCCGGTAATCCAATTATATGTATATGCATCCAGCGTACGTACGTACGTATGTGTACGGGATTGTGACTTACCCACGATCGAATTGCCGCAGAAGGGCCTCGTCCACCTGCCTGGAGCAGAGCACCTCGGGAAAGTCGTTGCGCAGGGCATAGTAGTTATCAATGCGTCGCTTGGTGGCCTCCACGCTGAAGCGGCAACGGCGCAGGAATGCCAGGATTAGCCGCTCATCTGTACGCGCCCGCAGATACGGCGATTTGGCAATCCATGTCTGCAATGTGGCTATCAATGCCGCCCGCTCGGCCTGCTGCTCATTGCACTCCGTCACGGCGAGCGCCTCGAGTTCCGGTGTCAGGGTTCGCAGTCCGGACATGTTTGCTCTCCAATAGCCGCAGCTCCAATGCCGAAAGCCAAATAGTTGACGCACTGGATAGGCAGCCAATCTAATCAGCAACAGCAACAGCAAAAGCAAAAGCAACAGCAACAGCAACAGCGAGCAGGTAATAGCTGGAACGCTCCCAAGATATATATACGTAAATGTACATATGTATATATATATTAATCTTCATACATGTGTAGTTGTTGATAAGCGCATTATGCGATATATTGTTTATCTATGCGGGGTACACAAATTTAATTGATCGACTGACAACAGGTAGAGCTTTGAATTAACAATAAGGTTGGAATGGACAAGGTCGCTGGCAGTCAAGCCAGTGAAGCCAGTCGAGTCGCGGTCAGAATCAATCCCAGTTGAGACTGCGAAAGGAGCCATTGACGCCAAACTCAGCCTCGTACATGGCCACCTCGCCCGGTCGCAGCTCCTCAATGGTGCCGTACTTGTACTCCTGCTCGAAGTAGCCCCGATAGCTGTTCAGCAAATCCTCCATATAGGCAACACTCTCGGTCATGTGGCCATTGGTGCCGCCATACTCCTCCGGCAGGGAGGCTTTCCCGATGTGGTCGAATAGCTCCTCGCTGTTCTTCAGCACTCGGATCTGTTACGGTTAATCGTGGTAAATAGTGCATAAGAAGACGCTTCGGGTTTGGCCACTCACCGGATAGTTGACCTGTATGCTGAGCATGTTATAGAGGTACAAAATGGAGCCCTGAATGTCCTTGGGCATGTTGATCACGTAGACCTCCTTAACTCGCAGCGGACTGCAGTCGTGCAGCCAGCTCCACCATCTGCGAAAGAATTGTTTGTCAAAGCGTCGCATTCCATCCGAGGTAACGCCCTCCAGATCGATAATCTCACAAATCCCCGCCACAGAGGCATAATCGTTCTCTAACGCAACGATCTCCATGGCCATGGAGGTGAAGTGATAAATCTCTCGCAGACTGTACTGGTTGGGATCGAACTTGCCAAACCGGGCTATGAACAGAGCCGTGCGATTATCGCACTTGGGCAAGTCCGGATACAGGCAGATGCTGAAGTTTAGAGGGGAGATAGAGAAATGGAGATATGCGAATCTCGATATGCCGAGTTTTTCGGCCACTTACCCCAATCTATTGATATCCAGCAGTCGCTGTGTGATATACCGGTTGCTCATTATTTCTGGAAATAGATTGTAGTAGGTGAAATAACGGTCCAGACGCCGCTTGGTCTCCTCCAAGCTGTAGCGACAGCGTCGTAGAAATGCAATCAGAAAATCGTCCTCGGTGCGGGCTCGCAAATGCGGCTGCTGTCGAATCCAGACCCGTAAGATTATGATATCCTGCTGTATCCGATCGGGCGTTTCGTTCAGCTCCTGCTCGGCCAACTTTGCCAGCGTCGGTGACAACGGACGTCGCATCTTGTTGCTGTCTATGGCACTTATGATTCGGGATTATTAGACCACAGTTGGTCTGGTTGATTGGCTAATTTGATTATCTTATCGGCTAAATAGTGGGGGAAAATACGTACCAACAAAATACAGCTGTAACACTCTCACACTCACATAAACATACATACATATGTGTGTGTAATGTGCTCTTTGGGGGACCCGAACATGGTGTACGACTATATCAAATACTCACATCCGGCGCCTTTGTCCCGCAGGCCACTTAAGTGCTTCCTCCCTCCCTCCCTCCCTCCACCCAACTTTGCAGCGGGTGCTCTGAAATGTGATCGCCGTTTTATGCTTGAAATAAATCTGACGCTAAATAGTATCCAGTCTGTCTAACTGTGTGCGTGTGTGTGTGTGTGTGTGTGCGTGAGTATGTTTTGAGTACTCAATTTGAGTGGCCGTCACAGAGAAGACATGTGTAGGAGGTGCTGATGAGGAGCGCACCTACCTTCAGATCAGTTCAGCAAATTGCTCTGACATGGCGCTGTCAGCTGTTGACAAGCACACGACGTGGATATGTTTGTGTTTGTGTTTGTGTTTGTGGATGTGGATGTGGCTTGGTTGGCAGGAAGCGGATCAGCTAGCTGAATCCGTACACCCAGTTGCCATAGCCCAATAACTCATAACACATTATGGGTGGGTTTCTGCACCATGGGAAATGCTAATGTACTTTGATCTTCTCCTCCAGACGAGACCAGCGCGTGTAAATTCCCTTGCTGCATTCTCATTGCTTATGACACAAACATATCGCTCCCATATTCATAATGAGCCTCATTAACTTTATGCACTGCAAACACCACAACAACAACAACAACAACAACTCAAAGAAACACTCAACACTTCGGCTGGCATATGCCACAGAGACTTCAGTATTGGTTACTTAAAAAAAAAGCATCAGCATTGGTTGTTCCCAACTATGGGATGCCCTGTTTTATAAATATTTCAACTCATCATTTTTAACATGGGAGCTCTATTTAATAGCATTTTAACTCATCTTTTCAATAGCCGAGTCTATTTAGCCTTGTACGTAAGTCTGTCAGTATGTATGAAGTTCATACTATGAACGCGTCGATCTCAACAACTAAAAGTTCTAGCAATTTATAATTTTATCGAGTTTATTTCTAATTATCGATAACTCTTTTGCTTGTTATCGATAACGCGTTTTAGTATATCTCCTACATCTTATGAGCTAGACGTATCAAACTAACTTTATAGATACTTCAGATTTTGGATATCTTTTCCCATTCCGGCATTTTTTGGGATAAAAAGTTTCGCTTTAAAACATAATAAATTAATTATTTCAATAAGATCGGATCATAAACAAAAAAGTTATAGCCCGACGATGTTCTCTCTCAGCATTGGATGCTTATTCAATAGCATATCAATTATTATATCTTATGTTAACACTCTGTTTTTAATATAAATGAGAATTTTAGTTCGTCTTTCGATTCGAGCTTAAGTTTTTGACTTTGAAAGACATTTAAATTAATTTAAGGCATGCACTAAAATAAAAATTAATTTTATTATTAATTAAGCTATAATTAAAGTATGAAGAAAAATTGTAAAATCGGACGACTTAAATTTTAATATTTAATTTGATAATTAAAGGTTGTAGAAACAGAGTATCCATCAGTCAGCATAACTTGATTTACTTTAAATGCATTATTATTGAAGGTAAAATTAATTTTGTTTGATGACAGAATATTTATGTATATTATATATATATTGTTATCTCTAAATATATTATAGAGTATACCAATATACTTCTTTTCCCATTTATCCATCCTCCTCCATCCAAGGAGGGGGCGTGGGAGTGCATGTAATTGACACGCGGCTGCCTGATAAGTGTGTTTTGTTGTAAGCACTTGAGTATACCCCAAGAGGCATTGACATACTGCTGCCACTTGCCACTTGCCTCTGCCACTTGCAACTGCTACATGTAATGAGAGCATTAAATGCATTTACTGGGCTAAATGGCGGCTGACAGCTGGGCATAAAATAAAACCATGTTTCACAAGTCAGGAATATTTTATTTATTTACAGCCTAAGGTTCTGATATTTCCTATAAATATGATATACCCCAATATGCTGTCGTTCGAGATTTGCATCGCTTGTTGGGCATTGGGTATGAAAAATGTCTATTATTCGTAAACTATTGCCAAAACCTGCTCCGAGGCGCACTCATTGGTCGCATTAATATTATGAACATTTCATATTTAATTTATAGACTTACATAAAACGCCCCATTTTGTCGGGGCCAGATGCATTTAGATGCAGCAAATGCATTTGCTGTGCGCTCAATTGACAATCATATTTATAGAGCACATTAAAAAAATGCATTTAAAGAAAAACTTAAGAAAATATTTATACCAAAGATGTTTTCGGTTGGTCGTTGTCGTCGCTCGACTGCCAGTTGTCACTCAACTTGATCCGAAATTTCCTTTATACTCGCCGTCCCATCCGAGCATGCCCCTCCTAAATGCAGCACCATTCCAATGGCAGCCTAGAGCACCTCGACACCGAGTGGGTGGGGCAGACGGTGAACGCCAAATGAAATTTCATTGTAAACAGACGTGCTACGGCAAATTGAGCAGCTTAAACAAATTTCCGATGTCTTGGTCGATGCGCTTGGACAAATCTCCAGGGTCTGTGCATGCGAGCATCCGCATTCGCATCCTGTTACGGGGCAATTTATTGGCTTCCTTTTGTATGGCACTTCAACGACAGAGTGGCGAACATGTTTTCTATCCTAATTGGTCCTTAGAGCACAGGCTATGTACACCATCAGCTGGACCCTTAGCTATATATAGATTACATCACTATTGCTATGCTTAACCCATTTGAAAATTCCAGTCATTCACGATGGCAGCTCATTTGTAGACCACAGTGTGCCAGGAGCGGGCGGGCAGACGCAAGTTGAATGCACCTCGTTGACTGTCATTGAGCGCCACATTAATAGGTAAGTTTTCGCTGTTGGAATGAAAACCAATTGAAACCATTAGATGCATTCGAGAAATAAAGTAAGTGCCGCCTGCTCGAGTCCCTTGCACAATTAGGTGGCAGCCACTTTAGCGCAGATGCCGCCAAAAATAGCACCCACTTCAGCAGGATGTGCAGGATGTGCAGGAAGACACTTGAGCTGCAGACAGCACCCGTGCCACGTACCCATTGTACAAGATCAGCGCCACGCTGCCATCCGGTCTCTGAAAGCCCACCACATTCAGCTGCGCCAGGGGTTCCGTTTCATTGCTTCTCGCCTCGATCCGCACGGAATCCTGCGGCAGAAACTTGCTGAAATGTCCGATGGCATAGTAGATGGGTTGCTTGTAGAATTCGGTTCGGCTTGTTGTATTCACAATCACCGGAGCGTCCACGTAATTGTGCACATAGTTGGGTCCACCCCGCTCGTCGAGCACCAGATTCCAGTCCAGCCAGCCATTGAAATTGTGCTGCAGGTCCTGTATATAGGCACGCATATAACTCTCGCCACGCCCCCAGTTGCCCAGCTCTGGGCCATGTGTCTGCCATGGCTTATCGCCGATGCAAGACTCCGTGTTTAACAGCAATTTATTTGGCATTTCCGTATGCGCTTCATCTATGAGATGCGGCCCAAAGACGTCATCCCAATACCAATGCACCGCCAGTCCATCGAGATAGTCGACCGAATTGGAGCGAGAGGCGCGCATCTAGAGAGATTAAATGTGAGAAAATGTTGTATACTTATTCAAGAAGTGAGAAGAGTTTATTGCATTTGTAAATTGTGCGTGTTGCTATCCAACGTTAACTCCAATGGAATCAGCATAATTTAAGCCAGAAAGTTACTTTTTTGTATATATACATACTCTCTTACACCCCGCCTGATTACTGAATAATAAAACTTAGATAATATTTGTTGCCAGATAAAATGTTAATTTTACCAAGCTGGAGTTTTACGATTTTCTTTTGCTGACTATGAATGATCCACTATAATTATATAATATATTATAATATATAATATATAATTGGTTCATAATCTCTTAATGCTAATATTTAAATTAATTTAATGTTGGTTGCGCGTCTAACTGGTTTATTAATCCTTCTAGTCTAATATTATTTATAAAAAAAAATATACATCACAAAAATACATTTAAACTTTCTGTAATAACTGTAATAATAAAAATAATCAGTTCGAGCTTATTTCTGTGAGCATAAGAGAAAGAGAACTTTCGAATTGTGGAACCAAGAAAAACTCAGTTCTACAAAGTTAAACGAGAAGAACAAGCACACGCTTTGAAAAGCTCTAATAAATAGTATGAGAGTACAATCACATACCTTGCGAAACCAGGAGGGATACGTATAGCGCTGATCATCGTTGCCAAATATGAGCACATGACTCTGCTTGGACTTCCTAATGGTCGGTCCCAGATAATCGTTCAGCCAAATTGCCTATTAGGGAAAAACTGCAATATAAATACTTTTAATTATTCATAGCAATGCTGCTACGAATACCTGCTGCCAGGGCGTCCAGCCCATGCTCATAAAGTGTACAAAGAAGAATCCAATGACGCCGTTTAACGGCTCATTGCCAGTGGATATGGCCCAGACGGTCATATTTTTAGCCTGCATCAGTTCGAGAAATCTAGGAAGAGTGCACGTACATTACATAAAAATAGTCGTCGACTGGTAAACTTTGTCTGGCACCCACTTCAAATGGTAATCCGCCCAAGCTTGATAGTATTGCGGCTTTAGCTGACCAAAGCCCGTCCATCTATTGTTGGTCTTCATCCATTTGGGCGCACTCCAGGCAGCGGCCATAATCTTTAGATCATTCAGTTGAGCAACTGCTTTAAGTCGTTCTATTTGTTCAACTTTTTTAAGATCCCGAGCATCCAGTGTTGTGAAGTTGCTTAGTGATGGATCATCGATCGGTTGCTCGTTATAGGCCCACGGCCTTAGATCAAAGTCGGAGCCGCCGATCGACATGCGTATCGAGTTATAGCCAATACCCTCAGCATGGAAATATGATCTGTGCATTACCACCATAAAATTCGAATGTCAATAATTTTCATTATCATCCCATAAACTCACTTATAGACATGGTCCTGCAAATCCTCTGGGAGCTGCTTCAGTATGTGCGACACGGTGCCAGTGAAAGCTCCACCGAAATTCGTTATTTTCTGATAACGGATCTCTCGCTTGACTGTTAACTGCACAGTTTTGATGCTCACATTGAAAGCTGTGCAGTGTTAAAAAAAAGTCAACAGTGAGAGTTTAAGTGTTGTAAAGCTGCCCAAGTGCACTTGAGTGAGATTTGCGTTATAATTACCGAAACGTTGAGCTATGTTTGCAAATTGCAGCCACGCCTTGTTTTGCTCCACAACAATGGTATCAGCTACAAAGTTGTTATCAATCCATTGATAATCCTGCACTTCCAATGCCTTATTATCGAGAAAGCTGCCATCGGCTCTTACAAAGCGCAATCCATTCTGATAACAAAGTGTCAGAGACGTATAAATATATTTTATGCATAAGCATATTGGTACACACTATTACCTTGCTGGAGCTAATCACCACAACCTGATTAATATCATTCAGTTCCGGCTGCTCCAGATAATCGCAGTAGGTGCTGTTGCAGACGCAGACGTTGCCGTATTTTGTCTCTTTTATCTGGCAAGGTGTTGTTAGCCCAGCTGCAACAGGCGGATGCACAGATAAACACATATTTACATAAGGTACACAATTCACCTACCTCCCAAACTAGCCCAAAAGGCAGCAGCGAGCAGCGCGGAGAACCAACACAGTTTCATCATTGCCCTTCCAGAAGCAGAAGTAAAACTGCAGCGAAACGCACGCTTCGAATGCGCCCGCATAACTGACTCGAGAGCGGGGCGAAGAGAGGCGACAGCGCAGCGAAGAGAGGCAAGAAAGTCGCAAAAGCGTTTCTCCTAATCAACCGTAACCGAATTTTGCTCAAATTTATATATATATGTGTAAATAGGCTGAAGTGAGCTCTCAGTTGTTGCTTATGTTATGTCTGATACTTGACCTAAGCCAGCTGTTAAAGTGATAAAGCGTCGGCAATCGCGGCAATCGGCTGTTGGCAATCGGCAGTCGGCAGAGCCGAGCGACAAGCCGCTATCCGCTGTTGACTGCGCCACTTAAAAAACGTCTCACGGAATTAGCAATCAAAAGTAAAAGTTATGCAAAAGGTAGAGAGCACAAATTATTTTACTCTCTTCGAAAGAGTTGATCCTCAAGCAATATTTACTTTACTCTTAATGTGAGAGTTGCTTTATCAGCGCTCTTACTTATTTTGATGTCTCTTTATGTATTTAAATGAAACTAAATAAATAATTGTCTTTTGTACTTCGGTAATTCGATGCGAACTTTGAAAAAACTTTCTGACCTAATAATTAGAATATATAACAGTATTAGTGCTTAACTGAAACCAAGATCAGAATTCCTTAAGGCTTATATACATTTTATTTATATCAATTTTTCAATGCACATAAATAACCACAACTATTGCGTAATTATTTATAGAGTAATGTGTGTATGGACCGAGCCGGCACGTTCACCGTTAAATTTCCGCGGACGGAATCCTCGATATTGATATCGAGATCGGCGCGTCCACTATTGAAGAGCACAACGACAATTTTCTCATCAGGTCTTCTAAAAGCGACACAATCGAGGTTGACATTGCTGGCCACTGCCTCGATGTGCTCGGACCCCTCTGGCACTAGCTTGGAGAAATGTCCCATGATATAGAACATAGGTTGTTTGTAGAATTCAGTGTAGGCTGTCGGAAAAAATAAAAAACATGCATAATGGTCGAATTGAATTCAAATAATTCATAGCCTACATGTTGTATTCGCAATCACTGGAGCATCAACGGTATTATTGACATAGTTGGGTCCCCCTTCCTCATTCAAAATGATATTCCAGTCTATCCAGCCATGGAATCCGTCCTGTAGATGACTCATGAATGAACGCGCAACCTTCTCGGCACGCTCCCAGCTTCCAAGTAGTGGAGCCGCCGGTTGCCAGGGTTTGTCGCCGATACAAGACTCGGAAATGATCTGTATCTTATTGGCCATAAATTCGTTAGTGTTTTCGACAAAGCTGCTACCAAAGATTTCATCCCAATACCAATGCAGTGAAACACCGTCGATGTATTGCAGAGAATTAGGACGCGTGCGGTTCATCTGCAGAAAGATTGGATAAACAAAGCGTTACTAATTTTATCTATTTCGAGTACCGTATCGTCTTACCTGTTGGAACCAAAGAGGACTTGTGTACCGCTGATCATCGTTGCTGAATATGATTAGATCCTTATACTTGGAGTTGCGAATTGTGGGTCCTAAGTTATCATCCACCCACACGGCCTGCAGCTGCGGTGTCCAGCCCATGCTCATAAACTTGACCAGAGGCATGAAAAGTATTCCGTTTGTTGGCTCATTTCCAGTGGAAATGGCCCAAATGGGCAGTCCATTCTTTTCCATCAGATCGACCCATTTAAGATGATAGTCGGCCCAGGTCTGATAGTACTCCCGCTTAAGGCGGCTAAAGCCCGTCCACCTATTGTTGGTCTTCATCCATGGTGGGGCACTCCACGCAGCTCCCTTAATACGCAGATTTTTAACTCCCGAGACTTCTTTCAGTCGCTTAATCTGCTGCACGCGAATAACATCTCGATCGTCCAGTTTATCCATGCCGGTAAGTACGGTTTCATTTTCGGGCTTCTCGTTATAGGCCCAGGCTTGCAAATCAAAATCACAACCGCCCATCGCCACACGCATTAAATTAAATCCCAATCCATTGTCGGCGTAGAACGACTTAAATAAATGATCCTGAATGTTCTGTTCCTTATAGTTCTCCAACAGATAAGATACGGCTCCAGTAAAACTACCGCCAAATCCAACCATTTTTTGGTATCGGTTGCTCCGTTTCACCTTGAGGTTTACGGATCGAGTGATGCTGCTTCTAGTTGAGGCATTCGTACCTTGCGAGAATGCGCTGGCTATAACTTGATTAAGAAGTCCCGACAGGATCGTCTCTTCGCTGGCCGCTTTTTTAGTAACCGGCTCTTTATAGTCCTCTATGGTATACTTTTCCTTTGTTCCAAAGTTTCCAGAGCTCAGCTTAAACCGCAGTCCCATCTTACTGCTCGAAATCAGCGCAAACTCCTCATCCTTGGCCACTGTCGGATTCTCCAAATAGTCACAATAATCTGCTGTGCAAACACATACTTTGCCGTACTTTGCATCTTTAAGCTTACAGGGAAGCGTTTCCGTCTGGCCACCTGGTCGAGCACTTCATAAAACAGGTGTTCTGTTCTATAATTAATATGTCTGATACTTACCGATTATGGCTATCAGCAGCACCGAAGCACCCAGGAGCAAAAAACTTTTGCACCTCAACATTTTATGACCGATCGCTTGGATAGAGGAGCGAAGACTGAATCGATTGGTCAAAGCATTTGGGATCCAAGGTGTTTTCCTTTACAACTAATCTTAACAGTTAATACAAGTGGCTAAGTGGGATAAGCAATGTCCAATTAAGAAGCTGATAACGGTGTATTTATATATGGTATTATTCGGTAATAATCAGACAATTTCTTTTATAAACCTTTCTGGAAGAGCTCTCTTATCGTTAATGGAACATCATAAACAAGTAAAAAAAAAGTTCTAGTCGGGTGTGCCCGAATATATATAGTATATACATCAAATGTGATGACTCAAGACGTAGAAGACATTCGCAAATAATTAATTCTAATTATTGATGAGGAAAATCTTAAGGTAATTGATTATTCGAAACAAAGTTGATTTGCTCATAGGACCTATATGTTAAATTTCTAGATTCTAGCTTTTACAGGTTGTTAACTTTATGCATTCATATTACAGATAGATGGATGGATGAACGAAAGAAGATGTCAGCTGTTGATACTGATTAAGAATATCTATATTTTAATTTGTGGGCTTGGCTATCTTCCTACAATTATGTACAATATAAAAGTTGCTCAACTGATTGATCAATTATTGACTAATGAATTTTTCCCTGAATACCAAAAATAGCTAATTAGTCTAAATTATTGGAGGGTTTAGATTATTGCAAATCGCTTATCTAATCAGAGACATACCCATTTAACCGTAATGAGTAAATATAAAATAGTTTGTTTTGGTTTAAGAACTAGGAGAGATTATCATTTATACAAAACCAGGTGCCAAAAAACAATAAAGCAAATAAATAAATACATACATATAAATAAAAGAGTTCCATTGAATGATGTCTATCGTTATGTAGGCCAATAGAGCGATTCAGAGAAGTGGGGCACAAGTCAACGAACAAACACATTGTAAATGTCAATCTGAAGCTCTTCGCAATCTCCTGTTTTGGATTCTCCATTTCCTAAATGTGGTTTATTTCTGAGCGATTCGTGGGAATGCATGGTGCGCGGCTTCTCTCTGTGGGACTAAATTTAAACTGTGAGAAGGCCAATGAAGTGGAAAATGATTGGAAAGTCTGAAAAATCTATAGCACGCTTATCAGGGACAAGGCATGGTCGCAGGCCTTCGAGTCGTGTGAACTTTATGCGGTTTCAGTGGCTGCGGCATCGTGGCTATGAGTGAAGACACAAGCAGAACAGCAACAACAAAAGCGGAGTGTGCACGACTAGCAGTTACCCTAATTAACTTAAATTCTTTTCAATTTTTATTCAATATTTTCTATTTTATTGTGGACTCATAACCTAGAAAGTATTGTCGAGAAGACTTAAGAAAAAAACTAAAAGACTGAAGAAGTGATATACGCGGGAATTCCCCTTGTAATCCACATTATAACATATATATCAAAATTAACATTTAATGTGTGAATTAATTAACATTTATTTTACTTAACAACAGGCGTACCCAACCTTTACATATATACTATTATGTACTATACATAATTTTGTTTTTTCTTATGTACAACTTTTTAAGCTTCTATTAGCACCAGCAGAAAGCCTGTATAACTAAACTTAAATAAATATAAGATTTCATTTTTAAAAAAAGCGTTTTTTTTTTGTTATGTTGTTTTTATTCAAGCTCTAACCTTAGTTGGACAACAATTAAATTGTATAACTTTGACGGTAGATTAAATATTCATTACTAAATATTTTTATTATATTTTTAAAAATTTTTATTTTTTTAATAATTTATTGTTTCTTAGACTAACCGTTTGTGAGTGTGTACATAAGTCAGAAAAAAACAAAAATAAAAAAATAAAGTAAATAAATCAAATAAAAATATTCAGTGCAATTTAAATAATTAACTGCTCCAATTTATGGCTCCAACAAGTTGGACAGTCGCATATGCTCCTCGCAAGCTCATGTTGAGTTCAGATGATTTACTTCGCATGCTGTGCGCTCGTTTAGTGGGGCTCGTGGGGCTCGTGTGTTCGTTGGACTCGTTCGGGCTTGCCGTTGCTTTCAGTAAAACCGTTCGGAGGCTTGTTGCAAGCTTTCAATAGCCACAAACGCGTTGACGGGACAGCAACACCTGTTGGTCGAAGAGCGCTCAAATTCTTTTGCCGTATACGAGCTCATTGAGCTGTGTGTGTGCGTGTGCGTGTGTCACTGTGTGTGCATGTGTGTGTGTGTGTGTGTGTGTCGGTGTGCCCGCCTGTGCGCGTATAATTGTGTAGCATATCTTGTGGCGCCTCACTCTGTGGGCCATATGGCAGTGTAAAAGCACTCGAATTGTTGCGTTTGTGTTAGTGTTGCATATTGATTTTGATAATTGGCGCGCACATCATGTCCGAGAAGGCAACAAGTGGCGAGGCTGCGGCCAAGCTAAACATATCCGCCAGACGCAGCTCGACACCCTCCTCGAACGGCACTCAGAGTCGTTGTCTCATAGCGGTAATTGTGTACATTGCCCTCCTGCTAGACAATATGCTGCTCACCGTGATAGGTAATGCCAATTAGAAGATAACAGCAGTTAATACCAGATAATTGCTAGTGACTTCTGCCGATTGCAGTGCCCATTTTACCCGATTATTTGGCCAGTCTGGAGAAGCCATCGTACGAGGGCTATCGAGTGGAGGAGGGCAGCCAGCCATCTGCCCCGCTGGTACATCAGATGGCGCATCGCAGCGAAGAGCAGGCGCAGCTGTACATGGCCAAGCATCCCATACCTGGCAAATCGATGGTGAACTTTAGCATGCTTCATTCGCTGACGACCACAACGATGGCCAATGTTTTGGCCAGCAATCACTTGGGCGGCACTAATGCAACCACAGCCACAAAGCTCGTTGGCCACACCATTGTCAACAGCAATTTCAATGGCAATAACAACAGCCTCGGCCTGTCGCGCGAAAATGGATCAATCGGGCTGCTGTTGGCCATTAAAGCACTGGTTCAATTGGTTTTCAATCCCATTGTCGGCAATATGTCCAGCAAGTGTGGCTACCGACTCCCCATTGTGGTGGGCACCTGCTTTCTCCTCCTCTCCTCGTTGGGTATGCTTGTTAAGTCGAGCGCTTCATACAGAATACAAAATTCAATGTTTTCCTTTCAGTGTTTGCCGTGGGCGAATCCTTTTGGACGCTGTTGCTCGCCCGCGCCATCCAGGGTGTGGGTTCCGCTTGCATCGGCGTGTGCGGCATGAGCCTGGTGGCGCAGCATTATCCTGAGGAAGAGCGTCGCTCCAAGGTCATGGGCATTGTTCTGGGCAGCATTGCATTGGGTGTGCTGTTGGGCTATCCTTTTGGCAGCATACTGTACGATATGGTGGGCAAACCGGCGCCCTTTATAATACTCTCCACCGTCATTTTTCTGAGCCTCGGCCTGCAGCTGCTGACCATGGATCTATCCGTGCAGCCAGAAGTCCTCGTTGTGAAGCAGAAGACCAAGTGGCGTTCGCTACTTGAGTGCAAAATGATTCTGGCCATTGTGATCGCCATTTGGCTGTCCACTTCCACAATGGCCATACTGGAGCCCTGCTTGCCAATCTGGCTGATTCAGTATCTGCATCCAAACAAGTGGCAATTGGGCACAGTCTTCATACCGGACTCCGTCGGCTACTTTGTGGGAACCAATTTTTTTGGCACCATCGCCTATCATTACGGCCAACTGAAGGTGTCGTGTATTAGTCTGCTGCTGGTTGGATTAGCCTCGATTCTGGTAAGTCCATTTTATGCTTTAGCTATGGGCCCAAAATAAATCTTCATACACAGATACCAAGCGCCACAACTGTGGCTCAGCTACTGTTGCCCCACTTTGCCCTGGGTCTAGGCATTGGTGTGATCGACGCTGCCTTGGTTCCACTGCTGGCCACTTTTGTGGATGCCACACTGGCGCAGGATGACAACGGCGAGACTGGAACCTCTACGTCCAGCTACGGCACGGTCTATGCCATACAGCAGACCTCCGTTAGCCTCGCCTATTGCCTGGGTAAGATTTCGATTGAGCCCCAGTTGGACCCGTATCATAAATAGTTTGTATTGATAGCTCCCTTGATTGGCGGCGAATTGGCACAGTACTTCGGCTTTGCCTGGCTCATGCGTATTGTGGGCATATTTAACATCTTGTATGGACCCACATTGGTTTACCTATACCAGAAATATGATCCGAAAGTAGGTCACTCCATTCCTGCTGCCTTCTCGGTATAACATCATTAATGCATTTGTTTCACAGAATCTGAGGGAGCATCAAAACGAACTGCTAATGCAGACTAGTGGGCGTGGCTCGCGCTATAAACAGCTGTACAACTCCATGGATCTGGAATAAATACTGCACTCAAACTAAGCCAAAGCAATATATATCACAAACACACACACACACCCACACACACAAAGCAAATCTCCATAAGAAGCATTATGATAGCAAAGACCCCCAAATATAAATGTCTTATCACTTTATTTTCATAATTACTTGGCCTTGACTTAAAGTTCATGTCTATCCGCCCTACATGTGTTTGAGGACTTCGATCCTCCTCAATACACTTTGGAACTTTATTCGGTACAAAACTCAAAAGAGTTCAAAATTTTTTAGAAATTTTCTCCAATATTGCAATATTTTAATTAAAAAATAACATGGCGCGTATACCATTAGGTAAGCGTTTAAAAATTCATTTAGTGACGACCACCAATGGTTACCCAATCCATAGGCCCTGGTCCCGGTGCTTACGGGCTGCCAACAACCGTGGGCTATGAGAAACATGATGCCCGTAAGCAGCGTATGCCGCAGTACTCGTTTGGAGCTCGCACGCGTGTAATCGGTACTGAACCTGGACCTGGACCAGGCGCCTATCAGGTAGATAAACTAACGCGTTATGGCAAAGGTGGGGGGTTGGAGTATAGCATGGCCCCCCTGACAAAAGTTGTTGGTAAGCCGAAGCATTAAAGTGTTTCTTCTTCTATTTAATATGGTCCTATTTTACAGACAAGCACCTTGGTCCAGGCCCCGGCGCACACGATGTTCATTTGAAGCCCTTCTTTAAAGGTGTTGATGCACCGGCCTATTCTTTGGGTGTACGAAATCCGTATAGTTTCAAGAAGTTTGGACCCGGACCGAGTGCCTATAAGTTCGATATCAATCCCATAAAACCCGCGGCGCCAGCGTACAGCATGTGCGTATTATATCTATATTCAATTGTATTACGAAAATTGACTAAACAATATGATTCCACAGGGGTATTCAAACCAGTGTGAAGGGCAAAGTCGGCTCACCTGGTCCAGCTGCTTATGGTGCTGGGGATCTAAATATCAGACTGAATCGTGCACCTGAGTACTCAATGAGACCCATTTGCAAATCGCGAAAGCTCTCTGTGGGTCCCGGTCCAAATTATTATGACTTAATGTACTATCGTCCTGGAAGATCAGCACGCGCTTATTCCTTTGGTGTCCGCCACTCGCCGAATGCTCCACCCATGGTTGTCAGATGTGATAATATGTAGATTTGCAATATTGGACAAAATTTAATGTGAAATGCATCTAAAGTTGTAATAAATTATATCAAGTGTGCGTCTCAGTGTAAACTAGTGATTAAGGTAGAGGGTAAAAGGTTTTCGTAGTCTGTTTTTGTATGGCTCCAAATTTCGTAAATCCGTTTAGGAAAAAAATGACACGATCCGTTTAGGAATTTAGGAGCTATGATCATTTAAAGATTTCTTGGCAAGTATTTGAGATATTAATTAAATTAAAAATTATTTAAGGCTTCTTTTTTTTCTGATGATCCACCCACTACTCTCTCAACATACGCATTGCCTAAATCCTTTAAAAAAAAAAAAACGGAAAGCGTTATCGATTATCGAAATTAAACTTGATATGCGCGGTCAATAGGAAAACCTACATACAAAATTTCAAGTCTCTAGATCTTGTAGTTACTGAGATCAACGCCTTCATACATAAGGACAGGCGGACATATTGACAAACAAGCTGACGTACAGGACTAAATCGAATATATATATTATGGGATCTGCCACGCCTTTTTTTGCGAGTTACATACATTTGCACAAAAACAATATACATTCAGGGTATAAAAGTAGAATCGTGAAGCACATCGTAAAACAAAAAAATCCAGTTTTAAATCGTGAAGAAATTCAGAACAGGAGCCTTACAGTGAATATATTAGTCAAACATTATTATTTAAAATCGTTTGAAAACAAGTTGGCTATGAATAAGCTTTAACGGGATGCCAGCTCCTGGTATAGAACTGCCTGAATGATTTTCACTTAACTTTTGGGGACCGCCCGGGAAACAACTCGAAAGAGTTTCTAAATTCAAATTCTCTTTTCTAATATTGCAATAGACAAACATGGCGCGTATGCCTTTAGGTAAGTTCATTAGTTCTTCCCGGGTGCTAAATTACAATTTCTTTCTCTGTAGGACCTGGCCCCGGCGCTTACGGGTTGCCTCCGACCGTGGGATATGAGAGACACGACACCCGTAAACAGCGGATGCCGCAATACTCCTTTGGGGCCCGCACAAATATGATGGGCCCAGATCCAGGTCCGGGACCAGGTGCCTATCAGGTAGATAAGCTTACGCGCTATGGATTAGGAGGGGGCAACCAATACACCATGGCCCCCATGACCAAAATTATTGGTGAGTGGAGTGGGAGACTTGCTTAAAATGCGATGGATGCAACCAACTAATCGCTTCAATTGCAGACAAAAGAGTTGGACCCGGCCCTGGCGCACATAATGTTCATACCAAACCATTTTTCAAGGGGGTTACTGCACCGGCTTATTCATTGGGTAAGCGGAATGATTTCAGTTTCAAGAAATATGGGCCTGGACCGAGTGCATACAAATTCGAAGTAAATCCAATAAAACCAGCTGCTCCAGCCTATAGCATGTGAGTATGAAGAACCAATAATAATGAGCCGCAGACTAATTACATTCGCTTAACAGGGGCATGCAAGCCAAAATGAACCGAAAGCCCGATTCACCTGGTCCGGCCGCTTATGCTGCTGGCGATCTGAATCTCAAATTGAATCGTGCGCCTCAGTATTCGATGAGGCCTATTTGTAATATGCGTAAAGAAAACGTTGGTCCTGGTCCCAATTATTATGATTTAATGTATTATCGTCCTGGAAGATCGGGTCGCGCTTATTCATTTGGCGTGCATCATTCGCCCTATGCTCCACCTATGATAGTCAGATGTGATAATATGTAGAATTGCAATATTAGAAAATATTAGTAATAAAGTACAAATTTGTCGTTTACATCAATATTGTTTCAAAATAAGAGGTGGTCTATCAAGTACTTAGTGAAAGATCGGGAGGGTCTCCTTATATCGGTATTTTATCTATCCCAGTGCCTTTCAACTGCATTAGTAGGTTCTTGCCCACCACTGTAAAGAAAATAAAATCCAGATTGAATTTGGAGAAGGTTTATGTCTTGGGTCATGTAGTCATATGCATATGATATATGATAGAGGTACTTTGACAGTCGATTACAGCTTGTGAATAGAAAACAGCAACCCATGGATAAGATAAGCCTTGAATTAAAAAAAAAAATGTTGTTCAAATATTTAAAAACAAAGCATGTCTTGCTTTTAAGGTCATTTGTTCGTTATATTTTGATCATTATAATTTTATTTTATATCTATGTATACACTTTTGTGAAAAATTTTTGTGAATGCAACAAAACACTGCGAAATTTGTAAACACGTGCAAATTATTATAACAACTAATTTCTTGCACAAAGTGCACTTGCTTTTTAAGAAACGAGTAAGTACAATTTTTGGTTTCATTTGTGAATTTGACGACTCACAGTTTCAGAATAAACAACTATGCATGTGCTTAAAGATACTAATAATGAAATTATGCACTATAGCCGGAGTAGTATATATATTTATAATGCTAGTTCTATTAGTGCTCATAATTTTAATAGCGATATATTCACTGTTAAGGAAATAGGTTTGTAATTAGTAAATATTATTTATTTTTGACGGTTTTCACTTTATATATTTTCATTTTTATAGACGTTCATAATAGGCGCGCAAGGAAAATGTATCGAAAAGTTCGAAAAATATCGATATATTGACAACATGATAACGGACATTGCAAATTTGCTATTTATTTAGGAAAATTGAATCTATGTTTGCATGTGTATGCATATAGCTGATCACAAATTTGTACACACACACACACACACACACATAGATTCGAGGCTCTTTAAATAATTATTACACGTCCGACTGAGGAACAATAGGTAACGCACAGCGGTCTGTTAACTATACAGTGATACGTCACAATATTGGAAAAATATGTGCTCAAATTTAGTTTTCTAATTGACTTGTATTCATGTTTTTCCTTTTAAGCTGTTAAATAAAATACATCAAATTCGCATAAATAACAAAAAGATAATTCACTTTTCTTCATCTTAAGTTTATTTTCACGTTATGTAGCTATTAGTACGATGAGCTTTCATTGCAAAAAAACTTTGCAACTTATACATTTTGCATAGTATTGCTTTTGACGCAATTACCAAATTGAGCTGCCTAATTCAATGTTGAGTCTTGTTTCTTAGCCTGTTAGAATCATTTAATGTTTAATATAATAAAGCTAAATTTTAAAAATGTATGCTTAGGTGTAAACAACCAACGGGGTGCTTTTCTTGAAAAGCGCTCTCTGTTAACTACATTTTAGTAAAATGTTAAATATATTGCTGTTAGCTAAACAAGTACTGAGCCCAACTTAACTAGTTTTCAGATGTTGTTGTATTTTTAGTTTTTTTTTAAATAAGTTGGCAAAATTGTAATAAAAATTCAAAGTCGCCCCATTGTAGACTTCAAATGTATTTACTCAGCAGTATTGGAAATAAATCTGAATTATGCTAGACACCTCGCCCGGTACTCGGTTGTAAATAAATTTAATTGTTTAGAGTAAGTGAAAGAGCCATTAAATTCATTATTACTGGGAAGCCCAACTTCTTGCCGTCAGGCGGCCCATGGTATGTATATAAATCCATACATGAATTTAAACTGCCTCATATCTAAGCGATGCAGCAAAGTTGTATTAAGTTTAAGAGAAGGGGCTGAGAGTCATCAATTAAAACATACAAAAAGCCAAATGCCGACCATTCATCGGACTTAAATCTGCAATATTTCTTTTGCTGCACGCAGTTCACAATTGGTAATATGTTGAGTCAAGTCGCGGGTGCTGCCAGTGCAGGCAGCACCCCTTTGGAATCTGTTGCAACACCACCCCCGGCAGCAACAGCCGCAGCAACATCAGCCGCAGCAACATCAGCAGCAGCAGCAGCAGCAGCAGATGATGATATGGAGATTGAATCGACAAAGTCGCCAACAGTTGAATCTCGGCCTCTTGTGGCAAGCGGTGGCCCTAGCAATCGTAAAATGGGCGGCGGCGCTACAGCGTCTAAGAGTTCAGAAAACCCGGAGTTTCAATTTTTTTTCGAGGATGAGGTATTTCGCATCGATCGCAAAGGTCGGGTACGTTTTGGAGTTGTTACTGGGACAGCCGAGTCATATTCCTCTGATGATGAGGAGGAGGAAGTTAATGAGGTTCTTGGCAAGGGTGAAGTGCGCGTCGCGTTCTATCCGGATGGCAAGGAAATTGTGAGAACTGAAAAATCGGTAAGTGTATTGAGGTTATGTAATTGCTACTGCTATACGCGTATATGTATGTATGTACATATGTACCCGTGTGTACATAACTGCGAATAACTGTTTCTTCTGTTTTGACAACTGTTTTGTCTTTTGGGCACATTTGAATAGACACGTGTTATTTGCTTTCTGCTTTTGTATGTTATTCTTGCAACTCTAATTCTAAAAAAGAAATGTAAACACATTCCAGATTGGACTCGTCGACCGCACCCTGATGCCAGGCGATGTGGTGCGTCGCCGTCTCCCTGGGCAAAAGCATATGTCTGGCCAGGCTGGCTATGTGCGTGATGTTAACGTCCGCGCTGACGTTAAGGTATTAGGCACCAAATACGTTATCAGGAATGTTCCGTCGGAACGCTTAAAGCCGATTTCAGAGTGGTCACGTGATGTGCCCGTATGCTTAGGCAACTGGATTGGTTACACCGTCACCGTCGATGAGTCTGCAGTGCTTAAGTGAGTAAGCACCTGCAGTTTTGTTGTGGTTCCTATTTAATATTTCACAATTTCGTCGTCGGCAGATCGAGTTATGGGACTCTTCTTGAAATTACATCTGCCGATTTTCACAAGTTCAAGGATGCCTATGGACCAAGTGAGCGTGAAGTCTTTAGTCCGAGTGTCTACTATCCAAATAATGTGGTTGTTGGGCGTTTGCCGCCTTTGGATCGCGTTACCAATTTAACACCGGACCTGCCTTTGCCCACCAATCGCAAACGAAGGTCTATGGTTAGTTGAACTTTTTCAAAAGTGAAATTTTCCTATTAATAATGAAGTCATTTGCTTATATGGTGGTCAGTCCGCTTATAATGCATTAGTTAACATTCCAAATTTGTTTCTAAATTCAAATTATATATATTAATATTTAATGTTTGTTCTTTTTTTTTTAGTACACGGTTCAGTCTGTTAAAACAACTGCAATAACGGTGGCTTGGACATTTAAGGCTACCCCTCAGTTTGATAGTGGTAATGAATTGGATCCACTTAAACAGCCCAAGAGCTGTATAAAAGGTGATGACTTGGCCAATGTTAAGCGCTTGAACATTTATGAATCTTATATGCTCCAAATTCACGATCGATTCTACCTCAAATATTCGAAATGTGATAAACTTATAAAATATTCCGTCTGGGAACAAGAGCAAGGCATGTATAATTAAATTTAAAAGGCGTTGTTGCTTAAACAAATTTAATCTGCTTTACAGCCAAGTTATACCTTACCATTTATCAACGCCAAAAAAGTGAGGAGAGTAAGCAATCCGAGCAGAAGGAGCACTCAAAGCAAAATTTGAGTGTGGGTAGTGTGGAGAACATGCCATCGCCATCAGCGCCATCCAGCTCTCGCAGTGCCCACATGTTCAAGGTGCGACGCCTTAGCAATAAGCCCAGCAATCAGAGGCTAACTCGCTCGTTAACCGAAAACAACGATCCGAATAATACTTCAGTTAAGCAGACTGCTTCAAATAAAAAGGTGCGGGCAAATAATGATGAGACCTGGGATACCGTTGATGATGAAGGTGATGAAGAACTACAACTGGAGACTCAGGACGCAATAGAGACTATTGAAGCGACGGCTACTACTCCAGAGACTGATGGAGGAACAGCGAATCCATTAAATTCCTTCGCTTCCCAGGCAGCACGTATTGTAACACGAAATTTTAAACGCCGATCAAGCAAGAAAAAGGCGCGACCCAGTAAAAAATCTTCAATACCAAGAAAGGAAAGTGATCCCAAGGATGGGGATGACATGGTAGTCGAAACATTGGTTGTGTATAGTTCGTTGACGGTTGTGTGGCAGGATGGATCAGTGGAATCAGGCATTCCTTCAACCGACCTTTATCCTATACACCATTTAGACAATCATGAGTTCTTTCCGGGAGATTTCGTAAGCAAGGCTAACGACTACAGCACCTCACAGATGGATTACGGAGTCATACAGTCAGTGGATCATGATGAACGCATAGCCAAAGTTAAGTGGTTCAATATCTATGGCAATATGGATAACCCAGTGTAAGTATCTGACTTTAAATAGATCCCCAATAATCACTAAACAGACATTTACAGTCCATCATGCAAGGATGTGGAAGAGCTCAGTGTTTACGATTTAAAAGATCATGCGGACTATCAATACCGTCCAGGCACCATGGTCATAAGAGTGTCAAATTTCACCGGTGAAGATCTTAATTCTACGGCTGGCCAAGTCATTGATAATTTTCCCGATGGACGCGTGCGTGTTTGGTGGGCCAAAGGCCATATAACCATGTGTTATCCGCAAGATCTTTTTGAAATACATCAGAGCGATACACAAGATGCGTATGAGTCTGACGACTCGGAAAATTCGTGGGAGACACAGTCAGAGAATAGTCAAACAGTGAATATAAGTGCTAGTATCGCATCTATGGATGTAGAAGATCACATTATATCGGGAATAGATCGGGCAAAAGAAGCCATTCAACGTCTTGAAAAAATTTTCCACGTGCTGCCAGACCAGCGCAAGGCGGATGTTCTCAAAGATCTTCTGGCTGTATACAATAACTGTCGGTTTCTTGATCGTTTTCTCAAAACAGATTTCTTTCACGAAGATTACTTTAATGGCATTTTATGCATAAAGAAAAAATCACAACCCGAAAAGCAGCCTGCTTCGCCGGTTGCAGCCAAAACAAATTCAAATACACCTCAAGTTGATGCAGATACATCGCAGAATAATGTTGAGACTCAAGTCTCAGCACCAGATATCGTCTCGCCAGCTGCTGGTCCAGCGTTTATATTCGAGATACCACTGTTCGTTCAAACTCCGTCTACATCTACACCAAATAAACGCAAGTCCTCTCCACATGCGGATGAGGTGCAGTGCAAGAAGACTAGCAGCAGCGAAAAGATTAATGTTGAGGATACTGTAGATCAGTCGGTGCTCTTAGACAATATATCATTGTCAGATAGCGAGACCCAGCTTACATACAACGAGCTTATTACCAAGTACCGCAGCGAATATGCAGATATGATAAGAACAGCACGTGTCAGCATTGCAAAGGCCTATGAAAAACATAAGAAAAATAAGGTAGAGAATCTAATAATAATGTACAATTTGTATAATTCATTTGAATTTTTATTCCTTAAAGAATGATTCTGGGGTTCACTCACGCGGCGAAAATAGCTCAAGCGAGGTCACTGGTGGAAGCGACTCAAAGGACAACAACACACAAGGCGAAAAGAAACAGTCGATTCTGAAATCATCTTCCACAACCAGCATTGAATTAGTAGCTAATCATGATCCAGACGTCTGTGAAGTTTTTTGTTTTTTGATCAAAGAGCAAATGGCTAAATGCCGTGAAGCCATAGTGGAAACATTTGGGAGAAACAAAACTGAAGATAAAGATGTGGATGATCCCGTAAGCTATGTGGATGCTGATGTAAATGTAGCAGAAGATATAGAGATTATGGATCTCGATATGCCGACAGCAAATGATAAGGAACAGGATCAGAACATGGAGCAACCATTAAACCTTAATGGGCTCTCTGAGTCATTGCCGGCGATAGAAAGCCCAAGCGCTTGCTCATCACCATCGCCTATGCAGGCCATCACATCTAGCAATAATTGTTTTGAGGTAGTGCCCAATGCACCACTTGGTCATTATTTTATTGCAAATATTATACATCCTAACAATAAGGCGCATTATCAGCGTGCCGTTCAGCGCGAGTATGCTATGCTACAGGCATCACTACCTCCGGGCGTTGTTGTTCGTGCCTTTGAGGACCGCATGGATCTCATATCTGTCATGATGGTGGGTCCCAAGCGGACACCCTACCAAAATGCACTATTTTTCTTTGATTTCCAAATGGGTTGTGACTATCCCAAAAGCCCTCCCACCTGTCATTACATAAGCTTTTGTACGGAACGTCTTAATCCTAATCTGTATGAGGAAGGCAAGGTATGTGTCTCACTGCTGGGTACATGGTCAGGCCGCGATACTGAGGTGTGGTCACCACAAAGCACAATGCTGCAGGTTCTGGTCTCTATACAGGGACTCATACTCGTCGATGAGCCCTACTATAACGAGGCCGGGTACGAAAAGCAACGTGGTAGGTTTTCAAACGTTGAAGCTATGGTTAGATTTACTTCAACTGGCTTTCAATTATTTTTAGGTACTCAGTTGGGCAATGAGAACTCACGGGTATACAATGAAATGGCAATTATTAAAATTGTCCATTCCACTGTAAAGCAATTGCAAAATCCTCCATTCATATTTCGAAAGGAATTGATTGAGCACTTCAAGGAATTTGGTACTGAGTTACATAGCCGCATGAAGACTTGGTCTGAATATTCGGCTGATGCACAGCGTCTTAAAATAACCAGCATTAATGGTTAGTTTTACTTTGTTTTTGATCGTTTTTTTTTTTTTTTTTTTTCATTTAATATATATGTTAATAATATTTGTTATAGACATGCCCAAGGACTATAAAACACCATGCGAGATGCCGGAATTTCCATTGTTGCCATGCAGTCGCGGTTTTTGCATTGCCGTCAAGGGTATCTTGGAGACTTTACAGAACGAGTTAACTGCGCTGGAAAAAAATCAACGGAGCGAGTCAACTGCTCCTGCCGTGGCCACTGCGCCGCGTGCTGCACCGGAGGATGTGTGATTTACGCGATCATTCGCGATGCTCAATGTTTGTCAGCCTTGCCTTCTTTGTGGTGCCTATTATATAAAACACAAGACTATCGCCGCCTGCTCTTGAAACTGAGCCCTTACCGGGGTTAATTTCTTTTATATTTAAGTAATCACAGATCGAATTCTATCTACCTTATTAATTTGGCTTATCGACCGGCTAACAAACCTTATAACCAAAAAAAGAAGATATTTTTCCTAAATTTGTCGCTTATTATTTGTAAAAACTTTTTTTTAATTAGTTAGTCTCTATTTCGTTTTATGTTAACCCCAAGTTCATGCATATACAAAACAAAAAAAAAAATATTGCCAAACAAATAAGTAACACCAATAGAGCTAATTGTCAGCAATAGTTTTCTTTCTGTAAATAGTTGTCTAGTTTGTCTCCCAATTTGTTGAGCTAGGAATTGTGTTTGTATATTTAATTATTCTCGAATTCTTATGAAAATATTTGCGATTTTTCTCCTTTGCTCAATTGATTTTTGTTTATATTGTATTTATATTAAATGTACGTTTACATTATAGCAAGTAGCCGTAAACTATGCTCCATCTGGCAGGGAGCCTTTGCATTCCACTATTTATAATGTAGTAAAAACAAGCAATTGGTCATAACGCTTTCTTCATATTTAATAAGCTAGAAAATGCCAGATACTATGTGAATAATAAATAACCAATTTTATTTATTAAAGTAATCAATCCGATTAAGGTTCTAATTTGCTTAAAATCCAGTCGATATACTGTCCGACACGGGTATAGACACCCGGCCAGCCTTGCAAACCACAGGGCTTGGGGCCATACGATGTCACACCGGCCACAAAGAAAACTTCCTGCATGCCCACATTGGTGGGTACCATTAGTGGTCCACCGGAATCTCCCTGACAGGTATCAATATTAACCTTGCCGCCAGCGCATAACTGTGAACTGTTCAGATGTATCTGGTATGTGCGATATTTATCTTCGCAACTCTTAAGACTCCACACATCCACTGTAATCTTGAGCTTTACATCGCTCGGCTTGCCATCCTCGGTGACTCCCCAGCCTGCCACATCCATGGCATACTTTTCAAAATTGTTGTTGCGGACATCGTCTCCGACCGGCAGGCAAATAGGCTTTACATAATCCGTAAAGCTGACCGATCGTTTAAGACGCAACAGCGCAATATCGTGCATCTGGTCAATGGAGTTTGGCACATACAGTTCGTGTATTATTCGGCTCTCAATCTCAATGTCCATGTGCATGGGTGCGCAAGTGCGTTTTTTATTGCCCAGCTCGGTAACACAGTCTGGAGCAGTGCTTATGTTCCACTCGCCCAGACGCACACTGTGCAACTCCCAGCCGTACATTTGCAGCTGGTTGCTAGCCAAGCAGTGACCGGCTGTCAGTATGTAGCGGGAATTAATTAACGTTCCGCCACAGTTAAAACCCAAGACATTGTTGGCTGTCAGTTTAAGATTGAATGCATCCAGTTGATTTCATTCGCAAACAGATATTTGATGCAACTTACCCTTCTTGTACTGCAGCAGTGCCATCCAGGGAAACTCGAAGAGCTGCGTCTTAGTGCCGCCAATAATGCGATTGGCGAATAAAACACCACAATTGCCAATGCTGGGTAACACATTGCCCGGCTCTGGCTCGTCTTCGGAACGGTTCACGACAGTTGTTCCAGTTTCTGTGCCTTGCATACGCCGTTTACTATCTGGACAGCACACGAGAATGCGTTGCACCAAGCCGCTTTGACGAGTATTATCCAGGCCGCATTGGCTGTCGGAGAGCAATTGTCGCTGTTCTGGCGTTGTCTGACTAATATTAAGTATCTCGAAGAGAAATGGACAGTCTCGTATATGTATGCATAGACCGCGCTCCTTACTGCCCTTTGCTTCGCAGCTTCCATAACTAAACTGCGCAGTGGCGGCGGCGGCTAATGGAGATTAGTGTTTAGATTAATTAAATGTTAATTAGTGTTACACCATTACAGCAACCGGTAGAACCGGTTGGCTGTAAAAGGAGACTCGTGATTGGTTAAAAGGATGGCACAGTTTCATTGATGTTGATGATGATCGCCGATGACCTTACCAGTAAAGCCAAGTGTCCCCAACACGCCGAGCAATATCAGTTGTAGCTTTAATGCCGCCATCATAGCTTAATTGCCTCCGACTATTTGAACGATTTGATCGTCGCGAGCTTTGCGGTAAGACTAAGCTTGTTCTCAGTTTCACGACCAGTTGATAGCTTGCAGCCGGATGCTGCACGTTATCTCCATCAATAAATCGGCCAGATGTCAGAGGTGATCGATTGTTGATCGGCTTATACGGATGGGTATATTGCACTGACCAGGGCCCCAGAGAACCACCCATAAAGAACTGATACAACTTTTCAAGTCTGTTTCCATTCTGTGCTTTACTCGGATATAGTTGCACTTGCAAATTAAGACAACTTAAAATCAAATGATAAAATCTAACGCCGAGCACAAATATATAAATGTGATTTGGCATTGTTTAACCGGTTATTGTTTATATGATCATACGTGTATGGGTATGTGTATGTTCGTGTGTTTATAACGCTATGATGCAAACAGAGTTGGAAATGAAACTAAATCTTGTTGCTGTTGTTGGCATAGTTGTAGACCTGCTGGAAACCTTCACCATCATCTCCCTCGCCATCGTCCGAATCATCTGAGTCGAATGTATTATCGGGAATATCGTACAGGCGTATAATTGGCTTATTGGGATCCTTCATGATCAGATATTTGCCATCCTTCTGCTTCATCACCAGATCAATGATGCAGCGCAAAATACCCCAGGCGTTATCCATGCTCAGATTAATCTGCGTGGCGAATTCGTGCGGCTTAAACTGCTGAGTGCCCAGGATAACGTGACGTGAATGATCACGTGGGTTTATACGCGATACATAACCCAGTTTAAGCTGATCAGAGCCAGCCAGCACAGCTTGCACAGTCCACTTGGCCAGCTTACAGGCATTGTTTCTCAACTCGTTGGCCAACACGGCACCGCGTTGTGTATCCAATTTCTGGCGCCACTCAACGCCATTGGCCAGCTTTGAATCCCATTCGTTCAATGCCTTGATGGACAAGAACTGGGGCTCTCCACTAGGCGTTTGCAACACACCATCATGTTCGCAGCGCGCCACCAGAACCTGATCAAGGATTACGAATTAATAAGAAGCTACATGAATATTTAATTTGAGATATGCTTACAATATCGCTTCCTAGTTCCCATTTCTTGTAGCGATAACCAACACTGGCCACTTGAATGTCCTCGTCTTCGCTGATGAAGGGATTGGTTTCCTCAAACTTGTACTTTGCTTCCTGTTCGCCGGTTTTAAGCACTTGCTGGCTAAAGTTGTGGTTTATGAAGGTTGCCTCAATGGCCAGATTACGAGGCGAATTGCAAGAGCTGTCATCATCAGTGGGCGGTTCAACGCTGCTCTCATTCACAGTAAGCAAATCAAATTCAGTGTGGTCGCGCTTGTCCATGAAGATTTTGTCACCTGTAGTTTAGAACATGTTTAGCATATTTACTTTGTATTTCAATCCAATAGATCTCTTACCAACTTTTTCGATGACAATGTCCCATGAGTAGTTAGAACGTGTTGAGCACATAATGGTAGCCAGAATGGCATCCGTGGCAAATACGTTACCAATCGTTTTAGACAAACGACGTATGACGGGGTCATCAGTGGTGGTCACGGTATGCACAATGCGATCAATCTTCTGCAGCGGTTTCTCGTTCTTAACGTTGATGCGATCGTAGGTTTTATCATAGTACTCCAGGGTGCCGCAAGTGGTAATATCTTCACCTTCCTTAATGTTGGGCAACGAAAGCTTGATAAGACGCGGGAAATCCATCTCCTCAATGGAAGCCCAGTCAGCGCGCACAGCTACCGATGATTCGCGCATTTTAGGTGGAGGACCACGGTTACCGAATCGCTTGCCCACACCACGTCGCGGATCGCGTGCCTTCACATTCTTACTGCTCAGCGTAGTCATGCCATGGCCGTGCGTATTAAGACCGCCGCGTGCATTGCGGCCACGTCCTGAACGCGAATTACGCATGTTGCGGAAGCGTCCGCGTTGATGGGGTGGTTTCTGGACGCGCGCCGTGTCCACTAGATGGAAAGTGGTCTCGTCCTCTTCATGATAATAGGCATATTGGTTTCCAGTGCCAAAGGTGGAAGCATATTTGTCTGAAAACAAGAGATTAGTTTCCAATTGATTGCCACGACACACACACAAACAAAGCGAAGACGAAGCAAACATAACCTCACTTTGTGCATATGCAAAACATAATTATGGCTGAAACTTACTTTGATACTTCTTGTCATTGTTGGACGTACTTGTCCAGTCGCAGATCTTGCCCAGGCGGTCGTTCTTGCTGAACGGTTGGTAAGGAACATCCTTAAACGTGTCCGGCAGCTCGCATGGTCCCCAGCCCCTTTCGTTGAACTGCACGGTCGGTTTCTCAAAGCTCGGAAACTGGGCCGCGGTGTTAATAGTTTCGCTCATTTCACGCTTGTTGCTAGTTGATTCTTACTTAATTATTAATTGCAATTATAAATTGGAATCAATTATAAAGCCAGTATGAAAAAAAAGACTGTGTGCTCGCAAATTTGTGTGCGACGGAGAGAGCGACAGTCACCGCGATTGTTGCTAGAGATGTGCGATACTAGTCACTAATCGGTAACTGTTACTTGTTATTTTAAAAGTAACGACTCGCAGGAATAAAGCAAATTAATTTATCGGAACTCATTTTTATGAACTTAAACATTATATCCGTTATTAACAATTGTAATAATAATATGTAATTTCAATTGGCTTGTAGAACAAAAAATAAGCATGTGACTTATTTTTATTTTATAATTATTTTATAGTTTTTGTGTTTAAGTTTTGTAAAACAAATTTACTATTATAATTTCAGTGCGTGAAATTATTTTTTATGCTTGAAGCTTAAGAGTAAAAAGCATTGAAGAGCTCAGATGGTGTTACAGCTCAACAGGTGTTTTATCTAACACTTTTTTGTTTAAATCTTTTTCATACGCTATTATGCAAGTCAGCCATTAAAGGTGCTGACGCTTCAATTATGAAGTGCTTTATAAAAGCATCCAGGATCGATGGTAAAGTTAACATTCCCCATCAAAATGTGGAACGAGCTGCAGTCCATTAACGACGAAAAAGTGGCTAGCTTTTGGTTACATTTGAAAAGTGAGTTAAGCTTTAGGACAGTCTTATATTATAAGGCGGTAGAATGTTTTTGTTGGATTGAAAATCTAGTGAATGAAAGCAACATAACTGCCAGCAAATTGATTTGGAGCAATCACTCGAGTGTGCCATATTTAAAATCAAATCAGGACACGAATATTCTGGGCTTGCTTTGCCTGGACGCCGAATCCTATGAGCCAGTGTTGAAAGCGCTGAGTATTATGATTAACCATATGAGGGAAGTGCCGTTATTGATACAGGTTTGCTCAAAGGATGCGGGCGAACAAAACCCAGAGCAACTTACTCGACAGGTTCTAAAGCAATGCCAGGATCTGCTAATGCCGAACGTGCTGCTGCTGTTAAGCGATTTCCTTACCACTGGCATGCTTCATGGCTATCAGATGTATCCCAGCTTTCGAGTGCTATCCAAGATCTACCATGCCAGCTCGCAGCTTTATCCATATAAACTGGGTAATCTGTATGGCCAGAAAATGAGGACACGACCAGATCTATCGCAGCCGTATACACTAGTCTACAAAGACCAAAACGGCAAACTAATTACGACAGGCATGCTCTGGAGATTAATGAAGGTGTTTGCGACCCACTTGAATGCCTCTCTGCAGTTGAGCCTGGACTCCACTGCGAGCGAGTCTGTGCAGAACAGCTATTTCAAACTGCTTAATCACACCCAAAATGGAACAATTGACTTTACCACCAGCATATTTCCATTTTCCTTGTCGACGAGAAGGACCAATGTGATGTTCAGCTCTCCAATAGTCATCGACAGCTGGTGCACTATGCTGCCAGTGGAACGTGTCGTTGGTCCTCGCGAGGCCATGATCGGAGTCTTGGAGTCGCCCTGGATGTGGCTTTATCTGGGCATTGTTTACTACCTGGCTCGCTGGATGCACGAAATACGCTTGCCCGGGAGACCGTTCCTGGTGCTGATCCCCACACTGATTCAGTTGACTCTCTTCTGCATGGTGGTGGCACAGCTATCGGCGCTGTTCATTCATCCACAACAGCTTCAAGTGATATCCAATTTGGAGCAGTTGAGCGCAGCCAGGTTAGAGATTGTGGGATTACGTTCAGAGTTCAATAACTATCCCGACGAAATGCGAATCAAGCACGCCTCATCCTTCATTTCCTATGAGAACTACACAAAGTTTGTACTGCTACGGAACAGCTTAAACACCTCCTATGGCTATACGGTTTTTGGTCTCAAGTGGAATATCTATGCGGAGTTGCAAAAGTTCTTCAAGCGTCCGGTCTTTCGCTATTCAACCGCACTTTGTGTCCGACAATTGTCGCTCAATTCGGTGTTGTACGAGGAGAACTTTCTGCACCGGCACCAACTTAATTTGTATATCCTTTGGATGCGGCAAAGCGGAATTCTTCGATACTATATGAATCAAAATTTGTTCGATCTGATACATGCCGGTTATCACAGTCTGATGGACCTGAGCACCCAGGTCCAAATAGAACCCCTGAAATACGTCGATTTGGATTTCATTGTGATGTTATACGCCTACGCAGTGGCCACATCATTGGTAGTATTTGTATTTGAGTTGCTGGTCTACTTTATCAATATTTACTTGGATATATTGTAGTAGGCATAATAAATGGTGTCATTAACAAAAAGTTTGGCTTCTGAATGTTGCTTGCTTGAATACTCTTCTGCACATGTTCTATTAATATGCTTTTGCACTTATATTTTAGTAATCAATATTACGTACAATATAACGAATAGTTTAATGATTAGAAATCCATGTATGCGCATTTATCCTTTAAATTAGGGTTAACTTCCGAATTAGACGGAAATATCACACAGCCCCATTTAAGGAGCAGTTCGGCCCTCAACTCAACTTCTGTATACCAAAAATAAGAAAAAAAAATTGTAAGTTAGTCGCTTTGGGTCTTCAGATATGAACGATAGTGTGAAAACCTACGCTGAACTTCTCTCAGCCATTGTTCGCTTCAACTCCTTCAGTACAATCGTTTACTTCGATCCGGAGGATGGAAGGGAACGCTGCCACTTGCAAAATGTGCTATTTGTATCGGAAATGGCGATTCCCTTCCTCTTGTGGCGTTCAATTGATGTTGTCAAACTCTACAGCTTCGTCGATGCACAACTCCTGGTTATGGCCTGTTTGCCCGGAGTCTATCGTCTGGATTTGCTGAACTCAATTGCGAGCAGTCTGCGTTATATGCGACAGAGCAAGCTGCTTATAGAGTTGGTCACCGACCAGGATGTGGGCCTGGTCACCCGAGTTCTTCAGTTTTGTCTTCAAAACCAGATGCTCAATGCTGCGGCAGTCTCTGGGAGCTTTGGAGAAACCCACACGTTGTACACCTACGAGGCGTATCCACGCTTCTTGCTCAAGAGTCAACAGTTTGCGGGTCAGTTTAACCCGTATCCGGATAAAACGCTCAATTTAAGGGGCTTTCAGATTCGTACCATGCCCGATCTCTCTGAGCCAAACACCATACTCTATCGCGACAAGGACGGCAGCGCTCGTCTGCTTGGCTACGTCTGGAACATGCTGGAGGAGTTCTCACGTAAGCACAATGCGGGCTTGCACGTGATCGACGTGGTTAGGGAGCAGAAGTACTTGACGCACATCCAAGTCTTAGACCTGGCGCGGGATAACACTGTGGATATAGCGGCCAGTGTGCAGCCAATCACGTTGCGCCATTTGGACCGATATCACGAGTACGCATATCCAATCCAGATCGCCAGTTGGTGCACAATGTTGCCCAGGGAGCCGCCCATAGCTGTGCGGGACATGTACAATTGGATGATGCCAGCTGCTACCCTCTGCTTTGTGATTGTCCTTTGGCTGATCGATGGGTTGCTGAAAAATCGTTGGAATCGCTATAGACGGTTCTTTGCCATCGGCTGGAAGGTCTTGGTCATCATCTTGACATGCAACGTTCAGGGCAGGCTGGTGACGCTGTTTATTGCACCACCCGTTAAACCGGACATTCCCGACTTTGAAGCGCTCGCTAATTCAAAACTGCGCATCTTCGGAATGCGCGCCGAGCACAACCAGTACGACTTTGACCTGCGTACAAGGTATTCACAAGCGTTTTACCTGTCCGACCAGCCGAAGGATCTGCTGTGGCTGCGCAACTCCCTGAACACCAGCTTCGCCTACACCGTCACCCACACCAAGTGGCAGCTGTACGCGGAGCAGCAAGCATTCAGTTCCAGGCCATTGTTCTACTATTCGGAGAAGTTTTGCTTCTACCAGTACGTGCCCTTCGCCCTAGTCATTCCGGAGAATTCGCCCCATCGTGCCACACTTCATCATTTCATACTGCAGCTGAGCCAATCGGGTTTGCATATGCATTGGGTGGCCAGGAGCTTTTACTACATGGTACAAGCGGGCAAGCTTAGTATTCAGGATCTGGGTGAGCCCCATTACTCGCGCTCGTTAGTAGTAAACGACCTCCATGACGTACTGCAAGCCTATCTGTTGGGAGTGGTAATTAGCTTAACCCTTTTTGTCACTGAACTGATTGTATATCAGGCAACATATTGGCTGCACATTTATGGAATTTAGTATGCAGACGTAATTGCCGTTCAAAAGTTATTTAACCATTGTCAATAGTGTTTCACCTTTATTGCTTACGCACAGATTTCTATGTAAATAAATGTCACGATTGAATGGGGGCAGGATATAACTGACTTCAGATCAAGGGAATGTATTCCAAACACAAATCGAAGCGTATTTAAATGTCTACAAGTTTCATAGTATTGTTGATGATTTATAATAAACTATTAGTTTTGGATTTTAAAACATTGTGGAACCCGATTTCATTTCTCTTTAAGCTTTGGGTGTATAGAAAATGTAAAAATCATAACATTTTACTTTCAACATTTTATTCTACATAAATATTTAATCGTACAATTATATGTAATATTATATTATGTTTCTTGTTAAAACAATTCTCTCAATAATTATTTCAAAGCAGAAAATGTATCTGCAATTTTTCAATGTAAATCACCCACACTTGTGAATTATCTAAATTTAACCAGACAAGTATAAATCGGCATGTTAACGAGCTCAGTCTGTCATCATGACGTCAGACTTGCTCTCTGTTGCTTAACAGTGAACAGCCGACGATTGTATTGACGGTTTAACAGTGTCATTTAAACAGTTAATTTTAATGTACATGGCTCAGAACTTAAGAGAATTGTTCAATAAAATGAGCTGACTCAATTCATATTGATGAACTTTATTCTTGAGAACCTATTATTAATTATTTATTATAATAATATTGAATATTCCGCTGAATTAAAAGTTTGTATAACGATTTGGGCCGATCCGCAGCTGTAATTTATGAACGGTTTGTCATATGTTTAGTTTTTGCTTGCTTATTTAGCATACCTGGTATTGAAGCAGCGTACTATCCGTCAGGGCCGATTACGACCACTTGTGGCATTTGTTTTTGTTGATATGAGAAAAAGAAAGTTGTTGGGCAAAGGCCCAATGGCCTTAAAATGTGTAAGGGGGAAGGTGAGTCCGGATTAAAATCCAGAATTTTAAGATATTCATAAGAATATTTAGTCTAATTCCTAGTCAGCACAATGAATCTTCGCTCTTGTTTATCCGTTGCCAATGTTTTCGTTGGATGCTGTTGCGGCGTTGTGTTTCTGGAGTTGCTCGTTAAATTGGATCCGGGAGCAGGTAATCTAATTACCGCTGCACAATTTGCATTGATTGCCCTGGAAGGGTTCGTCTTCACCTCCAAATTCGGAACCGTCAAACGTGTAATTAGTCTGCGGGACTATGCGCTCCTTGTGGCCATGTTCTTTCTGACAAGTGTGTGCAATAACTTTGTGTTCCACTTAAATGTGCCGATGACGCTGCACATGATAATACGAGGAGGCAGTCTGATATCGAACATGTGCCTTGGCAGCGTAATACTGAAGCGTCAGTATCGGGCTGAGCAGTATATATCTGTTATCATGATTACCCTGGGTATATTTATCTGCACATATTTCTCTAGTCAGGAGGTGGACAATGGATACGATAATGGCCATGAATCAAATTTATTCTGGTGGCTGGTTGGTGTGCTTCTGCTTGTGCTTGCGCTGTTCATATCCTCCTATATGGGCATTACTCAAGAGCTGTTGTATCGCAAACATGGCAAATGCGCCCGCGAAGCACTTTATTACACACACCTGTTGCCACTGCCTGCCTTTTTACTTATGCATACCAACATAATAGCACATTGGACTTTGGCACTGGAAAGCGAACCCTATAGAATTTCTTGGCTTGGAGATGTGGGTGTGCCGGTGCTGCTGCTTTATTTGCTTGGCAACGTGTTGATGCAGCATTTGTGCATCAGCTCGGTATATTTTCTGACTACTGAATTCAGCTCGTTGAGTGTAACTTTAATTTTGACATTACGAAAATTCGTATCGCTAGTATTCTCTATTATATATTTCCGTAATCCGTTTACAATTTACCACTGGTTGGGCACAGTTCTAGTCTTTGTTGGCACATTAATGTTTGCCAATGTTCTTAGTCTTCCTTTTGGTCGTTCCAAAAAAGATTTAGTAAAAAAAGATTAAACATTCCATTGAACAACAAGACACTTAAAGCATTTATGTTTAAACAAATAATGATTATTTCATATACATTTAAGTACAATACAAGAAAATACGAAATAAAATTACCAGATTCTCATAGTTCTTATTCAAAAAACTTTAAAAGTAAAATCAACTTTACACGGGATTTCTTGATATTTTGTTTGGATAGCCAAACGGTCGCCTATTAAACAGTTAAACAGTTAGTTTAAGCGCTTCAGTTGTTTCTTTGGCTTTGACTGAACGTGATAATCGATATAAATACTAAAACATACACATAAATACATAAATGCATTGGTTGCCCCATGCTAAAAATTAAAATTCCACTTTTGTTCAATAATGTAATACTGCTGCAGCTCAAGCCCAGTGCTAGTGGCTGACTTAGGGTCTATGTGGGTTGTTGTCCCGCCTCACGCTGCAGCCATTTGACAATTGTTTTGTAGTTCCGGTTCATCCAGTCAACGCTGATATCGACTTGTTCCATGATCTGTTGAATTGGCCTGTCGTACGCCCAATTAGCATCGCGGATAAATTCCTCCAGCTCGGCTAACTGGTATTTTGAGTTCATCCGCTTGCTGGTAAACTTAAGCAGCGTATGAATGTTGGACATTTGTGAACCCATGCTACAAGTAAATTATATTCATGTATATAACGCAATGATTAAAATACTTTGCCACCTACAAAGTGTTTATCTCATGCCAATTGTTACGCAAGTAATCAAAGGCTATTTTCTGACCCACTACTGTGTTGGATATGGCTCCAAAAACGCGGAATACGTCCTGTTTGCGTATGTGCTGGCCGGCAATGGCTCGACGCAGGTATCTATTCAGTAGCCAAGGTTCTTTGGAACAGCCCAATGCGCTCAGCAGCAGCTCTTTCTCTGCCGGTACTTTCGTCTTTAAATAACGCTCAAATGCAAAATCCCACTCGTACTCCGAGCCGTACTGTATCGCCGAACAGTACACAATGCCACGCATATTTGGATTAATGCTGGAGTAAAAATAAAAAAGAATTAACTTCATTCATGACCTTAGGTTGATTAAACCTACGGATTATAGGAATCGGGATTGGGAACTTGCACCCAGTTTTGGAACTGCTTGGCGCTATCTGAGATACACTGCTGTTGGCCCAGATGACAGGCCACGCTTAGTATTTCGGAGCGTTTTAATAACAGCGGAATGTCTTCGTTATCGCTCGGCGAATCTTTGTCCACCACCTCGTTGTATACCCTGCTCAGCAGTTTCAGCATATAATTCTAAAATATAAAAAAATGCACATTCAATATAATAAGCAGATCATGTAATTTAGTGGTGACCATACCTTAAGCAAATCGTAATCACCAGAGTTAATAAACATGGAATCGATAAAGTTAAAGTTCGTAATGGCCGCCTTCCAGGGCACATGGTTTGTCTCGTATGCCAGATAGCGAGTTAAGTTCAAGGCCGTATCATATGACAGATAGGAGCCACGCGCCAGATTCATAACATCATCAATTAATTGGGCTCGATTGGCGGGCGCAATTTGAGTATGTTGCTTTTCATCCATCAGATGCTGGGTCACAGCTCGCCAGTTATCTAGATCATAGTTAACACGGTAAAATCCCGTTTGCTGTATATTAAATATAAACCATTTTGCCGTGGAAAGATTGCGATTTTCTAGCTCGTACGTTTTTGTACGTGGAATCCACGTTGTGGGTCGTGTGTTATCAAAGTTAAGCTCTTCCGCGGTGGTATAAGTGATCGGTATCCACCAAAGCAGATGGTCGTCAGTCTTGCTGCTATTGCCGTAGACGAAACGAACTTGCTCCAGACGTACGGCGTCGGAATTGGGATGACGCGAGATCTTGACCATCGGATAGCCAGCTTGCAGTGTCCAGGTGTCCATAATCGCTTTGACGCTAGTGCTGCTATCCAGAAGACCCGACGTTTTCGCCTCGTTGGTTAGAAAGCCCCACAAGTCATCCTGTGTGGCGGACTTATATGCCATCTCGCTCAAATATTTACTGAGTCCGCGTCGAAAGACGGCATCGGTGAGGAAGTGGCTCATCATGCGGATAACTGTTGAGCCTTTGGCATATGAAATGCGGTCAAACAATTCAAAAATTTCCTGCGGATTACCGACCTCCTGCGAGATCTTGTGAGTTGTGGTTAGGGCGTCCAATTGGAATACAGTCTGCATTTCATTCACTACAAACTCATCGAGCAGCTTCCACTCGGGCGACACCGCATTCGCTGTCAGATATTCCATGTAGCTGGCAAACCCTTCATTTAGCCAAATATCCGACCACCAACTGGGCGTGACCAGATTACCGAACCACTGATGGGCCAACTCATGCCCGACCACGCTGGTAATATGCTGCTTGTTGCTGGCTGTGGCCAAGCCCTTATCGTACAGCATGGCTGTCTCCCTAAACGTAATGAGGCCCCAGTTTTCCATTGCGCCAGCCTGAAATTCTGGCAGCGCTATCATATCGATCTTGGACAAAGGAAATGCAATGCCAAAAAAGTTCTGCAGAAACTCGAGGATCTTGGGACCCACGCTCAGCGCATACTCGGCTGATTTAATGGCATCGGCGCGTGCCCAGACTGAAAAATTTCCCGACGAGATGTGCTTAAAGTCGGATATGGCATACGCCACCAGATAAGTAGACATGGGCAGCGATTCAGCAAAGTGGTCCCACACATAGTTAGGTAATGATTCGCTGTGTAAACAAGATTTGATTTAATCGAACTGTTTTTGGAATTGGTAGAGGATCCTTACTGATTATTACTGTACACAATTGGCATATTGGAGACTGTCGTCAGGTGTCGCGGACGAGCTATGTGCAGTGTAAAGTTGGCTTTAAGTGCCGGCTCATCGAAGCAGGGAAAAGCGCGACGGGCGTCCGTTGCCTGAAACTGGGTGGAGGCCACCCACCTGATTATGATAAGGAAGAAATAAATCTCAGCTAGAAAACAATGGAGTAATGGAGGCTAGTGTTAAGTGGCTACCTGGTCTCGTTGAGCACCTCGTAGGAGCTACGATAGAAGCCTTGCAAGTAGTCCTTAATTATGCCCTCAAAACGAATGTGCACCACATATTCGGAGCCGCGATGCAGTTTATCGTACAGCTGAATGATGAAGAACTGCTTGGCCCCCACCAGATACTGCTTATGGATACGCAAGCTGTTCGTCTCCGGCTCTTCCTTGGCACTGGGCTGGGCGCGATAGACGGCCACATCGTTGCGCGATATGTTTAGGTCCTCGGCGTGCATGGTAATGTTGTAGCAATCCTCGAGCACGCGCACACGTATCTGCACGCTGCCCGTGAAGCTGAAATTGCCGCTCATCTGTGGCTCCAGCGTGATGTTGTATTTGAGCGGTTGTATGGAGCGTGGCAAGCGAACATCCTGATCGTATTTAGGCCCATTGTTGGCTTCCTTTGCATGCTTCGAGTTGCGTAAATGGACGCTGGTGCAAACGATGTCTTCGCCGGGAGCCGCCTCTAGATGGGCGCATGTCGCAAAGTTGTACACTATAAACCCAACTGCGAGTAGTGTGCAAACGAAGAAGGATGCCAGCAGGACAGCCGTCGTCAGGGAAACGCTGTAACGGCGGCCCATGCTGGAGAATGTGGTTGTGGTTGCAGGCCTGCTGCTGCCAGGTGGAATGGAGTTGCCTTGTCGGCTCTCCATGCTCAGATTCTCGTGCAGTGGTATTTCCTTGACGACCATGTTGATGCCTTAACCTGAGCACAGGAAGATAATATCGATTATTAAGTGTCGACTACACCACTTCCGTTTCCACTTCCGTTGCAATTTACAACGCTAATTGATAGCTTGTCGTGGTCGTAATGCAATCGGTAATTTGATATACATCTGCAGGTTGCCGTGCAACATTATTTATCAATCCCAGCCACGACCACTTCAGTGGTTTCCTACAACCCTCTCAATTGGTGCACATTTGCACGTTTCTTCAGTTAAAAAAAGGGTTGCAAATTATACAAAATGAATATATGTCTGAATAATTATACAATTTAGCCCTTTATAAAGTTCTAGTTGAGTAGGTTTCTCAAATTTCCGACCTATTTAGTATAGGAAGAAAAAGACTAAGCATTTAAAAGAGTTTAATGAATCAGGAAAATGAAGACTAAGAAAGCCTTTTTAAACTACTTAAACATTTTGTTACCAGCATATATATATATTTTATATTTTAATTCAAAAGTATTTTCGATATTCAATTCTATTCTGATGAGTTTTTCGCCGAGTGTAATAGTTATAATGAAATGTTTTCTTATATACAAACATGATTTACTGCCAGAAGTAAATAAAAAGTACAATAACTAATTTAAATTTCCATGCATATAATTTAGTATCGTATGAAACGTTGTTAGCTGAATTTTTGAGTGCCATATAATGACTGGTTTTATTCAGTGTAAATACCAGTTTTAACTTGGGCGCATCTGACGATCTATGTACTTGGGAACTCATATTACTAAACACGTTTGCGTAAATATAGACTCGGGTAAGTATTTTTTTAATATGACACCTTAATGGGTTTTCCATTTTCTGCAAGCAAAGTAATAAAAATGAAGTTGTGAATTCCCAGTTACAAATTCAAATGGTTCCATGAAATTAAGAATTGGTTATACCAATTCTATCTTACTACTTACTATCTTAAACTTAGAAAACGCTATCCTCAATTTGCAATATTATGCATTGCATAGATAATTAAATAATAACATTAAGCTTTACTTGAGCTATGATTAAATAATAGGTTAGGGAATTATATATACACTTGTATTTCTTAAAAAATGTATAATTGAGTTTCCAATTAGCAACAGATTAATAAACATTAAACAAAAAACTGTACTATATATTAAACAACTTTTAATTATTATCAAATAAGTTTATAGGGGTCAATTTGAATATTCGAATTAATCTTTAAAAAACATTCGGACTCTTATCTTATACGGGTCAAACTCATAATTTAAATATTCAGTCTTAATAAATGTACTATGCATAAGTTACATTCTAAGAATATGGCATAAACTGTTTAAATAAATAGACATCATTTAAAGAAAGAGTTATTCCAACTCGTAGGTTCATAGGCAATACTTATATCGGCAATAATTGTAATTATTGGAAGCTCTCTTTCCATAAGATAATAAATTGAATGCATTTTAAATTATATTAATTGCTTTAATTCCATTTATGAATATTTGTAAAAATGTCAAGAATACAGTGAAGGATGCGCCATGCTGCATATGTGATGTTTGTATTCTATAATATAAACGTATTTCACCAATTTGCATATGTATGTGCGACCGAGTGGAAGCTAATTGAGTTATGATATTAATTTGATCTGCTGCCTGCCGCATTCTGAACATTGCCACAATTAAACGCTGTGGCAGCGAAGCTGACACTCTGACCTTCATTAAATAGAAAGAGAAAAACAAGGAGGAACGTGTCAACTGGACCGTACCGACTGCGTAATGCTCGTTCCCGATTGCAAAGCCTTACAATTTTATAATATTTTAAGGCGAAAGACAGTGTATATATAATTTAAAGATATCCAGCTTGCAAACTGTAAGAAACGTAAATTCTATCTTTTTAAATACAATTACAGCAATATAAAAACATTTATACTAAACATTAATAGAATAATTCACCCGCAATAGGTAATTATTTATTTAAAATTTAAAACATTTTACACAGGAGCATATACACAGACGATGCGGCAAGCCAATAGACTCTTTTCACTTCCTGAACGAGAACAACAAGAACAAAGTGAGATGATACAACGCCCCCACATGATGTAGCTCATATGTCTACGCTTTCCCATTGGGGGTCAGTGGTCCCATTGCGAGGGTTCAATTTATAGCAATATTTTATTGATCAAATGCGTAAGCCCGGTGATGCTGACACTGATGATGAGCATCATTATCATCATCATCATCTTGTTTGTCGTCAATTAATTAACACAAGGACAAGAATTGCGAAACGCATTCTTACCAAATTTTACCCGTAATTAGACCCGTAAAAGATATCGTATTGTCCTTTGGTTAATGTTAATTTACTTTTCTGGAAAAGTACAAATCGAGTTGTACCACAAACAAATTTTAAAAATCCATTGAACCGAACTCTTCGTTATTAGATATCCCACTGTATTTGTATGTGTTAGTCGACATGATTAAAACATTGAGACACATTTACATCGTTGGATGCCCCGCGGCGCTGCCTGCAAGTCTCTTGCTATCTGTGGCACATACGAGACTATAAAATGTAAATTTATTGCACGTTGAGCGATGGTTATGATAATAATGATGCTTATATTAGAGCAATGCGTGTGTATATGTGTGTTTCTCTCTCTTCTGGCTTTTTTGCCTGCAACAAACGAAGAAGTGATCATTGGCCGGGAGGGCCAATTTGCACTTGAGCACTAATTAAATTTCGGCAGCAAAGTAAATCGAAAAATCACTAAGTTAAATACAATTTTTGTTGTATCTTGATTTGTTAGCTGGCATGTGTTTATAACATTTTTATTGGTTTAATCTATGAATGGTTATAAAAATTAAGACATGAGTGGCTGGCTAACGGAAGTTAAATGTTTGCAAATTGTTTATTGATCCTGTGTGAGCACCCAAAAATACGTACATAAGGAAATTTAAAACAAAAAAAAAAAAAAAAAAGCAGACAAAACAACATATGGGAAAGCTCCAAGTTAGCTAAAGTCCAGTTTGAAGATTTTTGCCCTGGGTAATATAAATATTTATATATATGTATATATGCATATCATATAAATATGTATGTCTGTGCCTTTAGATGTCGAGTGTCTGAATGCTATAAAGCCGGCAAGCAGCACCCAAATTGTGTTTATCTCTAACAGATGCAAAATTTAAACTGATGCTGGAAATGTGCGCAAAAAAACATTAACAACTAAAATGGATATTGTGTACAAAATAAACAAATTAAAAATGTTCAAAAATAAAAATGAAATTAAATGAAGTGTTGAGTAGTTCACGACTTAAGTATTGTGTATACAAATTTCAATGTATTTTAATGCAGGTATATATACATATGCATATGTATACATACATATGTTTATACATACATATATGGATATATATACATATACATATATGTTAATGTATGTGCAAATACCGGCACACTGGCTGGCAGCACAGCCCAATATTTGAAGACAACAACCACAAAATCCATTAAAAATTAAAAAAAAATAATTAAATTACCGCGGCGCTTAACACAAGTTTTAATACAAATTTACATTTTACCTCTTCTTCACCTCAGTTCTTCTGTCTTTTTCAGCTATTCTACGGGTTAACAGTTAAATGCAGTTTGTGTTGTTTAAGCGCTGCGTCTGCAATCGTAAATGACAGTAAACACTCACACACACAAGCACACATACACACACTATCAAACGGCAGCCCGAGGTGGTCACCAATACGTTTGCGCACTTAAATTTGCCTAGATTTCTAGCGGTCAAGGCAACACTTTCACAGGCGCGCGTTTATAATTGAATAAAAGTAAAGAAATCTAATTTTCAGAAAAATAAATTTGCTTTCCGCGCTGATGTTGATGTTTTATACACATAAATGTAATTTATTCAAATATCACATCAGCCAGCGAACTGCAGCAGCGTGAGAGACAACACAACCGTTACGCGTAACGGCCTAGCACTGACTAAAAGCACAACAGCAAGAGCGACAGCATAATTGTATCCAGCGTACGTCCAGATCGAATTTGAATCAAGAGAGGGAGAGACTAATAGCTTTGGCCACTGTGTGGGTGAATAGGAGACAGTGAAAAGCAAGCAGTTGCTTAATTATGTAAATTATAATTGTTGATAGCTATACTTTAAATGTAAAAAATAATAGTTTTATAATTTGTATGCTGATATTTTGCATATTCTTAAGAACATGTGAAAAGAAAAGAACTAAGGAAAAAATTTAAATTGGATACTTATATAAGCAAATATATTTAACTAATTGTGTCATTTTTTGTTTAACACCGTTTAAGACATCTAGCTAACAAAAATAATAAAAATACAAATTTCAACCGAGTAACGGCTTCTGTTAAGGTTATCGCATATTGTTATCGATCCCATACATTGCTTGCGATAGTCAAAATTACCATCCCTAAGTTGTTATTGTTTCATGTTTAATATACTGTATGCTTAAAAATGCATTTAAATGTTGTATACGTTACTGTTGGGACCACAAAATTCGATGCACTCATTAATGTAATGACATCGAGCTCTGTTTTGAGCGCATTGCAAGAGCTCAAATGCCAAAAACTTATGATTCAGCACGGAAATTCAACGCCGGTGGCAGAGTCCGAGCTACAACTTATCAATACAAAATATGGCATTTTAGTGGAGCAATATAGGTTTCGACCAAACACGGAGGATATCAGGTCGGCAAATGTGATTGTTGGCCATGCGGGTGCCGGTACTTGCATGGATATATTGAATAATGGCAAGGCAGGATTAATTGTAGTCAATGACGAGTTGATGGACAATCATCAGCTAGAACTAGCACGTGAATTAGCTTCTGAGAATTACTTGTACTACTGCAAAGTAAACGAGGTTTCCAAAAAAATTGCCACTTTGGACTTTGGAGCTCTTAGACCCTACGAGCCGGCCACAGAGAATATGCAAAAGTTTGTGAAGGCATTGAACGACCTGATGACCCATTAGCATAAAAACTGTGTTTTGTTTGTTTTTTTTTTTTTTTGCGCTGACGCCAGGAGCGGGCGCTTTATATATGTATATTTATGAGTAAACACGGGAAACGACTATTAACAACGTTAGACAATATTATTGGACTATACGTTACATAAATTCAAGATTATTAAATATTAATAGAGCATAAAGATTACTAAGCATATTTCTTTTAAATTCCATTAAATTTGTTTACATATATATTTTATAATAGAATAAACGATGAGACTCTCAACATGCTTTGGTTGCTGATTACATTCTGTCGACCGTCTATTCGGTCTCACCAGTGGTTGCGCCACCATTTTCTATGATGCTATCAAATGAGAAGGGCTGAAAAGCATATCCTTGTCCCAAGTAGAATTTGCTCTGGAACTCCACCCTGCAAGAATTGAATATTAAATTCTACAGTTACGATTTTTTGTGAAGGCAACATACCAATGTAGACGCAACGTATGGAGAAAAGCAGAAAGTCCCTCCATTAAAACAAGAATGCCCACGGTCAGAATAGCCCAGAATGCGAAGACAACGGTCAAAAAGACTCCCCCAAGCCAACCTTCCTTATTTAAGCCCAAAGCCAACACCATGCTCCACAAGACCTCTGCAAGTTCTGTAAATAAATATGAATACGGTAGGATTAATTTAAAAAAAGGATGAGTAACAAAGTAAACTTACGGGCGTGTGCCAATGAGAGGGCCCACAAACGCAAATAGGATGCAGTGTGGGATACGGAACCCAGAACATACTCAATGGTATGAATGCCCTGGTGTATAAATATTTCTGTCATCTCTTCCTCGTCATGGTGTCCGCCGCCACCTCCATGTGAGCCGCCATTCGACATTCCACCCACTTCGGCATCAGATGAACCAGTTATGGGCTGCACCTGTTTTAATGTATCAATGCGGTTATTAGTTATAAATTTTAGATAAAACATGAAAAGCAAGTGATTTAACACACAAGACTAACCTCTTCCTGCGGCATTTGGGTTGGATTTTAGGTGATTTTGGGGTTCGTTGGTTGGTTAGTTTGGGAGCAAAGACAAGGGAAACGCATACATTAACAATAGTGCAAACATTATGCATTATCTATCTTGGTATTGTGATGTGATGTGGATTGATTAGTAAAGGATTTTCAACAATGACACTTGAAAGGAGCTTTACACCACTATGTACTTACGTTTGCCCGTTTACGCGCTTGCATAATCTTGATGGGCTTGCCAAGCAACATGACAGGAATACAGGCAAGGGCGACCAATACAAAAACGGTCTGGAAAAAGGATTGTCCCCAGAACATGTAAGGCGAGCAGTTTTTGCCAGGGGGTTTAGACTCTTTAAACAGAACCATATCAATGAATGATATCAGAATTGATGGTGCGCAAGCCTCGGTCATCGGCACTACAATGCGAAAAGTGTAAAATATTGCAATAAATAAAAAAAAAAGAATTGTCTTACTGCTATTTGTGGCCTCGTAACGGGTCCATTTGATGAACATGAGCAGAACCATGTAAAGGAAGAGCACCACCAAGAACACCAGCTGTGGGATGAATTCGAAGACCATCGATATACGATTACGGAAATATGTGTGGTTGTGCCAGCTCATTATGACGCCAAAGATCATGTGCAATACACCGAATATGATGGATATCTTCATCTTGTAGGCATTTTGAAAAACAATCTTATTGGACGAGGCCACCTGCCAAATGGGATCCATGCCAAATGGATATGGTGTGCCTTCGTAATCGTTGGTAGCTGGACTCAGTTGCAAAAAGTTGTTATTCCAAACAGTTGACTTGTTGTATGAAAGATGCCAATGCGATCCGAATATGTTAAGCGATTTCGAGAAGATGTCATTGTAGATTAGGCCAGTGTACATGGAAAAGACACCCATTAGGAAGATAATGTAGCGACCACCAAAGAAAATGTTCCAAATCTCGTTGTCCGTCTTCTGTGCAGCCAATCCCTTCTCCTTGCGTATCATCCACAGTCCAAATAATGCCATTATCGCTCCGTGGCCCAAATCGCCAAACATGACTGCGAACAAAAATGGGAACGTAATAATGGTATAGGGCGCCGGATTCATCTCCCGATAGCTGGCTACGCCGTAAGCATCGATCAGAGCCTGAAAGGCTTTGGTAAACTTGTTGGTGCGATTATATGTTGGCGGATTCTCAAAAGTTTGCATGCGATTTAGAATTGGCGGCACCGATGAACCCGAGCGCTCAGTACCGCGTCGGAGCGCCAGCTGTATGGTTTCAATGTCCAGCAGCGGCACCCAGCATTCAGCAATTAGACACTTCTGAGTCACGTCCAGATTGAAGAGATTCAGCGTATGGTAAATGGCCTTGATTTTGCGCACCTTGACAAACCAGTTCTTTAGATTCTTGGCAGCTGCTACCAAGACACGGTGACGATGATCTTGGGTCTGGCCGAGCACAGTATTCAGATCCTCAATGCGTGTCATAACGCCCATTGCCATTTCCCGACGATCGGCTGGGGCTTCGGGGCAAGGATAGAGGGTAGCGCGAAAACCTTCACAAATCTTCTTCACTCGGGTCTTCAGCTGATCTCCTTGAAAGAAAATGATGAACACCGACTTGTACACCTGATCACCCTGCAAGATTCAATGGGATTATTAATATCAGCAAATATTAATTAATTGACTTTAACTCACATTTGTTGGATCTTCAAGCGGCGATTCAATCATTGCCTGGCGAAGAAACACATTTCCGCGACAAGCACGCCACAGCATGCGCTCAAAGGCCGGCAGCTTCTCCCGAGAAATGACGCCGGCCACAAAGCTAAGAGAGATTAAAGATTAATGGTCGAGCATTGAGTTATGGATTGGTATTTATAATTCCGGTTAGTTACGTCAACAAGGAAAACTAAACTCTCAAGCACAAATACCAATGAACGCAGCATGGAATGAAACGTGGCGACAAAAACAATAGTAAGAAGGAGCGCATGTTTTGTTTGGAATTGATGTTTAAAAGGGGGCGTATGCGGCGAGCAAAGCTTATGACCACTGTGACATGTCTCTATATACAGTTTATGAGTATGAGTATTCCTAGTCTAAATTTTGAATTGTGGGATACCAACCATGGCAGATAATCCTCACGTTCAATCGATTTTTCCATAAAACTATATAATTGTTAAACAATTGTTCACAATTTGTGTTTAATCATTGATTGTTTTTTTTTTTTTTTTTTTTTACGTTTTGTTTTGGGAAGAGAGGAACAGAAGAGAGAATGGTGTTCGATTTAGTTTTTTACGAATGTTATTATTTGGTTGTTTTTTTGCACAGAAAATTATTGCTTCGAAAGTAGTAGATACTCCAAAAATACAGTTTCGTCTTCGGTAATGATTAGTTTTGGATCAGATGCGGGTTCAGTGTGGCTTAGGCGCAGCGTCTTTGCTATGTTGGTTAGTAGGCGGCGTTAAGCAATAATTTTTTGTTGCATATAATAAATGTAACGTAATTAATTGCAATTGGCTTTGGCATTGGCCAAATGTACGTACTAGCTATTGTATGCATGTGGATGGATACATACCCAAGCTGTACGGGACCCATAGATGCACCGGCGGTGCGCACCTCATCGGTAATGAGGGCGCGCGTCATCGACTCGGTGGTGTGGTTCAAGCCGCCCTCCTGCTAAAAATTGTGGTAAAAATTGTTTTTGTTTTTGGTTGTTTTTTCTTCTTTTTTTTTTTTTGCTTTTGTTTAGCGACAATTTTGTGATAAGAGCTGCATTACCTTTGCGAATTTATAGTATACACATATATGCTTAATTTATGCAGTTAGTATTCGGTTAATAAAATCTTTTCGCCTTTAAGTTTTATAGTTTGACAGGGATAAATATATATATGTATATATATATATTGGGTGAGGAAGAGCGGGAGAGTAGAAGCCAACACCAGAGCAACCATTGAGCTTAAGCTAATACACATACATACATACATATAAACTACATAAACATATAAAGTCTTCCTATGCAGAACCTAACATACACACGCACAGAGAACAAATTTATAGACAGTTAGGTAGGATATTTATCTGTACATAGATAACGACACGTAATATATATATATATAGATAGCCATGGAGAATGAGAGCGAGCGAGCGAGTCGGGTTTGGTTTTGGTTTTGGATTGCTTTCGACTTGAAAGCAAGAATTTGTTCACAGTTTATCATTTGGTAAATGCGCAGGCTGAGTTTAGTTTTCCATTGGGTCTGGTTGGTTGTTCTTGATTGCTGAGTGATCGACTAATTGATTGAGGTTTCAATATTTACCCAAGCTTTAAATTTTGGCCCGGCTGATTGGCGCGCACGCCCTCCTCGCCCAACAGCTGCGCTTGCTCATCCTCGTTCTGGTTGTCAGCCATCTGCAGATAGCGTCGATATTTGTTTGATGAATGTGTGGACGATTTGTAAACCATTGGCACCGACTGGCAACACAACCGGGTGGATAACGTGTTGTTGTTGTTGTGGTGGTGGTGGTGGTGGTGTTGTATATAGGGTTCATTGTATTTTGGGTGGTGCATTTGCAGGGTATTCGGGTATTTGGTTCGTTGGTATTTTTGGGAATATTGAATTGATTTGATTTGTATATGGAAAATAAACGTAAAAACAAATAATAAAATAAACAAAAAATATAACACAATTAACACTAATAATATATATGTACAGAGATACTTAAAAATAATAGCTGCATACATGTACACAAATACGTATAAAGATATAGAAAATAAATAAAAAGTAAGTTAAGCATGCGCATTAAAATTATAATGAATAAAATAACTAAACTTAAACTAAAACTAACTTGGGCACGGAAAATACAGCAACTAAGACTGTACATACACTCGTATACATATGTATATATACTAAGCGTATATGTATATGTTTAGAGTAAAGAGGCTTGAGGGTGTTGGCGGTGGTAAGTGCTGCGTGTATAATGTTGTTCTGTTGTTTTGCGGTTGCAATTAAATTAAAAATACTCTTGAAAAACAATGTGAAATAAAAAACCAAAGCTGCACCATTTGTGTTGTCAGGCTGGGTTATTGGTTAGCAAGATATATTGCCATATGTTAATTAGAAAATTTAGTGCCGACTGTTTTCGGATAGCCTTTGCCACGTTGTTGTTTATATCTTAATTATCTGTTAGCCGGTGTCGCCTATAAGAGATGTTAGCCAATAACCGCATGCATACCTCGTCGAAGAAGACCTGCGTCTTGCGCAGTATATGCTTCAGTTCCGTCAGCTCCAGGAAGTTTCGTTTCAATGCTTCTGCATTTTGGTTGACCTCCCGTAGCTCGTTCTCAAGCTTCTCGAACGTGGCCTGCAAGTATATAAATATAATAAACAGCCATATAATTGGAAAAAGGTTATACGATTGTGAGATAAGACTTGCCTCCAAATCAATCATTTCACGCGGCTGCGGCGCCTCGGGACTGTCTCCGGTGTCCAGCATCGGAATTCCATCCTTCTTGATCTCCTTCTCCAGGTAGCGCAATTTACGCTCCATTTCATCGCAACGGCGCACCTCGTTTACAAACTTACGTTGAAATGCATTCACGTCCGGGTTGAGCTGTGTTCATTTTTAGATTAATGCTTTTCATTACATTTTCATTCTACTCATGTCGAAGTTCACTTACATCACGAAATTGAACCAATCCAAGCTCGCCGAGCTCTGAGACGCAGGCATAGGCTGCTTCGCTCTGTAGGAAGAGCTGACAGAGTGCCATCTCCTCGCTACGGAATAATGAACCCATTTTGACAACTCAGCAGTCGACACTTAATTACCAACTGCAACAAACGGAAAAAATAAAAGAAATAAAACTTATTTCCATCAACATTATTGCGAGGGATTATTATTTAAAATAGTCGTGAATCATTGAATATTCATGAATTGAAAGTTCTTTGTTCTATATTTGTCTTTTTCTTCTTTTTATCAACGCCTCTTTTGCATCGGAATGTGTGTGTTTCACTTAAATACTTGATACGCCAGCGAAATCTGTATACCGATTTATTGATTTTCCATTTGAGTGGCAGATAAAAAGAAAGTGCTGCGTTGTATATTATACTATATTTTTTGGACTTTGTACCACAAGTGTAGTCACTTATTATTATTCAATGCAAAAAACATGTTGTCATTTAACCGTGATTAGTCTTACTTTAAATTATTGCTGGCTTTAATTTTTAACTGCACAGCACAAAACCTACAATTAGCAATTTCTTTTAATTTTTAGTGACTCTGAACAGCAGTGTGCCCGACCTTACATAGAGAAAAAACACTTTAGTCTATTTGCAACAAAATACCAAAATACTAAAAAATTAATGGCTGATACTGAAAAGGGATTATTTTTTGCTAAAGAAATACAAGTTGATCGCACTTTCAGCCCTTAAACAGTTTGAAATTGTGGCGATTAAATTGGCAACCAGAACTAGTTCCAGTAAGAATGACTTATCGGTAAAATAAGCAGCACAGTTAGCGGGTCAATTTTGAAAATATTTTCAACAATGGTAAACAATATAAATATAATATGATCATTTAAAAACATTTATGCATATGTGGTTATTACAAAACTTAACGTTATTTCACAGCAATTAATTATTATAATTTGAACTTATTATGATATATTTTAATGACTGGCAGATGCTTGAGCTTTCAGTGTTTTTAAAAATACAACAACCACGCGTTCTTCTCTTTCATCAGTCGTCCGATTCGCCCTTTCGCACATCCGCTCTTTGATGAGCGCTCTTAGCCGCAAAGAGCGGGTCCTTGGATTTACATTGACGAACTACCAACCAGCAGCGACAGCATCCGATGGCGACATTTTTCGCTTAGGCCACGACTCAGTGTGAATTTGTAACTCGTGAGCGACGGAGTGATAGCGGCATAAGGCTCGGTAAATGATTCAACCCAATACACAAGCAAAAACAGCATCAGCAATAACAACAAAAACAAGTGAATAAGCATAGCGAAGTGGAAAGTGGAGATGGTCAAAGCAGAAAATTGGATGTTTGCCGCTGTTTCTGCTACTATTTTATATTTGCCTCGTGCGGGACTGTGTGTGTGTGTGTGTGTGTGAGCGTGTGTATGTGGTGTGTATGTGTGTGGGTCAGTGTGCCATTTTACGATCCACCAAAATGAATCAGACAACAAAGGCAACATTTTTGTAATTGAAAAATTTACTGCTGGTTACATATGCGCGAGTTGCCGTTGTTGTTGTTCTTGTTTTTGTTGTCGGTGTGGTTCGGATTCTGGCAGGCAGCGCACCGCACCGCAACCCCCAAAATATGCCACGGAGAACAGCATAGCCAAAAAAAAAAAGAAAAGGAAACCAAAAAAGGACGAAAATGAGAAAATCAATCTCTCTCGCGCCACACATAAGTAGCAGTTAATTGTCTTTTTTTAAGCATTTAATAAACAACAATGAAAAATCGTACTGATAGTGCAGCTAGTTAAATATATAGAATGGCAATTGGATAACAAATTAAACACCAAAGCCGAACCGAATGCAAAGAGAAAATATTTTGGCTTGCGCTGCTTTGTTTTGAGGCCGCTCCCAAAAAAAAGATAAAAGTGCAAATTTATCAACAACAAGCAGAGAGAACAAAATAATAATTGCCTAAAAATCTCGAATGAAAAATTAAAAACACATTTTAATCGCTGCTTATGCTTATAATTTCATTTTATATGTATATTTTAATAAACACTGTATATATGTAAGGAATCTTGCTTTACAGTTAACTGTTTCCTTTGAGCTTTGAGGCCGACCTACTTATGCTGAAGGTCTTTGCTGTTTGTTTTTTATTTTTTCAACTTATTTTTTTGTATCGGGCACAATTAACTGTGTAAATTATTAAAAAATTTCCATAATTTTTCAAATTGAATAAGTGGAATGCGCAACGAGGTTGTTTATAAATCAAAGTGTAGCGATTTCTTAACAAGCGCTGATTGTCAGTTCACAAATAGATGTACTACAGTTACTTAGTTGGTCTGCTCAGTTAGATCTAGTTAAGGTGTATCCAAAGTAAGTCTAAATCGGTCCATTTAGCAGCCTCTTGATTCAATCAAAGCACTTACACACACCCACACCCACACCCACACCCACACCCACTGCCACACACACACATAAACATAAACATACGCGTGAACTGAGACTTGATTGCAAAATTGGTTTTATTGTGCGGCCTCCAATTGAAGCAGTTGCGCTCCTCTAGGTGCCCCGAGTGCCCGAGTGATAATAACTGCACTTTAACGGAGACGCAATTGGTGCTTATCTAACACAGTTTAGTTGCAAATACTCGCGGCCTGCGTAAAGATGACAATGTTGCGATACAACTGAGCTACAGTTAAAGTAAACACATGTATTCATAACCACATGCATCCACACTCATTTGCATACTCGTACATACACACATACACATTTGTATATGTGCAATTGTTAATGTGTGCTACATTTTGTGCAGTGTAGTGCTAATCCATTTTTATAACGGCTTTATCCTTACATAAGGATTTGCGCAAATAATTGCATAAAGTAACAGGCAAAACAAAGTGCATCCACAACAATAGCAATAACAGTAAAATAAGTGTTCAGCAACGACAACGACAACGACATCCTCCACCATACACTGATCCGCAGCAACAACGAAAGGATTAAGCCAAAAACAGGTTGCAAGCAAATGAAGCACCTTCTATAGGTGCGTATGACAAAAATAATTCCTAATCCATAAAATATATACTGGTAATGAATTAAAACAATAATAAATGAAATTGGGCAAAAGCTAAACAGCAGAGAAAGTGACAAAAAGGAACAAAAATAAAAGAAAAGAAAAGAAAATGCGAATACAAACATCAAAAAGGGCGTGTTGTGTCTTCAGCTGCTGCTCTCAGCAGCACTATGTGCATGTGTGTGTGCGTGTCTGGCTGCGTGAGTGCGTTTTGTTGTTGTTTGTGCGCTGCTACATCATCAAGTTGTGGTGCTATTGGTTATACCGTTAGCTTTGGCTTCGGTTGCGCCTCTTTACTTTGTACGTAATAAAATTGATGATAAAATAAAAATGGATAATGGGCGATTTTCGGCTGTGACTGTGAAAAAGAGAGAAAGAGAGAATGAAGCGAGCTGCCGTGTTTACCGCTGCACCCGCGTTACGCTCAACTCGTTATACCAAATAGCAAACCGTTGCTTAAGTCTTCTCTTTATCTACTTGGCGTCCTTTCTGGTTCGCGTTCTCTTTCTTTGTTGTATTTTGCTCTTTGTTGATAGCACGGTACTTGGACGTTTGTTGGCTGTGGACTTATGTTGGGAGAGGGAAGGAAGTCGTGCTGATAAGAATGCTTTAGTTGTAAACGGGTGCGACTTTACCTGCTCGAAATCGCGATAATAGGCAATACAAATTAAAAAATGCCACGTAGGAGATTGCTTACCCTTAAACACATATGAAGGATTCTTGTTTTAATTAATTGTGTTATATTCTAGAAAATATAGTCTTGTTTACGGTAAAAATAATGATAAATTTTTTTTAAATTTACATAGTTCAAATATTTATATATGTATTTATCTTATATATGTATATATTTATCAGGAATCTTTTTAACTTGTCTCATATTATATGAAAGAATAAAAAACACAGTTTTAAGGATATTTCTTATATCCACTTTATCTTGTTGATGTATATATCTTTAATATATTTGTATGTATTATATTTGAAGTATTTGAGCATACATATATCTATAATTTGATTTGTATAAGTCGATTAAAAAATCTAGAATAGTAAAATTAGTAGACCTGGGCTTAAGTATTTGTTCTGCACAGAATATAATAACGGGGATTCTGATTCAAGTTCTACAGACTGTAGTCTGTGTATACTAAGAATAGGAAAAGTTATACGAATTATTGGGGAATTTTAGTTTGATTACAAAAAGGTTCATCCTAGGTTGTAAGTAAGATCCACGTTCTATAGTAGGTACTGCGGCCCTATTTCGTCGGTATAGCTGGAGCATTAAGATAGGCCACGTCCTTGATGGCCAACTGGAATCATGTCCCATTTAGCTGGGTTAATTACCGAATATCGTGTTGATAGCTTAAGCGTTTCATGGGCGATCATAATTTGTCGAATGCATCCTGTAGGCGCTTTTTAAACAACGCCAATGGCAATTCAGTGGGACAGAAAGGAGGCGGTGGCCACGCCCTTTAATGACTGCGATAACGTTGAATATTTAATGGCTTTTTCTAGCTTTCCAGTAAGTCAGTCAGTCAGTCAGTCAGTCAGTCAGTAAGTCAGTCAGTCAGTTTATTTGTCTGCCTCTCCGACTGTTTGTTTTCGTCTCTGTCAACGCTTGAGAAAAGTTTTTGTTTCTTGACTCTCGATGATTGTTGTTGTTGCCTCGGCATTAAGTGTGGCATTAAGGGCAAGGGCAATGACAATGCCACAGGACGAGCACTGTTTAGAAATAAATTAAAATTTTATTCAAGTGCTATTCTGACAAAACTTTCCTAATTACAAATGTATTGCTCCTGCTTCATCTTCCCCGCTTAAATGTTGTTTGGAACAGTTAGGAGCGAAGCGTTCGGTACGCTGCGCCCGCAAGAGGACTGTCAGATATTTGAAGAAATGACATACTAAGCCAGCAAGAATATCGAATTCGGACTCAACCAACTGCGTGATACTCTGCTTCACTTTATTAATTGCAAATTTTGTTCTATTTTGAATTTAAAAATTAAATCAATTTGTAGTCTAGAAGGGAATAATTTTATGTTTAATTTTGGTGACTTTTCCAAAACTGTGGAAACTGTTTTTTTTTTTTTACATTTGCTATGCCCCAATGAATTCATAGAGAACAGATCATGAGAGATAAAAGAACTGTTTTTTCCTTGATATGCCACGCCCTTAAAAGGCTTATCTATTATTTTAATGCTTTGTCAGAATAGAAATGTGTGTTTTTTACTGACTTGCCACGCCCGTTTTGGACGATTTTTCACTCTATATATTATCTGTTCGAGATTTCTTTAGTTGTAAATGCAGCTTAAAAGATATACTCCTTCAGCATTGGAAAAGAGATCATAATTTTGGAGTTTAAAAAAAGTTGATTGCTTGGATAACAATCGGCTGGAAATGACGGACATTTGCTTTGCATTGCATTTGTTAGTCATGTGCAGGTTTCTCTGCCACAAGAGAATGAAAAAATGATAAGTATTCGCAATTTTAACTATGTGGATTGTTGTCCCATTGCCCAAGGGCTGGAAACCCTCGTGCCCACACAGTTGTTCTGTTCTGTGCAAAAAGAATACACAAATGGTGCACAGAGTGCACAAAAGGACACAACAACAAATGCTGCAAAAACAACAACAACAGCATCCTGAGAGTGCACTCACACATATGTATACCCTAGAAGCAAAGCGAATGCTATGTTCAAAACTCTGGGACTTAAATATACTATAAGAGTATATTTTAAAAAAATAACTGTGTTAGATTTCTGTATCTTTATAAATATGAAATAACGGTATTTCATATTATTTGCTTATAAATATTTTGTTTTTGGCAATTATTAAGGTTGTCTTAATCGATAGCATATCAATAAATTGGATCGATTGGAAGAGATAAGTCCTTTGATTCGATTGCAGTAGGTATACCCTTTTTGCATATTTCAAATGCGTACAGGGTATAAAAGCCACAGTCACTCATACATAAGTAGAAACCTGGTCGCTTTTGGAGCGTACTTTGTGTGCACTTAGATGAAAATGACAGCAGAAACAACAGCAGCAACAACAACAGCAGCAACACCAACAGCAACAACAACAACAACAGTCAACCATGTCGAGTAATGACAGTAGTCGCATTTAACAATGGGGGCACTGGCTAAGCAGCGGCCACGCCCACTCATGCTACCAGGGGCGATACTGTCATTCATTCATCCATTCATGCGCTCCACTTGTGCAGCACTGGACGCAACCAGCTGTCGCCTAAGTGTGTGTGTGTTTGTGTGTGTGTGTGTGTGTGTGGGTAGGGGGATGCATCTGTGGCAGAATCATTGTCAGTGTTGTTGTTGTTGTTATTATTGTTGTTGTTGGTGGGGCAGCGCACTTAAGTGGTCGCTTAGAGTGTGCCACGTTTTGTGTGTAGATGCTTGTTTATGAATAAAAAATAGTTATTTGCAAAACGTTTAGCAACAGCAGGAGAGTTAACGGTAGCGCTGCAGGATGCAGAGCCCAAGGCAATATTACAATTTCGCATATGTACGAGTATGCTTATAGGTAAATATTTATTAAGCGGGTTGTTTAGGGGCTGAGATACTTTGCTGTTTTGCTACTTTTATACTTTTCTGCTTTTCTACTTTGCTACTTTTTTAATTAAATGTCAGAAAATGACGCTGTTCACAACAAACGAGCATCTTTATTTGACTCCATGTGTGTGCGTGTGTGTGCGTGAGTGTGAGTGTGGGCGTGTGCGTGCGTGTGTGCTTGTGCTTGAGGCAATTCAATTGCGGCCTCCGGCCACAGAAGCGCACCCGAGAGTGCTATAAGGTGGCCTACAGCGATGAGCCAAGATAATTGTTACGTCATTAAGCGGTGTCTGCAACGAACATTAGCAAAGCAATGCCTGATAAGCAAGAAACTTTAAAGAAATACATAATTATAATTATATAAATAAGTGTAAGTACACTTTAATCACAGGCCGCAAAGCGGTATTGGGCTTGACAATTAAATAAGAATACAAATTGAAAGCGACAAATGCGGCAAAGCGTAAACATGCCAAGCGAATTGGCAAAAGGTAAAAGTAAAAACAAAAAATGCCAACAACAAATGCTTGTGGAGCGAGCACAAATGTAAAAAGGGCGCTGCTGGCAGAAAGAGCAGCCCGAGCACCATGGACACATTCGCCTTATGCTGGACTCGTTAAGCTCTTTAGTCGTCGCTCTCTTATGCATTGGTGTATGGCACGAAGCGCACGCGCTCTCTCTTACTCTTACTCGTGCTCGCGACGAAGCTGTGCATTTGCTCTTACGCCTCGTTTGCTCGTGCTCATGATATGTGGGCGGGGTGGGTAGGATTCCTTATTGGCACAGCCGATGCTCTTATTTATATATTTATTTATTTTTTTTTTTTTCTTTTTTTGGGAATGTCAATGTAACTTTTATCCAACTGACGCTTCAGTGGTTTCTTTTACTGCATCAGCAGAGCATCCGCCTGCGTCTCAGCCGTTTGTGGCGCTGATTTAAATGCTGCTGATAAGGCGGCATTATGATTCGAGCAGTTCCAGCTACAGCCGTCACATAACACGTTCAGCCTGTCCTCTTTTTGTGTGTCTCTGTGTGAGTGTGTGTGTGTGTGTGAGTAGTTCTGGCTGTGCCTTCAGGCGCATAAGTTTACAATTGACTTTTAACGATATGATACACACATACATATGCGTATGTGTTTGCGTATATGTGCGAATTTATGCTTTATCATTTATTGTTAGTGGAACTTGCAGACGTCAGCCCAGCATCAGCCACGCCTCGTGTCGCCAATGCTGCCAGCGGCCATTTTGCTGCCATGTTACTTGTGATTGCTGCCACCGTTGTTCCCGTTGTTCCCGTTGTTGTCGTTGTTGCTGCGATAATATGCTGCGCCTTTGTTTTCATAGTCATAAAAATTGGTTGTAATTTAGTTGAGTGTGTGTGCGTGTGCGTGTGTATTTCGTTGCTTTTGTTGAGATTGATACGCGTTGCGCTTCGTTTTGTTGCTGTCTTGTCATTTTTGGTTCGCTACGTTTTTCTGTGTCTATTGCCAATTAATTCCGTTGATATGCGTAGTTCTGTTCACACACGCAGACCGCAGCCTACATTTCTGTTGCATACTTTGTGGCTGGCCGCATTTTGCATTGCCTTTTGGCAATTATAGAGGCTTGGTTACGTGAGCGGCATAATTGTCTTTCCTGATCAAATCCTCACAGTCTTAATGTTTGCTTGATATTAAATTCTACAATACATATATGTATATATGCATATATTGCTTGTCTGTATTTTATATGTATAAAAATATTTATTTGGCTGTCAGTTATAAATGCATTGCAACGTGTTGGCAAATACATAAAATTTGCAAGAATTACATTACTTCCGGCAATGGATTGCAAAAAGGCAGTAAAAACAGTACCGGAGAGCAAAAATCATTGGCAAAAATTGCCTTTTGTGCGACGCCAATTCGCATTTGCATGCAACTCGATTTGGCTGGAAGCAGTTTCTCTTGTTCGTTTATCTCAACTCACATTTTGCCACATTTCTCACCCCCTTCTCTTCTTTTTGCATTTCGTTGCAGGCACCAATTTCAACATTGGAACAAAAGACTTTTTTCTGACTGCCTTCTGGTTTTTTTTTTATCTGGTACGACTGAAGCAATTTACTGAAAATGTAGCGCTGGCAAGGACATGGCCAAACTGAAACAGCAAATGCCATGCGATGCTACGAGCATAACTGTAAGTATGAAAAGTGCATGAGCATGCGTGTGTGTGTGTGTGTCAGTGGCTGTGCGTGCATCTTGGCTAATTGCCTGGGTTATGTCCAGCGGCTTGAATCAATAGGGACAGCAGAGAAAGATGCCAAAGGAGGAGAAGGAGAGATTACAATTCAGTTTCATTTGCTTTCAATTTGCAGCAGCTACGCGTTAAGTCTGCATCCCGGAGCTTCATCTCTACCGCTGACCCTCTTCTCAGACTCAATATGTATGTATATGTACATATATATATATATATATGTGAGTGTGTTTCTTTGTTTGTGTGCTCACTGGCATTGGATTTTGGTATCTCTGGTCTGCACGGTCCCCCAGGCATTTGCCATTCCCATTGCTCAGACTTACAATATATGCGAGACAGCCTTTGTTTGCTGCACTAATCAACTGATCTGAATGCAGGACACGCCCACCAAAAGAGCACAAGGGATGAGGGGCTCGGGGGGCGGTAAGCTACACTCCCCTGGGGCACGTACTTATTGAATAACCGCACAGATTGAAACGCTTGAATCACAATAACAATCAAGATTGTTATTTTGAACATATTTCTTAAGCACAGTCTCTCTATCATAAGATTTCTAAAATCATGTTAAAATCTATTTCTTAAGCAAAGGGCTTCAGATATGGTAAAGCTCCGATTTTTTTTGTTTTTATGTTCGATATCTATATGCATCCTATGGAACTGTTAAAATCTCATAATTTTTGATTATTGTGAGATTGATTCTAAAAGCAAACATTTTTTAAGAACTGCAGAGAATTGGTTTCAGTCGGACTGTCGAGAAGATACAGAAGATATAGATAGATAAATAGATATATATATATATATAAATATGTGTAAAGATCAGATTATTTATTCTTAAAGGCAGCCATGAGTATAAATGATAATAGATAAATATAAATATTTATAAAGATCAGATTATTTATTCTAAAAGGCAGCCACGAGTGTTAAATTTCAATTTATAAGATCTGATGCCAGCAAACAATAAGGAAACAATTTCTGTGTTGCTTAACACTTTTATTGAAAGATTGAAAGTTCCATTTACGTTAAATATAACGTAAACAGGAGACCTGGGATGTCGTTGACTTTGTGCTAAGTCCCGTTTCAATCACGTTTACAACTTTTACGGAACATCCTGGGGCTGCTTGGCTAATGCTGTTTTCAGGTGGACAACAATAACAAAAATGTACGCAGGGCAACAACAACAACAACAACCACAACAACAATGTCGTCAGGCACTGCAGGAGACCAGGTGTAGCAGCAGGATAACAGTACAAAGGCACGAAAGCCAAACACAAATGCACCACATTCTTCTTCTTCTTCTTCTTCTTCTTTGGTGGCTTCTCATGGACTGCCGCCGCCTGCTGTGGCCGAGCAGCTTATTTCGGAGCTTGCGACGGCGTTTGAAAGGCCACGCAATGAGACACATAATCGAAAGGAGCTAAACAGCGACAGGGGCGTGGCTGTGGTTAGGGGCGTGGCCGAGATAGTGGACAGAACATGCCCGGCAGCAGCGGCTGAAAATTGCCACAAAGGCAACGAGCTAACGAGCAGTGCAGCTTCTAATGTTCTACCTCAAGGTGTGTGCCGGTGTGCGCAGGTGTGCGCAGGTGTGTGCGGGCTTCTTTGCATGTGACACACACGGCCCACACGTGCCACGGATACTTGAGCCAGTTTCTCATTCCGGTGCGCGTGCATTTGTGAGCCAAGTCTTGCTCAGTCTTGGCCCCTCAGGTATCCGGTGTAAGCCATGTATCATATAATACGGCACGTAAATTCGTAATAAATTTGGAATTATGTGCACATTTTGTGGCTTTGGTCCTGGTGCTGGCGAGGCCGAAGGCCAAACAATTTGCAACTTGCACTTTGATAATTTATGTTGCACACGCCCAGCTGTAACCATACATCAAATATGTGGCTCTCTGTATGTGTGTGTGTGTGTGTGTGTGGGTGCAATGCCATAGTCGCTCTTTCGGTTTTTCAATTCGAGCCGGCGGCAGTGCACACAAAGAGCAAGCCATGAAAATGGATTATGCCGCCTGTCAGGGATGTCGGCCAACTGGATATATACATACATGTATATGTGTATGTATGCATGTATATGCATTGACAGCCACTGTCAACAATGCGACCAACTGCATGAAGTATCCTTCCATGATACTTCTCCATATCCCAATATAATCCAATACTCTTTCCACAAGTGTTGACCCCGCTGGGTAATTGCACTCATTAAAGCTGCACTCATCGAGCTGCACGCTTGACCGCTGCAGCTGATAGATGGTAGATGCAACTGACAGTTGCAATTGACATATTGACAGTAACAATTGACTTAAACGCATATTCGATACTCGGATTGCAGTTCAATTCGATTTATAATTTGATCACTTCATCTCAATTCTGCGTCTCATTTCTCTAGTTTGCATTTAAATAAAAAAATAAATGTATTTTGACTTTGCTTAACCTAAATGATTATTATTTGATATCATTTTGCATATTATTAGTTATTATTTTTAACAAATGTTCGATTGCTTACAAGTATTACGGAGTCGGTTATGACCGACTGCAAGCTTTTATTTTAATTACAGATAGATCTAGAAAGTTATTGCATATTATATACATACATATATACAGTTCATACTCATAGCGAATAGTTGAATATATGCATATGTATATTTATTTTTTTATATAAATACTTATATATACATGTGTATATGTGTGTTGCATTGCTTGTTGTACTGCTATAATAAAGTTTGACAACTCGCTTGCGGTACTTCAGCGCTTGGCAAGAACTTGTCTATAGACACACTTGATTACGGATCTATAGTTTGGTTTTATCTTCTTTTTCTTTTGCTTAGAAGCAAAGGGATCTGTTTGCAGCATATTAGACTCATGGGTTTAGCCCTCGACTCTTTTCATTTTTTTGCATTTTGATCCATTTAAGTTATTCTTTAAGCCAAATTCATATTTGATTGCTCTGCATTTTTTGAAAAAGGTGACAAATATTTGAATTGTGCAATGCATATTCATATTCATTGCAACAAAATGCTCAACAATGCATCTCCACAGGTAATCGACCACCTGCCCACCCACAGCAATACCTGACCGTTCGCTTAGCCTTATTTAAGAGCAGGGAATATTGAAATTGATGAAATTTGGTGCTGAAATTGCATTAAATTTGCTGACTTGGCTGTGATTCCATTAGCGCAGTTTAATGGAAACCAATTTAAATGCTGGTCTATATTCGTAACTTTATCATAATTACTGCTGGATACAAATGCAGCGTGTGGCAAGTGGCATGTGGCATGAGGCTATTTATTGATTTGGCATTTCATAGATGGGCAATCGAGAAGGTTTTTTTGCTGGCTAGGCGAAAATTTGGCAGCCAGTGAATGGCATTGAATGCGGTTGCTGTATATTGAAAAATAATATACGAGTATATAAAAAAAAAAAAAAAACAAATACAGAAACAATTTTAAACAATTCCGTTGATGCCACACGGCAAAAACGTGGTGAGTGGTGTAGCTGGGGCATTTGTCGGGGCACAGAATGCGGGTCAGGAATGGCATTCTAATCGGATTTTGTTGCAGCTGTGGCCAGAGCTGCCGGAGCAAAACAATTGCTTTGCCAGCCAAATTGATATCGAGAGCAATTTGGCTCCGATGTGGCAGAGGCAAATCGTATGGTTTACGGTATTTCCATTTGAGCTGCCTGTCAAACGGTGCGTATGCGCAATTGCATAATCTTTGATTGTACAGTTTGATCGCACAGCATTTGGTATTCAGTTGGCAAGGACTGCAGGACGGGTCCTGACGTTGATGAATGCAGGCAAGGCGTTAAATTCAATTATACGATGCCTGGAGAATGGAGAAAGGGCCATAACTCAGTGCCAAGCGGACAATGGAGGAGAGGGTGTGGCCAAACTCTTTACTTGCCACCTAATATATACACGACTATGGCTTTTAAAGTGTTGCCTGGGAATACGGAAAGAGAGAGCGGGAGGGAGTGAGTGAGGGAGTGAGAGATAGGTAGAGAGAGAGAGAGAGGGAGAGGGAGAGAGAGACAGACACGCTCAATGAAATGGCACATGGAAACGCAGTTAAAAAGCATTGCGGGCCAAGAAAAAGGCAAACAACATGAAATAAATGTAATAAATTTTAAACATAGAGATGATAAATTGCTCTGGGATTTCAGCTCAAAGTGCTGCCAATGCCAATGCCGAGCAGCTGCCTGTAGGCGCGCATCCTGCTCAACATTTTTACAATTTGTTTGCGGCTTCTCGTCTCAGCCATCTCCTTCGCCGGCCACCATCTGGGCCACATGTGGCCGTATGTGTATGTACATGTGTGTGTGTGTGTGTGCGTGCGTGCGTGTGCGTGTATTTTGTTTTATCTATTTGGCCGCATGCTTCGCTGTCGTTATTTAAGTCCTTTTCGCTTTGAAATTGATTTGACGCTTGGCTCTTATTTACTTTACTCTACACATGCCTTTGACACGAATCCTAATAGCTAGTAAACTAGCAAACTAGCAAACTAGCAAACTAGCAAACTAGCAAACTAGAAAAGTAGTAAAGTAGTAAAACTTTAGTTGCAGCAAAGTTTTCCGTTGCCAATCCTTGACTTCGTGACTCCTGCTGGCAACGACAGACTTGAGCTGCTTATGCAGCTCTTGCCAAACGTTATTCACTAACCCATATGCCTTGCTTCTCCCATTGCAGAAACTTCAAATATTCCGGTATTAGGTATTAGGACGTGGTGTACCCAAGCGCTCTAAATGCAGACGATATGGTGAGTATCCTTATCAATCCCTTACAATCCAAAATCTACAATCCACTTGGACTCAATTGCACACACATCTCTGTGAGTTGCCTGCATAAAACAGTTTGTTGTTGATATGCGGCCAAAATCAAGAGCTGCTTCTGCCCCATGACTAGAATGCAACGGCAGCTGCACGTACACAATGCCCCAAAGCCCTCATGCAATGCCCAAACTATTAGCTAGAGCATTGCATATTTATGCGCTGAAGTATTTTGAATTCTCTCAATTGTGGTTGCCATAACGAGCGGCTTTCAAGAGGCACACACACGTACACATTCGTACACACACCCTGCAGATAAGCAGCCATAATTATGCTTGTTTACAAAAGCAAGTGTGTGTGTGTGTGTGGAAGCTGACAAAAAGCTGCACTAAGTTTTCTAATTAAAAACTACAAATTATTTTGAAGCATAATAAGTAGCAGCCTGCACACATGCACACTCACACACACACACACACACACACACATACAGTCATACAGTCATACAGTCACAGTTTGTGCAGTTTAAGCTCTGTGTGGCAAGCAAAGTTGAATTTAAATTACCATTTGTCATAAAGGCAACAGCAGCAACAACGACAGTCACACACATTTGAGCGCACACACACACACACACACACACACACACATTCGCACACACTCGCACGTATCTACTGCACAGTTACGCCTCGCTAATTTCCACACGCTGTTCATGCTGATGATGCTGCCACTGATGGCAATGATGAAGTTCTGCCACGCCTCTTGGTCTTGTCCCAAGCTGCCAGCCCATGCATATTGCATATTGCACATTGCACATTGCATATACTTGCAACTCGACAGACTGCCAGGCAATCAGTCATGCATGCCCCGCCCCCTTGGTGACGCCCTAACGTAATGCATTTTATTTCGAATGGAAAGCGGCAAAAAATGTCTGCGCAAAGAATGCGCAAAATTTGAATCAGTCGAAAATAAATGCCATACAACATTCAATCGTATATTCCGCAAGTAAAACAGATAAAACAGTTAGTTGTAATTCAATGGCACATCCGCAATGTCGATCATACGCACTGTTGTGCGCTCTAGTGTTATTTTTGTTGGCATTCGATTTGTTACAATCGGAGAATAATTTGAACAGTCGCACAATTTGTTATCCAGTTAGTCAGTTAGTCAGTCATCAATCGATCAGTTTGTCATTTAGTCAGCAAGTTTGTCACTTTCTTAGTTGGCCAGCTAGATAAATAGCCTGTTAGTTAGTTAGCCAGTTAGTCCGTTAGTCCGTTATTCATTTTGCCAGTTAGCAAGTTAGCTGCTAGTTAACTAGCTTGTCAGCTAGTCAGTGCTTCTTCTTCTTTAGCGGTTTCTCTCTGCTCGTTAAGTCGCTCGCTAAATTTATGCAACAATTTCGCTGGTGTTGAACAACATTGCTCTAGTTTTTATTGTTGTTGTCTCTGTCTCCAGCTGTCGCTGTTGTTGGTTAGCGCTTTCTTTCACTGCCACATCCGCCATTTGCCATTTGCCATCATTTGCCATTCTAGATATTTAGGCAAAGAGTATTTCAGCTTCTCGCTGCATTCGTTCATTATAGCCTAGTGTAATCCATAGTAAAGGAATAATATATACATCAAACTTAAAACAAAGCATGAATTAAAAATTTGCTGTTGGAAACACATTTTTTTTTGGCTTTTATGTCCTAACCCAACTAATTTTTATTTTAAATTTTGCATCCATACTCAATAATTTCGTTTGTTTGTTCGGCTTTACTAATTGATGATATAACTCAGTTATGTAACATACATGTGCATCATTTATGTGAAATTTACTGCTGCAATTGGGAGGCGAAATTTATAAATATTGCTATTGTGATTATTTAGTAATAAAATTAATAAGCAGCATTAACAGCAAAAGCTAAAGCAAAAGCAGTAGCAAAAATAAAAACAGCTAAAAGCCGTTTAACCCGTTGTTTAAAAAGATTAAATTTAACTTTCTCACCTCTTAAGTCGTTAAGCCGTTGACCCTGAGCAATTCTATTATATAATAGTGTGTATTGCCACTTGTTAGTTTTCCTATACACTTTTCTACCCTACGGTATTATTTGATATAAATATGCTGAGATACTTTCCAGCTTTTAGCCTGGATAATCAACTTGAATAGGGCTAAAATGCCAGCTTTTGTTGTAGAGCGAAGAGTTACAATATTAGAGAATACTTTAATCAATTGCAGTTTATCTGCATCTGCAGTGAGAGTATTTACCGCTTCGGTGTAGTGTAACTTTTTCATAGTTGTTTGCAGCGGCATTTGCGATGCTTATTTTGCAGTCGCTGCTTTTTGCTTTTTGCTTTTTGCGCTTACTTTGAAGTGGTTTCTGCGCTTTGGTTTCCTCTAATTGGCTGTGGCTGGCTTTTCATTTTTCGCATCTCTTTTTTTTTCATCACTTTTCCTTGTTGCATTCCGGTTGGGAAACGCATTTGGGGCAGCGGTAACAGCAACTGCTGCTGCCTCAACATTAAGTGAGAGTCCTGGCTGAAAAATTACCCGACTGGAGAGCTGGCACATAATTACACTGAAATGTCGCCATTGCTGAATGTGTGTGTCGTGTGTGTATGAGACGTGTGTGTGTGTGTGTGTGTCCGAGTGTATGAAAAATAATTGCAAAATGCAAATGCAAATGCAAATGGCATAGAAGCAGAATCAACGGCAACAGTCAGCACGTCAAATAGAAACATTGCGACAGCTGCAACTAAAACAAACTGCAAACGAACAAATGTGAGTGTGTGTGTGTGTGTGGGTGTGTGTGTGTGCATATGTGCCAGGCTCCCACGAATTCCATTGCATAGCTGACACATTTCAAATTACAAAACAAGTTTCGCCTTATTTGGCTTTTGGCTTATTATTTTCTCTCACAGTTTTCTCCACACTTGCTGCAATTAAAATCCTCAATTCCTTTTTTTTTTCTATTCGTGTGCGTATGTGTGTGTGTTTGTTTGACTGGATATGTGCCAGCAGCAAATAAAATAAAGAATTTTGTGGCAACTTAATTGCTACATTTCCATTTAAGGTGCGGACAAACCTGTGAATTCCGCTTCCCTGTTTTCAATTACTAAGCGAAACACATTTGCATACCCTGCAATAGTAAAAGTGCAGAAAAGAGGGCATATTATTCTATACAATTTAGGTGATGCACATAGTGCAGCCCTTTAGTTATGTCCCAGTTGATAAGCCTTTGAATATATATCTGAATATTTGGTTTTGTTACACTTTTTGTTTAGCTTCTTCTTCCGTTCTTCCGTTCTTTTTTTTGTTTATGTACAATTCACTTATTACCTCATTTATTTGACTGTTACTTCGTTTCTCTGTTAGCCATTCTCTATTATTTCTCTGTGAAATCATCTCCTCAATATCTACAATTGATAAAAAATCGTATGAATTAATTAAAATTATATGAAAAACTAAGCAAAAGTCGTTTACTAGAATATTTGTTTGTATTAAATGTCGCCGCTTTATGCGATTCTTTAAAGATCAAATTCGATCATTTTTACTCCCATTTAAAATGGCTTAACAGGGTTTAATGTTTTTGTGAAAATGTATGTAACAGGAGGCGTGGCAGAGCCTACAGAGCCGAATCGATTGAGCCCTGTCTTTCAGTATGTATAAACGCGTCGATCTCAGCATCCATAAGAGCTACAGACTGGATATTTTATATATAGGTTTTTCGAAAGCATGATCACCGATAGCTTTTACCGTTCGTTTGTCATCGATAGGCAGGTTTAGATTTTTCAGCACATTTGGTACATCTTAAAACCTAGAGTCGTCAAGAGTCTATATATCAGCTAAAGTAGACACACATTTTGGATAATTCCCCCACTCCAATATTTTTTGAGAAAATATCGTTTTATGAAGATGTGTGTACAGTGTTTAGGATGTCTTCTAGTCGAGCACACTCGACTTAAGTGTTTTTTATTTGTTAAAAATATATACAAGCGGGAAGTCTAAGGTTCAAAATATTTATAATATGAATGAATATGTCGTCATAGAATTTACTTTTGTTCAACTATGGACACATCTTAAATAAAAAGAGAAGAATTTTAGAGAAAAAAAGTAAACATTTGATTCCTGAATAACAATTTAAGTTGCTTATTTTAGCTTCTATTAATTTCCTTGCACCTCAAGAGAAAATATAGTTCTAAATAGTTTAGACGGGATATATATTTTATTAGTTTCCTGTAAACTATAATGCTCTTATTTGGTAGAGGTGCGCTGCTTAAGCAAATCCACGCACATTTGCTCATTCACACACACACACACACACACACACAGTTACATAACTAGTTCTATTTGGCATTAATGAGCGCTTGTAATAAAAAAAAAACGATGAAATGCTACAAGATACAACCGTCGAGCAGGAAAGGGAATGTAACTGAGCAGACACTGGCCTTTCCTTGACACCAGCTCTTCCTGGCAATCAACACGAGCACATATACACTCACGTATACACGCACACACACACACATTCACCTAGTTACGCATATGTCCTGTTGGCATTAGTGCAGCATTGCAGACATCTCTAGCAGCAAACGAAAAATTTGCTGGACAAATAGGCAGCTGGCAGCTGGCAACTGGCAGCTGGCTTCTGGGCAAATGGGTGGGAGCCAATTTCGGGAAAGGACACTCAATGCGTTAACAGCAAGTGACATGGGCGTGTGCATGTGTGTGCGTGTGAGTGTTGGTGCTGGTGTGTGTGTGTGTGTGTGTGTTTGCGGCTTGGAATTTTACGTTGATTACGAGCACTTTATGCCTTCGTGTTACGTGTGGGCGTTATGTCCAGTTCTGCTGCCGCTCTTGCTGCCAGTGTTGCTGCTGCTGCTGCTGCTACAGCGGCTGCTGTTTTGTGGCAATGTCTGTTTACCATCAGCTGAACATGACAATGACAACTATGCGTTCATTGTTGCAATTTTTACTTTATTATCAGCGTCTTTAATCGCCGCAAGGACAATTCAGCACACACACACACACACGTTGCCATTTGTGTTAGATAACCCCTAGACAATAGTGAAAATGTGCAAATGAGTTTTACTTTCTGCCTGTTCTGTTGATGGAGGTTTGGCTTGGCCAAAAAAAAAAAACATTTTGTTGGCCAGGTGTATTTAATAAATGTGTGCGACATAAGAATGTCGTCGGATTTACCAACTAGGCTAATCTAATGCACTTGGCGGTAATTTATTATTATTCACAGCTAAAGCGTTATGATGCCGATATTAGTAATGGGCCCTTAACATGTTCTAAAAGCTCTCTGTTAAAGAGCATACTTGAAGGGAATGCAAAAGCTGTCCATTTCGTATAGTCACAGTAACAAAAGCTTTGTTACTTAAAAAAGCAACGCAAATGTATGAGAAAGTTGACTGACAGCTTTCAGAGCAAAGCTTATGACAGTTAACTTTTGTAAGTGTTGAAAAGCTTTGCTATGTTTAAAAAGCGATTTCCCATAAATCTGTTAAGCGTGTTTTATGGTTGAAAGTAAATGTTATCTAGTAGCAGTCGAATGTTAATTTTAGTGAGAAGTTCAAAGGGTATTAATTTGGGTTTCACAATTTGTAAAGTAGCATTTTTATATTAAAAGTTATTTACCTTTATATATGTTTATCAATTAATATACATTTGCTCCAGTAACTAGTTATCAGGCTAGCCAGGACTTCGAAGGTTTTTGCAGATTCCTCGACGAACACGCAGATCCTAAAAAAGTTGTGGTTTTCGCCTGCATTCTGTTCCACTTCCCAGTATATATATTCTTGATCACAATCAACAGTCGAGGTGATTAAGCCCTGTCTGTTCATCCGTTAGAAGTTCTGTCCGTATGCATGAACGCCTCGATCTCAGCAAATACAAGAGCTGAAGACTTGAAATATTATATGTAGGTTTTCCAATTGCTCGCGCATATAGAGTTTGTTTTCGATTATCGATAACTCTTTCCGTTCATTTATTATCGATAGTAAGTTTTAGTTTTTCGAGCATACGTCCTACGTCTTACGAGGTAGAGGTCTCATACATACTATATAAATGCTCACCTAAGGTCGACACATATTTAGCATACTTTTGGACTCTTCACTCCTTCCTCCATTATTGTGGAAAAATTTAAATTTGAATATAGAAAGATGCGCTTCGGAACATACCTAATTATGTATATGTGTAATAAACATATTCTAAAAAATTGCATTAAGTTCGAATCACAGGAAGATTATAATATAATGAGAACCGATTTTCGCTCTGCAGTACAATTTTAGTCGCCAGCGGTAAAGGGTATCTCTAAGTCGAGCACACTCTACCAGAGCTTTTTCACTTGCTTGAGTTGAGTGTTAAGTGCCAGTACGAATCTCCGATACTATAATGCCACGCCGAATATATATATATATAGACGATGCGTAAATTCTTGTGGGTAAGCAACATTTTTAAACAGCAGCAGGGTATCTTTTGTCTTAATTTGTAAGTCTCAGTTACCAGATTTTCGATAATAACTTGAATTGGTAAAACTACAGACACACGCACACAGACAAAGCTCTGCTTAATAAACATGGGTATTTATAATGTGTATATAAAAAAAAACTGACATCAAATCGATTTAGATGAGCTTTAAATCAGAAATAAAAAGGAAGCCTTTGTAAATTGCAAATAAAAAGAATAACGAAATGAACCCTCATTTAAAAGTGGTTGACAAACCGTCAAAGGATTGTCCCGCCGGCAAACGCCAATGGAAATTGATTAAAAAATGAAACAGATGGCCAAGATAGCCTAAATACACAGAGCAGAGAATGTTTTTGTGGGTCGCTTAATCCTCGCAACACGAGCAAAGGAATTCCCAGTAAATAGCATGAGAATCGATTATATAAAGCCAAAGATTTTCAGACGGATCCCATATAATTTCCATCAATGAAATTTGGCTATTCAGTCAGTCAGTTTGTATATATGTATATGTATATACGTATATATTGGATATAATTTGCATTGTGATATATGTTATAGTTGTTTGCAATGGATTCTGTAAATGGGCCCGGGGAAAAAGGACACTATTCCTTTGTGCCATCCTTTTAACATATTCTTCGCATTTTATTTTCAGGGCACAACATGGCCTCAGCACAGATACGACATTTCTATAACACACCAACAACAACAACAACAAACAATTCTCCTTCTTCCAAAACACGCCAACTCTTACAACAACAACAACTACAGAAGCAACAACACTCGGTCAACAGCAGCAGCAGCAGCAGCAAACGGAAGCAATTTGAAAGTAAAACGTTTGTGTGCCACACAACACAAAGTAAATTGGAAACAACAACAACAACAACACGAACAGCAGCATGTCAGCCCTTTATTCCAGCAACAGCAAGAGGAACAGCAGCAGCAGCAGCAGCAGCAACAACAACAACATCAGATGATGTACAAACGAGCGGATGTAAAAAAGGTGCGTCAACTTGGTTATGGACAATATATGAGATCGCTAGGAGCAACAGCAACAGCAACAGCAACAGCAACAGCCGGAGCAGAAGCAACACCAGCAATAGGAGCAACAGAATGTGTCAGCGTGTTTGGACGGAGCAGAAGCCGGAGCCGGAGCCGGCGCAGCAGCAGGAGCAGCTATCGGAGCTGCATCAGCAATATCCTGTTGCATGTTCATATGATGCTCATTGCGATGACGGCCACAACGATATTGGCGCTAGCGCGGATGGCTGGCAACGAATTGCAGTTGCTGCTGATGCTGCCACTGTTGCTGCTGGGCATTCTAAGAAGGCAGCCGCCGCCGACCACAACAACAACAACATCAACAAGAACAACAGCAATACAAAATCAACAAACAGCAGTTGTAAGCCAGCAATACAATCACGCTTTTCTTCCAAAAACAAACACGACCAAGGTCAAGACTCTACAACAACAACAACAACAACTACAACAGCAACACGTACAACACCAACTGCAACAGGAACAACAAAACAACGAAAAATCTATCAACACTGCACAAACGATGTCGCTGCCATTGCTCAGGGCTCTCGGACTCTCAAATTTTTTATGGATATGCAAAAACTTGCACGCACTGTATTTCCGCTTGTTATTGTCTTCAATCTGCTGCCTTTGTTCTATGCAGGTAAGTGCTGACTGCTTCTCGTTTATTGGCTAACAGAATGCTCACTTAATTAAGATACCAAAATGTACACAACTTGGTCAACGGTCAACATCCAACAACTGAGCAGTGCGCCACACTAATTAGGGCCAAGTTTGTTGTTGACCGCAGTCTTTGTATTTTAGTAAATGTCCTTCGAATGCCAATCAAGTCCAGTTGTGGTTGTGGCTCTCTTGATTTGCAACTGAGTAAGGACCAAAATGCCGCTTGAGTGAATAAATAAATAAATGCTAGCATACTTTTAAGCGTGGCCTAAGTTTCTTTGACTGTATTTGCAAATTGACCCACACGCCGAAACAATAGCGGCCAGCAGCTCATTTATTTATATCGACATGCTAAAAGAAGCAACAAAAACCAAAAACAAAAAAAAAAATAACAAAAAAGGTCATAAATTTAATGACCAACCAAAGTGAACCTCGCCCCAGGATTTGCGTTCAAGTCCTTTGCCTCAACTTTTTAACATATTTTTTTTTCGTCTTCATGCTGTTCATTAAAATGTATAAAAAGGCAAACGAATAAACAAATTTATGTGAATTGGTATTCGAATGGGATATACCCTGTAACCGGCATGTGATTTAGTGCCAAACAAAACTTATAAGCTAGCTGCGCTTCTTCTTACTTCAAACCTTTATCAACCATTAAGAAATTAATTCTGGGTAACTTTCGTAAATTCTGATATTTTTTATGTAAATAAGGCATATAAAAATTAATACACATTTTTATTAAATAATGTTAATTGGATAACTAAATTAAAAAATTGTTCAAAAAAATCTATATTTCAAATTTCTAGCCTTTAAGAACAACGTTCCTATAGACAAAAAAAATAATAATAAAAAATGAGGAAATCAATTAATCGCATTAATTAAGAATTTGTGTAATAGACTCTTATTAATATAATTCAATCCTTATAATATTTCTTAAGCAGTTACATATATTTGTGGAAAAACACTCTACCCTTTGTTGGCCATATTAAATGGGTAAAAGAATTAAAGAAACAACTTTATTATGAACTTTGGGTTTAGCAGAGAATAGGGTTCGACCTTTTTGGCTTTGTTGCACTGCGCGAAAGTTATTAATTAAACGCGAACATAATTATTTAAGACAATGTTGCGGGACAAGCAGCTGCTTAAGACTGAATTCAATTTGCGATCCTCACTCGATAGGCAAACATTGGCGGTGTGGGTGACGGCCAACAATTGCCTAATGTACCAATAACAAAAACAAAACAAAGACCAACTAAAAGAAACAATAGAAAGGCAAACAATGAAAGCGAAAGGCAAACCCCGCGCACAAACAAATCAATGACAATTCCTTAAATGTCCCTCATTATTATCGCCAGGCGCATCCGAGCCGCGTTTTAAGTAAATTCAAGCGTGTGTCTGGCTTTCCCATTTATTCCTTATCAATTGAGCCAGTTATTGCGGCTGCTCTCTTAAAGCTCACGCCTGCGCATTGCGTTACCGTTCTTATCACGTCCGGCGTTTATCACCGCGTATAGAAATTGTTTATTGGGGAATAGCAGTCCATTGTTTGGCGCGCAGAAATTGCTGACTCTGACTGTGGGATGTGTAATGACTTTTCTATAATTTACAAGATAATGAAAGCTTAACATTTAAGCAGCATCTCGGGTAGAGCTTGTTGGCTTTGGTTGCCACCTTGCGGCATGCCGAGTGGCTACTTGTCCCGTTATTAGGACAATAATGAAAATAAGACTCGGCATTGAAAGCAAATTCAATAAGCAGCTCGCTGAGCCGCAGCAGCAGCAGCAGCATAACGGCAATCGTAATACAAATACAAAATAAACAACTTACTACTTGTGTCTAAGAAAGCCAAAGCGAAAGCCAAACAGAAGCATAAGTAGTAAAAGAACGTGTTGAGAGAAGGGAGAAGAAGTTCGTAAGGCGAGTGTGCTTTGCGAAAAAAAGTAATAAAAGAATCATAAATTCAATTTGATTCAAGATTTATTGAATGTGAGTAGCGTCCACGCGGCTGTCGAACAGTAGCTAAACAGTCAAAGTTGTGGCAAAAGCTTTCGCTCACTTGGTCCTTGCCTACACATACTCACGCACACACACATAACTTACACCAACTCGTGTGCTCTCTCTTGAGCGTTTGGCTCTCTGATTGCTTTTATATGCCGTTGCCAGTGTACGAATCAACTCAGTCGATGACAGTCGGCCAGGCACGCCAGTCGCTTCAGCCAACGCTTCAGGAGCAGCAGCAACAGCAACAGCAGCAGCAGCAGTAGCAGCAACAGCACCGTTAACAGCAATAGACAAAGTCAACTTTCAAGTCGTGTCGTGTCACAAGCTTTAGCGCCAGCTTAACCGTTACTTTTGACTCGGGTTTCACAAGCGTCGCTTCAAACTAAAAGCGATTGCTTAAAGTCGCGCGTCGCAAATTTTTGTTCGTACGCTTTTGTGATTTTTATGTTTCACATTTAAATTAAGTTTTCTTACGCATTTTCTTTTGTGTGCACTATTCGCGTTCTTTTTTTTTTTTGACAACTGGCTTTAACACGCGCTAACGACGATAAGATTGAGAGGAAGCAGAGCTTAAGCACTACATCAGACTGAAAATCGCACATTTGCAAAGATTTCGCGACTATAAAGCGTAAATATATATAAACGTAACTTACAACATATTGTTATGGGTTTTGTCTGTGCACATTTGAGATACGAGTGGAAGAGATTTATTACTCAGATGAGATCTTAAAAAAAAACAAATAAAATGAGTAAAGGGATTCTAAGAGGGAAATTTCTGGGTTATGTGTTATTTCTGCAAACAATAAAACATCGATAATGCTTGAGAATATGAGGGTCAAGAGGTTTAACAGTTTCCTTTGAAGTACAGCTCGATTCAATGCATAAATGATTGCACTTAAGGTATAACTTATATACTTTTATTATTAGTTGACTCACTGCAAACAGACAAACAGACAGACAAACAGACAGACAGACAGACAGACAAACTGATATTCGCATTATTGTCTCCGTCTCTGATTTTCATTTATTCGTCCTTTTCACAATGAAAACTCACACATGCGAACGAGCGAGCCAATTGGAAGCAAATACAAGTGCTTCGGATTGGCTGAGCACAATTGTTATGGGACTTGTAGCTGTGCATTATATACAAAGGCAACTGAAATGTAAAATTGTTTTACAGCTGGCTCAGCAGTTGTGTCCAGTCCGACAATAATTGGCTCTTATCTAACCGTCCCTGCCTGTTGGCGACGAGTGGCTGGCGCTGACAGGCGAGTAGCAATAAAATTGATAACGGCTCTTTAGCAACTAATTAAAATGCTTCAGCAGTCCGAAATCGAGTAAATTTGCTATAAGGTGTCGCCTATTCGAAGGATCAAAATATCCCGGTTGGGTCCACCTCCATTAGCTGGAAACACAGCAATTTGCCAATCGCAGCGAGGATTAAAACGTGCAAGCTGTGCAAATAGTCAATCAATAGCCAATCGTTGGATGTTTTGTGTTTGTATAGCAGGCCAGGTGATAAGCAAACAGCATTTCCAAGTGATAACCTCAACCCTTTCCTTAAAGAAAAAATCCCAACTGCTGCCACCTTTTTTTTTTGGGCCCCGCTTTCACCTTCACTCCCTCAACGTTGCAGCTAATGGAGAGATAAAAGTTGCTACGTGTGGTAAATGTTAAAAAAGAAAAGGCTGAGTGACGACTACGTCGACGACGACTATAAATGATGCCCGACTCTGAGGCCTGTCTGAGGGTCTTACGAATAAATTATTTATTCATTTGCTGTCGCAGGGTTTTTCTGTGCATCGTTAAAATTGCCTTCTGCTTGGGGCAGGGGTAGACCTCTCTCTCCAGTTTCAGCAGACCTGCTGTGGTTGACGAACTATGTGTTTCATAATAAGCTGCACTCGTTTAATTTTTATGCAGAGTCATAAAACTTTTCCTTGCCACGCCCCACTGCACAAACGCCCCTTTCGCTCATATGGTTGGTCGTATTCAGTAACTTTTAGCCACATGAAAAGCAAAGAAATGTGCTAAGCATTTGCTGTTTGGTTGCTGGGAAGGGGAAAATAAAGGGGAAAAGGGGAAGAGGGAAAGGGGTGTGGCGGTGGCAAAGTTTCCGTTTTGCTTTTTGATTATTTCCGGTGCGCTGCGCTTTTCATTACTATTTGACGGCAAAGGCAAGGAAATTATTTTAATTTTGCCCATTGGTATTGGACGTTGGACGTACGTTGCGTATGCGTAACTTTTGAAGCCACGAGCCCGAAATTAATTAGCATCTACAACACATGAGTAAATCCGCCTTTGTTTTCATTTATTTTTTTCCTTTTTCCTACAGGGTTTTTATTTTCTCATTTTTTTTTTGTTTCGTACAGTGCAAATTTCCGGCCCCCGGTTGCAACATTTGTTGCCGCTGTCATGAGAGATGAAAAATATAGAAAAGTATTGCAACTTTTTCATTACATCAACTTGATGCCTGCCACGCAAGAAACTTTGTAGCTATCAAACTTTTGCAGCGCACAGCGTGACACTCGCTGAGGCAGGGGCAGGGGCAGGGGCAGTAGCGGGGGCAGGGGCAGTGGCTGCTTTAAATGATGGGCGTGTCCAAACGCCCACTACTCTAAATTATATTTTGTTTGCAGACGGCGCTAATGAGTTCTCTGATTAAAACGTAATAAGCCCCTATAACCACTTTAGCTTTTGATGTCCTCACGCAATTTTCTGAAATTTCTAAGTGGCTGCCAGCAAGATGCTAAGTCTCCTAATTGAAGTCACGACAATTTGTTAATTGTGAGTAGCCTAAGCTAAGGCGTTATTGAAAAACAGGTTGAGCAACACAGGCCAAATGTTAAGTATACGCCGAGTCTAGCCGAGTTTGCATGAATATGGGCTTCATATATTAAGAGATATTATTATTTATATTAATTACTTATATGCATATGTATATTTTTTTACCAGTAATTTATTTTATTATTTGATTATTATGGGTCGTTTTTTTGCAGTAATATATCATTTATTTCTTATCTAACTTCGCAACACAATTTTCAGCACAAGTTGAAATTTTACCCATTTAAGATTAAAAAGTATTTGAGCAACTTTTGGAATATTTCTTACTTATTTTGAACAGCCTGCGGATCCATAATATTTATTATTCAGGCATTCCAATCAATTAGCCCAAAAGATGCCAAAGTCATTTTCACTCAACTTCAGCCGGTCAATCAATTTCAGGGCTCCATGAATGATCTAACTTGACAGCATTACAGAGCAAAACGTGTGCAAAAAGGAAACAACTTTTCGAATTATCAATAAATGCTCCGAAAATGGGAAAACTTAGAGAGAGGCTCCATAGCCAACAGCAATTTCAATTTCAATAAAACAAAAAGTTGCTGCGCACATTTAATATTAAAAGCATAGGCATATAATTATAGCCATAATATTGTGGCAGTCAAATGGATAAGCTCTGATTGTAACACCAATTAAATAAATCAATTTGTCTCCCACTTTTATTGATTCCAACAACAACAAAAAAAATATACCAAAGTTATTTTTAATTAAATAATGCAAATGTAATTCCAATCAACTTTTGGTTCATTAAAATTTCAATATTTTTGCAAATTAAATCGGTCATGTATTCATACATATATATTAAAATATGCAAATCTGAGCTGCCGTTTTCCATACGGGATGCAATCGCACATAAAATAAGGGACGACAGCAAGACGAAGTCAAGGCTGGATCGATTACAAGCTGGAGTTCGAACTTATTTACTTATTTCATTTATTTACGGTGTAAAAGATATATAATTGAAAAACTATCAACCTATTTTCCAAATAATACTGGCCTTGGTCTACGGCCTTCGTTTAGTATAAAACAATATACATATATTGGGAATTCGAACCCGTTAGACAAGCCAACTGTTGAGACAAATGGCGAATTTATTATTTAAAGTGTACTGTGTGTGTGTTTAACTCAAACAATTTGCCAAAACTAAATTAAGCCGAATAGTATTATAACCCAAATATATATTTATATTTGTATTCAATCGATTATTTGATATCAGAGCAGTGCGTCTATTCATCTATTTTTCCGTTTGGTATCTCATGACTAAAATTTTTTCCATATTTAGAAATTCTATTCTATCAGTTAAATTAGAGACTACGATTTAGCTGATTTTCTCATTGAATCTACAGATTTCATTTTCCAGTGTAAAGAAAATGTCTCCCTTCGTACTAATTTCACAGAAAGCTTACCCTAAATAATGGGCTTTACGTATACACACTTGGAACTCAGATTTGCGTTTTGTTAATTTAAGATAGATCGGACGATTAGCTAGAACTGGGACTTCACCAACATTCAATTCGATTACAATATAAAACTTCATCGGTAATCAAAATAACACAAAAAAAATCTAATCCAACTCACAAGTCGCAAAAGCACGACTAAAGATACTCTTAAAAATTCTACAACGCATATAGTTTTTATCTATGCATAAAAATCAAGTCTGAAATTAGATGTTCGATATGAAGAAAATGAGATGAGATTTCGAACCGCAAGTAAGGTTTTATCTAAATGTATGTCAAAATATATAAAGAAAATGTAAATTAAGCAAATACTCATAGTTTTTCGACAGTATTTGCTAGTCGAATACCCCCCATATAAGCGTTGACACTGGTTTTGTTTGCACCGATGACGACCAATTGTGGGGCTAAAAGTGAGCAGTCAGAACTGGCTAATACCCAAGTAAGAATGTCATTTTCGCAAGAATTTCATCAATCTTCGTTGGGTGCCCGCATTCACACACAAAGCGGCCAGGACATTGGCGTTGTCCTGGTTGATATCGTAATATCTTTAGATACATAAAAAATTTGCCTTTGTGTCGCATTTGCGTAATCTTTAAAGCATCCGCATAAAACTTAAGTGAAAGCGAAGCATGCAACAGGGCAGAACAATGCTGTTGGCAAGTGAGGCGTTTAGCAAGGACCTCGCGTCGAGGTTAAATTGTCCCCCACCCCATTTCTTCCTCCTCCCCTCATTCATTCTTTTTCTCTTTCTGCAGCACTAAGCGGCAGACGTGCGCTTGAAAAGTAAGACAAAAGGCTTTTGCCAAGATCTAGCTTAAGTGTAGTCAGTGGCGGAAATACTTATGGAAGGCACAAACACTGACACATGCTGACACACACACACACATACACATACACCTTACGGGCTTTTTAGAAATCAGAAATTCTCACAGCAGCTCTGCCGCAGCACTGACTAAACAAGTGCAATTATTTTAATGCACTTTTGACTTTTGACATTGCAAGACACAAGCTGCTGCCCAGGCAACAAACAACAAACAACACTGAGGAAAATCTTGAAGCACTTTTAAAGCATTTATGGCTGCCATTGTTTGTCTACACACGCTGAGCCTCCATTGAGTGCTACACATGGCGGCTTCGTCTCAAGGTCAGCGGAGCATTCAACGCCGCTGAACTTGCCCCAAAATGCTGCACCTTGTTAAAGCGCATACACTGGTGTATCGAGCAATTTTCCTCCAGCTTGATTGTAGTTTTTGCTACCCTCAAATCCCACTTTTTTTATGCGCCATTCGGGGCACAAATTGAATTCGTTTTGGCCTCAAACTTTTGCCATTGTCACCCGCAGCTGATGACATCGATGGCAACCCATATCGGACGGGGTCTCTAGATTCGAACTCCGGCTCCATTTGGTCCTGGTCTACGCACTCAACCAGCATAAACAAATTTCTGCAAATGTTCGCATAAAACTTACGAAATTGCAAAATGAATTTTTTGTTTTGCTCGCTCGGGATTGCGAGAAACGTGGTGTCTACTGTTTTATTTGTTATTATTATTTTTGTTTTTTTTTTTTTTTTTTTGGGGTCCTTCTATTGGGTGACGTGCTGTCATTTGAACGTTGTCTGGCCACATTTGCTTATGCTGTTGTTGTTGTTGTTTCTGTGGGTTAAGGCGCTAATTTAATTAAGACCACAAAAAAAAAGACCGACAGACGATATGTGTCAGAAAAATGTGCCGCAAGTCTTTGAACTGGCTTCCACTCGGCTTCAGATGCCTGTCGGCCAAGAAAGTCCTTGCCACACTTCACTCTCCTCTCACATGTGTCAATACAATAAGAAAGTATGAATCATTCTTAGGTCTATTATTCCTGGCAAAAAGTCCAATAGGGCCAATACGTTAGCATATTTATATTTTGCATATATTTTGTGTGTGTGTGTGTGTGTGTGTGTGTCACTTGTTTTACCCGTGTAAGCTGCAAATAAAGTGAATTAAATTATTGCAATATAATCGACTCTGGCCAACACCTTGCCCCAACAACCGTTGTCTTTTTTATGACATATTTGGCTTGACGATGAAGTTGAATTTCAAATTTTTCGGAATCAGACCGTGGCGCATAAATTATGCGTCTGCTTCATTTACCGCGCAGCAGGGGCATTTAGCTGGGGCAGTTGCTGCTGCCATTTCATTAATATTAATTGACCAATTCAAAAGGAACAGCCAAAAGGCAAATGGCCAACATGAACAGCCCAACAAATTCAAACTATGGCCGGCTTATTTATAACAAACCAAAAAAAAAAACGGCACTAAATAACAAATTTTCGGGTAGGCCTTGTTTAACAAGCACATTAATAAGGACAGACGTTTAAGCGAAGTAAAATAAAGTAACGTTAAAATATGTAAATGGCGGCCAGAACGTAGGTCAAATGTTTAGGCAAGACCCACCTTATTAATATGTGTCCCCGATACATATATGAATCGAGTTTATAATATTTGCTAAAGTCCTGCCTCTAAGAAGCCTTTCGTCCCTTTCTAAATGTCTGCCAAGAGAGTTGCCCAACTGTCTCCGTTCAAATGGCCTTGTCCAAATATTCAATTGAAAATGCTGTCGCTTTTTAAATTTTATATTTTACTTTTATATATTTGATTCGCTCCTCGTTCCTCGTTCCTCGTTCTTATTCCTCGTTGACAGGCGGCAGCTGTGGCCATTCGCTTTCGGCTGCATTAGTTTTTATGCTCACCTTCAGGTGGAGGAACTTACTGTGAAAAACTTTTCCCAACTGTGTTTTTCTTTTCTTTCACTTTATTTATGTTGCAGTTGTTGTTTGTTCTTTAGCGTTTCCTTATTTTATTTATTATTTTATGCCCTCTATATTCATATTTATTTATTTAATAATACTTATTATTTTAGCAAAGTCACAAGGTGAGGTATTTCAATTCCAAACCAATTTTGATGGCTTTGGGTGAACAAAAAAAGAAAAAAAAAAAATTGTTACTTTAATGTAACCCTTTAAAGTTTTTATCTAATTGCTTGCTCGTGGGCTCGTAAGCCAATTAGTGCCGCACCTTTTAACTATGACTTTTAATGCAGCTCGTCAAGCTTTGCCTTGAGATAATTGAATTTTGCACTTGTGGACAATAAAGCGAAAGACATTGTGTCAATTATTGAGAAGTGGTTTCGCAACATGACCTTTCAATGTTCTAATTGGCATTTATGTAATGAATCAGGCGGCAGAGCTTGTGGACAGGTTTATAGAGAATTGTAATTGCATTCTGCAACATGTTATCTCTGGACACAAAGCACACACATAGGCAAATGTATTGAGAACTCCATTAATCAAATGTCAGAAGCAAACGTATAGCCACAGACTGTGCCAAAACATATATAAAATACGCCTTGGGGTCAGTCGGGATACACACTATTATTGGTTGTGATTTTTGGCAAATTTCCACTTGTGCGCCTCCTGATGAAGTGCCAGGACACACTGAAGCACACTTACGCACACTCAGACACACACACACACACACACACACACACACACTCACACACTGTGTGCCATTTGTTTCAGCACAATGCGACGTCTGACAAGTTTTGGGCTGTCCACAAGCTGTCACATCGTACAGTGTTCGAAAGTTGGGGCTTGAGGGTCCGGAAACTAGCGGGGAGTTTTACGCATAGTCGAGCGACTGATAGGCGGTCCTCGGAATTTATGGTACGCAATTTGTTTTTTGAGGGCCCGCAGCAATGTGAGGGCATATATCAATGCCAGCGTGGGGGAGGGCAGTCGGGAAGTTATGACAAGTAATTGGGTAAGCGAAAACGTGCGTTCGTTAGTGCCCACGGATGATCTCAACTGTGCACAGGCTGGGTTAAGCAAAGAAGAAGAAAAGGGTAGCACAGAGAATTATACAAAAAATCTCTGTATCTCACACAGCAATTAAAAGCGCATAGCGGCAACTCGGTTGAACATCGCACATCCATCAAATCGCATCAGGCTCCGGTCGAGGAGGAAGCCTTCCGCTTAGTCGCCCCAATGAGCAACAGCGCGATGGTGGCAGTGGCCATTTGCTGCATCTTGGTGCTGCTGGCGGTATTCATTGTGATAATCATAGTGGTTGGGCAGCAGTTCGAGGAGCCCAAATGAGACATGCTCCAGCTGGGACCTGGCAACTTCCCAGATGGATAACAGAGATCTTCAAATTGTTAATTGCCGTCACACAAACCAGCGCCGATCAAGAGAACAACAAAACCAACAGGATGAAGAAGAAGTTGAAGCATTATACCGTCGTCGGCAAATCGATGTCAACATTATCCTCACGAATCACATCTAGAATCCAATGTCACCCAATTTGAGGCGAATGGGCTAGAGTAAAAAGCGAATCGTCAGAGATCGATGGAGAAAGTGAGAAAGAGAAATACAGCGATATTAATCGGAATAGAATACATCCCATCGTCAGTACCCATTGGCTGTGATGTGAAGATTTTAGAAAAATAAAAATTAACAAAATTTAAAAAAATTTTGATCATTCCTCATGCCGCAACACATCTATAAGTAGAAGTTTACCTTGTGTGTTTGTTAAGTGTTGTTATGAGCAAAGAAATATATGCCCTATAAACTTATTTACATAACATATATATATATCTATATGTATATATATATATATATATAATTATGTATAACCCTAACGTCGTAACATCGCGATTTTATACAAGTGTTGTTATCAAATTTTTATTGATGTTTTATTGATGTTGCATTCAACTTATACACACAGAACATACACACATATACTCACACACACACACACACCCACATACACATACACACAAGCAGTAGACAAGAATGCGTAATAAATTTATATTATTGTCTCAATTGAGAACTAAGCCAAAGTCCAAGACCGTAAATTGTGGCCAGGCTCAACGCGGTTTTAAACGCCCCACAAGCGACGACAAGCTGGAAAAAACGCATGCAAAACGTGAGCAGTAAACTATTCAGAAGGAGCGATGGTATTGAAACAAGGACAATAGGATACGAATCACAGAGCTCAAGAGATCTGCTCAATCAAAAATTTGAAATGAAATAGATTGAGAAATAATATGAATAATATGAAGAGAAAGTTGAAGAGAAATCTTTATGTATATGGATAAATAAGCAATCGCACTAATTAATAGCAGCAAAAGGAAATTGAATGAGCATAAGAATCAGAAATAAAAATGTTGGCATAGTTCTAGTAAATGATATGCATTTTATATATCAAATAACTTTTGGATAAGTTTTATGTGTGTGTAATAACCCATATATATTTATATGTATATGTATATGTGTGTAAAAATATAATTACCAAAAAAATATGGTTACATTTAACGTAATTATTTAACTTTCGATGTATACTAAAGAGTTATCGATGTGTCTAAAGCGGATCCCGTTTATCCACACACACACAACAAAGAGATCATTTTTCTCAATTAACCCGATAATTCAATTTTAATAACATTGAACAAAAAAAAAAAAAAAAAACAATTAATGAACAAAATATACATTTTATGCAAAACGTACGCGCGTTATAAACAAACATAATATATTCCAATAAATTAATCAAATAAATTCAAAGAACTTTTTTATTACTCGCTGAACGTCAAAACCAGAAATTTCAACAACTTTTTTGTAGGCTGTAAAACAAAGCCAAAAGAATTCATATAAAGGTAAGCAGAATTTACCCTCAATTAAAAAAATATACATTTTATCCCTGCTTCATCAGTCGAAAACAAATTGTAAAACAAGGAAAAACAACACTAACATATATGCAATTAAGAACATTGTAGACAGGTAGAATATAATTGGACAGTGATGCGTAGAAGAAGAGTGCATCAAAGACCCATATCAAAATGTAATTCAATTACACCGACATTTAGAGTGCTGTCATGGGCAGGTGTTAGTTTACCTGTGCAGCAGAAGCAACTCCGATTGGATGGTGTGCCATGTGGCAGCTTCGCATTGCAAGTTGTCGTCACCACAGCCACAGTGGCAGACATTACAACGTTATTATTTGTCATTTCCAGAGAATCACCATAAAAAACTGTCTTCGTTAACTGGGGAGTTGAGAAACTGCTCGACGACAATAAAGTTTTATTTGTGCAAGACTTCTCGATGACGGTTGCCAGCAAAGCTGATTAAAATGGATGTGTTGAAAGTTGGTTGGCTGTGGTTACGTTATGGCTAGGCTGTAGGAATAAGAGTTGAGTAATGCAAGTGGCATTCCAATAAAACGCTTCTTAGAAATAAAATCTTTAAAAGCAGACATCAGTGTCCCAACTATTCCATATATTCCATGAACTACTCATCCATGAACAACTTGTATTACTCATTTGTACAAGAATTTATTTAAAGCACGCTCGTAATTGCTTTTAAAGCTACAAATTTACGCAGCCTATAAGTTGGAGAAAACCTGCCATTTTTTCCATATTTATGCCACATTTAAATTTTTAAATCTTTGGCTGCACAATGCGAAAAAATTAGACTAGACGTGCCGCTCTAATTCTTTCAAAAATGCGCGAGGCTTTAGCTTTGTTGTTTTTTACCCGATCATAATGAAACTTTTTTTATACGTTAATGACACATTTTTGCGTATACCTTTCGAAGCGCAAGTTTCTATCTTCAAAAATGAAAAATATGAGGGATGAAAAAAAGAGGGATCCAAAATCTGAAGTATCCGAAATGTGTATTTTCTTTAGCAGTATATATATACATATATATATATATATATATATATATATAAAAGGAAGTTTGATACCTCTAGCTCTTAAGATTTAAGTGTTATCGTTAACAAACAAATGGAAGTTAGCGATAATCGAAACCACATTTGATAACCTTCATGTAAACTTTTAAGTTTGTAGCTATTACCAAGTTTTTGCTGAGATCGATGCGTTTATACATACGGACAGGCAGACCGACTTGGCTGTTGATCCTGATCAAGAATATATATACTTTATGTTGTCGGACGCGCCACCTTCTGCCTGTTACATACATTTCCAAAAAAGCATTATACCCTGTTTATCCATTTTTAATGGGTTCAGGGTATAAACAATAGCATACGAAAATATATATTCAGAGTATACTATATACACATGTCAGAGAATTAAATTTTAAATTAAAATTAATATTAATATTAATATTAATATTTAACGATATTTTAAAATACTTACATTGGAAAATGTCTTCAAAGTCAGATCATTGTGTATTCAAGCATCCCTTCAATTAGGTTAAAGTATTATTATATATATATGTACTTCTCTATCTGTAGAACTAAAGTCAATTGAATTGCGTTGAGTTGTAAATCGTGTCCTGTTGACAGGGTCCGAGTCGCTTATGTTCGTTAGATTTCCGTCTGAAAGCATAAAGCAATCATAAAGTGATGGAAATTCAATTTGCACAATATTAAATATGGCAAGTGGGCAAAGTTAAGAACTTACAGGACGAAAATGGATTCCTGCTCCTTGTCGCAGGGCTCCGACTCTTAAGGCGGCAATTTGGCACTTTTTGTAAGCGAAATTGAGTCCCTGTTTGTGTGTGTGTATATGTTTGTGTGTGTGAGTGTGAGTGTGGTTTATTATTATGCAGATTAGGCTTAGGTCGCTTGGCTTACCTTTACATCCCTCAGATTTGAAATACTAACAGTGGGAGTGTGTGCGTGTGTGTGTCGTCATAAAAATCCACACACTCTTAGCTTTGGCGTTTCCGATTTAGCGTTACCTGGCACCCGTTCCCCATAAGCGGCCCATCAATGAATTTATGTAAATTGCGTTTCATTTTGAGTTTTGCTACCTTAACTGCAAAAAGTATTTACATATGTGTGTGTGTGTGTGGGTGTGAGTGTGTGTGGGTGTGAGTGAGAGCATGTAGAAATATTTACACACATATTTAGGGGTAGTGGATGCCTTGACTAAAATTCAACCTTTCATCAAATGTCACGTTTTATGAATTCGCTTTTGCATAACAGCAATTTGTGCATCTCGTCCTTAACGCATTCAATGTCCTCGACATGGCCAATACTCGAATGTCGAATGCCGAATGCCGAATAACGACTGGCGAATGGCGAATACCGTTGTTGAAAATCGAGATTTTTCAATTTGTTTGTGTGTTTGCCACAAAATCACATTACACGCACATTTCTAACTGCAGATTAGCCAATCAATAGACTTAAATTAGCTGTAAACAGATTTGTGCAGATTCTACAGCTACAGCTACATTTACAGTTACATAATGACTAGAGATTGAACTGTCAGAGTTCAAGCGAGTTATATGCAAAAAGCAATTACCGAAGGGAAATTGCACAGTTAGAAATCTAAATGGAAAACAACATAAAAACTTGAATTACCTCAAGAGTCAAACTTGCAGTTCTCAACTCTCTCACTCTCTCTCGCTCTCTCTATTCCCTCTCTCACTCTCTCTCTCTCTCGCTCTCTCGCTCTCTCTTTTCTTTTCTCTCTCTCTCTCTCACTTTCAATCTCTTTCTATTCTAAGATATTCTGGCTTTTAATTTAAGTACTTGCACAATGTTAATTTGCATGCGACGATAGCGTCAAGCATTGCAGTCAGTGAAGCGTAAACTGCAGATAGATGATGGCCAAAGAAATTTAGGCCAGTTGTTTGTTGATGGCCAAAAAAAAATGCGACATGGCTAATGGACTGAAATTTAATGCAGTTTTGCCTAATGTGGCAAAGTTGAATAGTCGCATTTCGCATTATTGACACATAAAAAATACTGGACATTAGGCAAAGCCGAAGTCAACACAACATTTGTGCACACACCGACACACACACATACACACCTCACACCTTCAGCATGAGAAGTGACTGTGCGATCTCGAAAATGCCGCTGAGTCAACTGTCAATTAATCAATTCGGCTGGCTGGCAAATGTTGCCGTTTTTGGCCATCAATTTAATGTGTACACGTTAAGGCACAAAGGCTGGAGAAGTTCCTAGTGGGTGTTGCCTGAATCCAACGGCCAACAAATGTTGGCCTAAACGCTGCCACAGCTGTGAGTGGGTGTTGCTGGTGTGGGTGTAACAAATGTTTTGGTTTTCAAAAAAAGCAACTGCGTTATGCCGCGAAAATAATACACAGATTTACGATACTTACACAGACCCACATTCGCACCCACACCCACACACACACACACACACACACACACACACACACACACACACATATATTCTGCTGAATACATGGGGAACATATTTTATTTTTGACATTTGTCTGTTGCCTACCTTGTGGCAAGGCCCGTGCAGTTTAATGCCTCGCCCGTGGCGCGTATTGTGCAAATTTATGGCCATTTATTGAGCATAAGTGTTGGCAATTCATGAAACATCTGCGTGCCGTTCATTATAAAAGCCAATTTTAAATTGGGCGACGTCATACAGATAGCATTTTAATAAGTACGCCCACTGCCCCTTATCTAAGCCAACTTGGCAATGATGTCACGCGAAGCTACAGCTAAAGATGAAGCTGAAGATGGAGATGTGAGTTAAGTTGTGTGTGTGCGTGTGTGTTGAAATGAAGATTTATAAACCTCTCAGCGCTGCTTTGGGGCCTGTACTCAGAAGGTTGTGGGTCTAATGTGTGGGTTCAGCAAACCCATAAATCTTCTGCAGAATCTTGTTTAGTTTATTGAATTATCAACGGGCCGTGTATGTATATGTATGTGTGGGTGCGCGATATTGTGTGGCATAAAACTAAAAGAAATATCAAACACGTGCGCCAGCACTTATGTAAATAGGTTCTGCCTCTCAGCCGTTGAGCAAGCGATGTTGAGCAGTGGAGCAATGACACTCCTATATTTATAGTTTTATTTGTCTTCGTACTCTGAGCTTTGTCTTCTCTTCTCTCGCACAGTCCTACGACTGCTCCTGACATAAGGATGTGGCAAGACTGGAACGCTTAATTTTCATGACTCATTTGAATAAATTTATTGTGTTGACTCTGCGCACCTCAAATTAATTTTGTGCCTCCATTGAAATAAAATAATATGTTAATACAAGCAAATCCGCAACAACTTTAAATTCATCTCAAAATTCATGAAAATTTTTGAAGCATACTTTTCAGAGCAAGCGCATACATCGCATACATCGCATACAGATTGTTTTGAATTGTGGTTTGTTGATTGCGAATTCAAAACAATGCTATAAATATGTATGAAAAATAGACAGGATAACAGTTTGAAAACAAAAGCGTAAGCTGTTAATAGAGACCAGTAAAATGTTTATTTTATGGCTTATTTAGAGCAAAACATACTACATTGTATATATGTACTTTAAAACAAAATGAAATAAATCAGTTAATAAAACAGAAATAAATCAAATTAATGTTATTTAAATGAATACCCTGAGTCCCTTTTTTGTTAGCCAAGGGTATATACATATATATAAATATCTATGCAAAATATGATAAATTTATAATTTTATTCACTACTAAAAATGAAAAACCTAAGTTAATAGAATGTTTAAAGAAAATATAAAAATAATTGCTTTGGTAAACTAAAAAATAATATCTTTAGGCTTTAACGCCTTTAAAGGCAAGAAGAGCACATAAAAAGCTGTAAAATAAATTTTCAATGCCTAAAATCTTAACATTGACATGGCAAGCCGCATTGACTGCAACGCTAACAGGCATAAGATAGCACATAAAAAAGGGCACCAGATCAGGGCTACGAGGCGGTGGTGGCGGCCACTTGAGCAACGCCCCCAGGCGCTCTGCACTTGGCATCAATCAATAATTGCCCATTGAGAGCAGCAGCTGGAAGAGCTGGCGCTCCAACTGCAGCCAAGCCATGATTGATTAGCAGCATGCAACATGAGGTGCTTCAGCACACACGAAAGAACACGACCAGAATGCATAATGGCGCCTATTGAGTTGCTGCTGCTATTGCTGTAACTGTATAGCTATAGCGACAGCTCAAGCCATATATTTCTGCAGTCTCTGTCTTATGATTTTTTTTTTTCTGTTTTTTTTTTTTTTTCATGCCAGGGTCATAGTCAATCGCCTTTGTGCGGGCATTTGACAATGATGGATGCTGGGGCTGGGGGATGGGTTGCAATTGTGTCTGCATTTAATGATACACTCACAAATTGTATCTTTGAAATCGCTATTCAATACACTTATCACCATCTGCTTTTGCACTTATTCAGCCATCATCATATTATGTTTAACGACTACATTCTTTTGTTTTTTTTTTTGTTATATTTTTTTTTTGTTTCTGAGCATGCGGCTTTTTGTAATTAACATTGAACGCGAAACTCTAATTAATTTTTATTCACTTTTTCATTTGCAGGTACGTTCCAAGAAGCCATCCAAGAGCGTAAGTAAATTTCGATATCAATTTTATTATTACCCACTTATCGAACAAGTTGGCTTGAACGACCACAAAGTTGGTTGCTTGAAGTTCGCCCCAATAGCCACTATGACCTTTTTAGCTATAGCAAAAAAATACAGAAACAAAAACAAAAACAAAATAGAAGACTCAAGTGTCAGACTCGACAGTCGGAAAATTGCATAAATATGCATCAATTCAATAGAAATCTACGGCGAGCATTGAGTAGCATTCAGAAACATTTGAATAAAAATAAAATTCGAATTCCAAATCAAAATAAAAATCAAAATGTTTATGGAAATGGAAATGCCAATACAGACCAAGTCAAAGTCCGTCTTCCTCTTTGTTTCCTTTGCATTGCTCAAGTGCTGAAGAGCTCTCCAGCCCTGAGGACCTGCCAAGCTGAATGCCCTGGCACAGTGTTAGCTGAAAGTTAATTACCAGTTGTCAGTGTTTGAGACAAACATTAAAGCTATTGCCAGGAACTATTGCGAATCGATTCGCAACACGAAATATTCGTTAGTTGAAACTTTCGTATGAGTAATTTAAAGTGAATTTCGCTTCATTAAAGGCTTCTTAATGTGCATCGATTTTGGTGCAATTGGCAGCTTAATTGGTAATTAATCGAGGGGCATATTATAAGCACTTAAACATAATTATCCAGCTAATGGGCAAATTATTAAGCTCGGCTTACCTGTCCTTCCTCCCAACACAAATATGCACTTAAGCCTTTGCTACACCGTGTGCCTAATATTGTGTGTGTTTGACTAGCAACAGGAATAGCAGATGTGGCTGTGGCAACATGATTCTTATCCGTGGCATAAGCGCGTCTTCATCTTATCTTCATGGCTGTGCACAGTGTTGGATCTTCGCTGGCAGCTGGCTTTGCCATTCGTCTCTCAATCAACGCGTTTTACCACCATGATTTTATTTTCGGGCTAAATAAACTATTAGGAAAACTCATTTTCATGAAAATCCACTTTAATTGCTGTTGCCGCTGCTGCTCGTCAGCGGCTGCGGTTACCCGAACCAGCAACAATAACAATCATAAGGCTCCACCCTCTCAGCGGTCTGGCATTTGGCAAACGGCGTTACTTGTAAATTTAACGCAAATTGTCTGTAACATGAGCTCTTCGACTGAGGTGTCGCGGGTGCGATGAGTTGCACGGGGGAGGGGGTGGGGGCGGATGGAATACTCTACGGGTGGCCCTTTAAGTGCCAACAGCAGTGGCAGCCATTAAATTTGCAAGAAGTTTGTGAGTGTGTGTGTGTTTGTGTGTGTGTGTGTTTGTGTGTGGGTCTTTATGTGGCTGTATGGCTGTGTGTGTGAGCTCGAGCAGCAAACTCAAGCAGGCGTTTTCACCGGAAGCCCGAAGGCAGCCAGCAGTGAGAAATAAGAATTACAAGTGGCGACAAAAGCGTCAGAAACGATTTACCAAAAAAATGTCAAAATGTAAATTATCCTAACGGTCTGCACACTCATTACCTTAGATGAGATATTTTTTGTATTATCTGAAAGCATAACTAAAAGCAATAACAATAAAGGTTATTCGATATACATATATACATATATATATATATATATTAAATTTTAATTTGAGTAGTTCAAAGGGATTCTATTGACTATTAGATAATAAACAGATTTATCTTTTAATTTCTGTCAAAGCTGGTAAATAATATATTTTATATAATATTTATACAAATTCTTATAAATGAGTCTAAGATAAGCAATGCCTAATGTCTGCCTCTCAGGTTGTCACCTGTTCCCACAGGTGTGTTTTTCTCTGTGCACTTGCGGTTATTAGCGTTGTGTTATGTGGCACTTTGGACCGTCTGTCGACCGCCAGCTGGAGGAGTATTGATGTCGACATCATCGTCGACGTCAAGCTTCTGGTCTCCACTCATTTAGTGGCACGCATCCTTGGAGGGCACTTTGCATGGGAGACAGAGCTGACAGAGCTGACAGAGCTGCGGCTGGCTTGTGCCACCTAAGTCCGTTACACCTGTTTCGCACGGCAGCTGGCTGAGCCGCAGCTAACTGTAAATGTGAACACATGAATTATGGCAGACAACTGGCTTACATGGCTGTCGCGCGGATTATGGCTGTCATTTTGTGGTTTTTGATCGTTTTAGTTGCACAACATGTAATTAAAATTGTTATTTAAATGTGGGCTACAGACACGCCCACACAGACCACAATCATTGGAATCGTTTAGCATTGAAACCAAGTGCTGTAAATTAACATAATGTCTAGGCGGACAAACAGACAATAAAAACAACAATGGCTGCAATGCAAAAATATTTATGCCAATGCAAATGGCGTCTGCATAAAATTTATTGACACTTTGCTGCGAGTGCTGCGCATTTTCGCTGTCATGGCAGAGGTTTTGGATGAGGGGGATGGGTGGGGGGCATGCTGGATGCCGCATTGTGCAGGTCTCTTCCGTTTGTCAGATTTCGTTGCGGTTGACATTGTTACGCTCATGGCCACGAGTGGGCGTCACCCCGCCCACTGCTCTTAGACTAAGTACCATGTGCCAATGGCAATAGCATTTAACACAAAATCCGAGAAACGTGTCCCGGCATCCTTGGATGTGGGCTCCTGGCAGTTGCTGCACATTTTTGTTGCCATTTTAATGAGCAAAGTTTTCGCATGTGCGATATTTATTTTCAGTTTAGCAATCAGTACGCAGTTCGCCAACAGATGCAGATAAAAGTCGAGCGAGTGCAACGGCTGCACATCACGAACTGTTGATATAATATATTAAGAGGAGGACTTAGGAGCACACACAGTAACGTGGTTAACAGCATATTTGATGAAATACGAACATTTAATTAAACATGTTTAGAGTTTTCTGGATCGTTCTGAATAAAGGCGTTACAAATTTAATATGATGATTGAAATACTTATAGCATACTAGGAGATATTATTTTTATTAGTTAAGCTAATAGAAATAAAAAGCTTCATTGAATTCAGCATAAATGCCAATTAATAAGAATTAATTATTTTAATAAAATATCGCTTTATGTGTTAATAACAAAGACAATGATCATTTATAAAATAATGCCTTAAAGCTTACTTTCAATCGAACTTCAAACTTGAATTCACATTTTATTTTGTTTCCTGTAAGCCAAGACTTCACGATTATCTAGTAACAGAATTGCAATCTGTTTTAGATCTTGTATTTATCAACTTTTCTTTGAAAGATCTAAATTCTGCGATATATATAATTTAAAAGTAAAAATTAAAAATTAAAAATTAATTGGCTTGACTAAGCCAATATTTGAACAAATAACGAATCGAACTTTAACTTGACTCTCAATCTTAACAATGGAATTAATAATATGTTTAACCCTGCAACATGACTTATAATAATATATCAATCTAATAATGGTAAAAGAAAACAAAGTTTGTGTCTTTTAAAGTCGAAAATTTACATATGTGAAAGTTAAACACAAGATTTAAATATTTGTCAGGTAGCAGACAGCATTTAAATTTGCCACAAAGGCGCAGAAGCTGGGCTGCAGCTGCTGCTCCCCAATTTGGTCCAAAAGCAAACGAAGCCAAAACCTCAAATATGATATAAAAGCTTCCCGTTTAATATGTGTACAAAACTGCATTTAATTAAACCACAAACTCAGCTCAATTCACTTTAAACTTCACCTGCAAGTGACATAATCATCATAATAGTTTCCTGTTGAGATGAGCAAGTGCGAACTCAAACACATTATTATGCTAGCAGATACCCTGTATCTTTCTTCTGACAGTAAGAACTTATAGAAAGAAGCTTATGTGATTCTCTTTCTCTTTGGAATATGCTTTTAATCCGATCTTTGTATTATGTTTAGAATACTTAAATATTGTTGATGCAACGAATATCCTGTAAAGTATTAAAAGTGTGAGGTCCTCGAGTAGAAAACTAGTTAACTGGTTTGGCAAAGCGGATTAAAATGCGCTCAAGGTTACGAGAATGCAGTAGAAAGTTTTAGCTGCAATCACCTTCGAAAATGCCCATAATGCGTGCGTGTGTGTGTGTGTGTGTGTGTGTGTGTATTTGTTAAACGTTAGCAACGGAAAACTCACTGAACGGAAAGCTGCACAGAATTTCAACAAAACAATTCATAGGCTGTAGGGGGCGTGTTTTCTCAGTGTTTGTAGATTAGGTACAACAGTTGCCTCTTTAGATGCTCAAATTGTATTATGGAAAAGTCATGTTCGCCCCTCTTGCACCTTATCAGCTGTTGGACGGACGAACTAAATCAGGGCACCTGTCATAAGCACAGAAGCGTTTTTCCATGTTGTACGTCAAGCTGATATAAACTCAAATAGGACACACTCTCACACACACACACACACACACACAGACATAGACACACACACACACACACCGACATGCACAACAAGCTCATATGCATATACAAATCATTAACATCATGTATTTGTCTTTCGTCTACACCCACTACCCCGTATCCGTATCCGTATCCGTATACCCCCACCCCCCACAAAAATAAATTACACCGAACTCAGTGGCCGCCACTGCGCATTTGAAGTCGCCCGGCATTGAAGCCGAGGGCGCAGGCGGGCCGTGGATGCAGCCAGTTGTGTCGTACTTGGAGGCGCCGGTGCGACCCACAAAATCGCCAAGTAGGTGGCGCCACTAACAAAACTCAATATCTCTTGCTCTTTCTCTCTCTCTCTCTCTATATATATCTCTATCTCTCTCTGTCTCTCTTGATGTGTGTGTGTGTAACACGCCCGTAGTTAACAGTTACATTTAAGTGTATATTTGTAGTTGAACGTTGACTTAGTTGAAAATGAAACCGCTTTCTAGTTGTAAATGCATCAACACATACACACAAACACACACAAGCAAGCAAACACAAGCCCACACACACACACACGAACACACAAACACACTGACACACTGACACACACTGACACACACTTGCACACAGCCATGGCTGCTATGCATACAGTTCAACCATTGTTTGACTGCTACGTTTTGTGTATGTGTTTGTATCGTTGTATGTGTCTATGCCTAACCATTACAGCCACTTGTAACAACTCGACTTATCAATGCCAAAAACCGCACACAAACTTTCCCGTTTGTGCGCACCTCTCTCCCTCTCTCTTCTTCTCTCTTCCTCTCTCTGTCTCTCTCTCTGTCTCTCTCTATCAGAATGTGATCAGACGTTCGTTTCGCGCATTGGCGGACCACAGAACGGCAGCTTCACGGCTCCTCTGCTGCACAATCATCGCAATCATTCGCGCCAATGCCTCTACACATTCCTAGCAGGACCTGGCCAGCGCGTGGAAGTAGTTTTTAAATCCTTTAATTTAAGAGGAAGTCCGCCTGAGTAAGTCGCATGCGCAGATACAATTTAATTATCATATCAAAATTATATTAATTTCACATTAATTATTCACTTTACACTTTACACTTTACAGCGGTTCGGCCGTCGGCGAGTTACCAAGGTGAGTAATTAATTGTTTTAAATGCGAGATGAATTCATGAATGTTAATTTGAATCGGTGATGCTTGCAGTTGTGTTCATGAGTACATGGATATCTACTCGGAAGTGCAATCGTCCGAACCAGCGGAGCTGATCAATTCCCCATTCGGCGGTCGCTACTGTGGGGCAATTCCGCCGCGTCGTCGCATTTCCATGTACCGAGCCGTTGCAATTTCATTTTTTAGCAACAAGAATGTGTCGACGGATCTGTTTGAGGGCACGTTTAGGTTTATAAATGCATGTGAGTGCCGATTGGCGACCGATACCAGATTTATTTTTTAATTTTTTGTTTGATTGTGTCATTCACAGCGGAATATGAAATTGGTATACCTATTGCTGGTTCGCCATGTTCCTATACGATAACGCCTAGCATGAGTATCAATAAAACTGGCGCACTCATATCGCCAACCTATCCAGGTGCCTATCCGAAGGATATGTCATGCACATATCAATTTCTTGGTGAATCGAATCAGAGAGTTAGATTAGAGTTTCGTGATTTTGATCTGTTTTTTGGTGGACCACAGTGAGTACCCCTAATGCTGTACAAATTCACACACAACACACACATACACACACACACTCGCCTACCCACACAAACACAAAAAAGTTTTCAGTCAAAATCAAAGCAAATTCTGGATATTATCTATGAATTTGTTTTGACATGCAGCTTCCACGCACTCACTCACACCAACACACACACACACCAACACACACACACACACACACACGTACACACACATTGAATCACATCTTTGAACTATCTGCAACAAATACTTATTTAAATTCTACGTAAATTCTATTCTATGTACGTTCTATTCCAATTGCTTTTACAATTTACAATTTACAATTTATTCGCCTGCAACAAAATTACTGTTTACTATCATCAACAACAACTAAAAACAACAACATGAACAACTACAATAACAACACCATATAAACAGCTGCCCATTTGACTATGTGAAAGTGTACGATGGTCCAGATAATTCGTCAGCATTAATTGGTACATATTGCGGACAGCAAAGAAACTTAGTGTTGTATTCGAGCGAGTCGAGCCTTTTTGTTCATTTTTATACCCTACCGCGCACCGCTAATTCCCAAAATCGTGGCTTTAAAGGAATTTATGAATTTAGCGAAAGTTTTGTTAAATTAGATTTTATACGTAAGTATTCTTATCAGCCATCAGGCAAATAATCTACAATTATATTTCAGTGCCATTGTCCGACAATGGCGGCCATTTTATTGCACTGTCGTCTCCGTTGGCAATGCCGCAAAATGGCCGCCGCACACACATTTAAAGGTTCAGTGTATGTGTTTGAAAACGCTTTTAGTCATTGGCCTTTTGTTCACTTTTGTTGCATTTTGTCTAGCCTAATAAAAATCTAATCTTACTTATCTATCACTTAACTAATTCTCCCTTCTGTCTATACCTTTAATCTTTCGACTACAAATCCATTTACAAATTCTGACACCTGCTACTAAATCTACTATTTATACTAATCATCTAAAAATGCAACAATCAAAACAACAAAAAAAAAAAAACAAAAAAAAATGAATACCAACAAATAATTGCGTCCATCAGGTGAAAATGATGGCATTCACATACGTGGCTCAGAATGTGATCAAAAGATTTTATCAAGGAAGGAATCAACTGGAGTTGTGCTCTCACCTAACTATCCCTATCCATATATACCAAAAACTGTGTGTAGGTGAGTATTAGTTAAATATAAAATCCATTCAAATCCGATACGAAATAAAGGCATCCGCACTTTTCGCAGATATTTCATCTATGGCATGCAGGATGCACAGCATCTGGAGCGTGTTCGTCTCGAGTTTATTTCTTTCAACATACCAAAAGTGGAGCACAAGGACAAGAGCGAGTGCGCAAGCATAAATTTGTGAAATGTCAATTAAATTTATAACTCATAAATGTGCATTCTGTCTGATTCAAGATCCAACTGTACCGATGGTTACCTAAAGATATATCTGAAGGGCCAGGAGACTGCCGATGCGTACGACAAGTTCGATTACGAGCTCTGCGGGAATGAGACGCAACGCGTGATCAGCGATGGACCACGTCTGGCCATGGTGTTCAGTTCGGGCGAGCTGCAGGGACGCGGCTTTAAGGGTAAATACACATTTGAGACGGAATACAAAATACCCGGCACAGCGGCTCCGGACGGCACCTGCAGCTTCACCTACGTGAGCAGCTCCAAGAAACGGGGCGAATTGAACAGCCCGCGGTATCCCTCCAACTATCCGTCGGACACAAACTGTTCCTATTTGTTCTTGGCCGAGCCCAATGAGCAGGTGACCATTGTGTTCGACCACTTCAAGATCAAGGCGGACAACAATGTGAATGCCACTGCCGGCTCCTACGGGTGAGTAAAGCTTAATAGACGTGTTAATGTATGCTTATTTGTGGCTCGTTTGCAGCTCCGGTGCCTGCTTTGAGGATTGGCTGGAAATGTATGTGGTCTATCGGGATAACAACGATCGATTGCTGGGTCGCTATTGTGGCCTGACTGCGCCCGGACCCGTTGAGAGTCCACGGGGAGCTGTTGGTCTGCGCATCACGTTGCACACGGATCAGGAGAGCGTGGCCAGCGGCTTTAAGGCTCGATACTTTTTCGAGTCGGCCAAATCCGATGCGGGCGACTGTGGCGGAAACTTCAGCAACGAGGACTCGGGCATTATCACCTCGCCCAACTATCCAGCCGGCTACAAAGCTCCCGGTCGCGGCCTCGCCTCCAACGCCTGCAACTGGGTAATGACCGCACGCGCCGGCTACAAGTTGTCCATCAACTTTGAGCAGTTCGGACTGGAGGGCGATCCAGCGAGTAGGTTTCAACATACACTCAGCCAGAACCATTCACCCATTCACCCATTCACTCATTGCAACTCCATTCCATGCTAGATCGTGGCTGTCCCGCGGCCGTGCTGCGCCTGTGGGTGAACGTTGATTCGGACCAGCCGCCCCTGGAACTGTGCGGCGAGAAGCCGCCCATTGAGCACTGGCACTATATATCCACTGGCCAGACGGCACGCATCAGTTTCACCACCAGCGACAAGACCGTGGGCGCGCAGGTGAGTAGTGGGTGCAGATTTTGTGGGTTGCCGCGGAACTGCGCGGTTTTCCCACTGTATGCATGTGTTATGCATAATAAATACACGTTTCAATATGCAGGGCTTCCGCATTGTGTGGACTGAGATACAGGACTCGGGGCCGGGTCCGCCATCCATCGGACTCCTGTGCGAGTCCACGTACCATTTCCAGTGCGCGGCGGGTTATTGCATATCGGATAAGCTGCGATGCGACAGCGTTAAGAACTGCGGTCCAGGCGATGATAGTGACGAATTGCATTGTGAGTCGTGAGTGAGTCGAACGGTTCAGTTCAATTTTTATTTCCTTCTGCTATACGTTATTTTTTATTTATTTTTTATTATTTATTAAATAAACTTATTTATTGTCTTATCGTTATCGTTGCGTTTGTGATATCTGTGCGCCCACTGAGCGACCACGAAAATCGTATACGTAATCATTCTGTTTACATTTCGTGATTTCCATTTGGTTTGGCTTTCGATTTCTGATAGCAAATCAATAATTGAGTCTATCCAGTCGAAGCATATTTAGTTACTTATTACGCTTATCATTTGTTTATAACAACCACGAAAACTTGAACCCGACGAAACACTAAAAACTATATTAATTAAATGTGCTCACTAACCTAAATAACTTAAAACTTATACTAATGTAATTGTAACTAAATCAATCCAGAACTCAAACATTTTAAGACCCACAAACTCGAAGCACCAAAATTTCCGCAGCTCTATTTGATTTATATATTTTTATATTTATTTGAATTGCCAGAATTTTTGTACATACAATTTTATTGTCTATTCTAATTCTAAACGTTCACCCATTCAAGAACTCACCTTAAGCAATGCATAATTATTGTTCTTCCTATATACATCCACACATCCAATGGCATTTTCTAATCGTACAAAACCAATCCACAGCGCTCTCAGTAATTACAACAGCCACGCCCACACTAAAACTATCTCTTTTTCTCACATGTCTTCTTCTATTTCTCTCTGTTCTTTGTCTTTCTTTTCTATACTTTCTCGATGTGATTTTTCCACTTTAACCAACTGAAAACTAATAATCTTTACGTAACATTTGAAACTCCTTTTAAATAATCTGAATCAATTACCTGAAACCAACCGTTAAACCGTTAAACCGTTACAATGACACAGGTGACGCAAACTCCAAGCATTTGCCCACATTTCTACAGACACTTGTTTTATCAATTATGGCATTAGTATTGAATGCGTACAACTTAAACGCTGTCTAAATCTAAATATAATTAAAATGAACACAAAAATAAATAAAAAAAAAAGAAATGAATCAAATTTTAAATTGGATTGCCACGAGATTCAAAAGTGATGAAATCTATCTATGTTATTACATAATCAAAAAAAAAAAACAAACAAAAAAACTAAGAAAAAAAATAAATATACATGGCGAGAATTATTAAGAATTTACCAAGAATAAATGCCAATGTCTATGAATAAGTAAAACATAATACTTTTGGTCACATATAACACGTGAGTCCTGCATAAACTTGTCTCAAATTGCTGCACACGCCCACGCCCACGCCACGCCACGCCCACAACCACAATCATGACATGCACACATTGAAAAAAAAAATTAAAAAAAAGAGCCCCACATCTATCAAACGAATACTTGCCACAACCGCCACGTTTAAATAATGCATCGTATAAGCAAGATATTGCAGTTACAAATACTTATGAAATATAAATCCACAGACATCATTTTATTCCTCGGTTGCATAATTTAGTTTTCTATTCAAGTAGCAATCGGAAATTGTTTCTAAGGCATGCTGAAAGAAAGTTTTCCATTAGAATTCTGGCTTCTTTTTCGTTCTGCACCTTCCTATTTTTCTGCAATACCCATTTATGCACTTATTATCAACTGAGCTGCATTATCAACAGTTATCCCAATGATAAACAAAATACCTAAAAGACAAGAATAAGACAAGTGTTTACATTATCTACCAGTTAGCTAAAGATTCATTTTCATACTATCTAAGTAACATTTACATTTATCATGCTCAAAGAGTTTGGAAGTCAATTATAAAATGTATAGTACTCGAATATTGAAAGATCTGTAGAAATAAACAATTCTTAATTTTGCTTTGTACTTTGGTTTATTTACGTATCAATTCCTGAATCAGGTACCACGGAAGCGGCCGCGGAGGATCACGACGTCCTAATTATAATAACACTAGTCGTCGGCTCGTCCCTAATCTGTCTCCTATGCACACTTTGTCACTCCAGAAGAAAACGTAGAAATCACGCCCGTCAATTGGGCTTACATCGAAATGCACACTACGACTCGCAAACGAGTGCAACGGGTAAGTGCAACACATACATGTATATAAATGTGGATCTTAATTTAATTCTTTTCTTTTGAGTTATATTTTTGTATTTTCCACATTGTTTTAGGTTTCCTTTGATTATTCTTATTTGTCCGTTATCTTTTGTTGAGGTAATTTGTAGAACCGTTTTAAGAGAGATCGCATTGTAACAGTCGAGCTATATAAATGTTTTTGCAGCTGGTCTGAGTTCCAGTCGTCGCCACTTGCAGAGCGGTGGGGCAAGCATTGCGGGCAGCCTGCACGGCATTAACAGCGGCACGCTTATCATACCACCGGCACCACTGCCACCCACCAGCGTGCCACCGCCACCCCATATATGCATTGCCGGTGTGGACATGTCGCACGGTCTGATGTCCAATGACGATGATGATGACGAGGATGACGACGATCTGGACTTGGATGAGGATCAGCTGGCGGCGGACATATTTATAAACGATGTGCATTTCGATGAGGATAATATCGATCATGTTAATCAAATGGCTAACGTTTAACTATGTTTTAAGTATTTTTATCGCTAGTTTCAGCTATAAAGCGCTTAAGTTAAGACCTGCCCAGTCCATGAAGGACACATTAATAAATGAGTACGGAATGCTGGTGCAAAAAGAACTTGAACAAAAATTCAAAAGTTAACAATACCTAAAAGACGAAATATTATGCAAAAGTGCGAATTGATTAAGACATAAATTTAATAAGCTATAAAGAAGACGCAAATAACGTATAAAGTATAGTAGAACGTAAACATTGTAGTAGCGATAACCGATTAACGATTAACGATTTACGATGAACAAAGAAGACAGACAACAAATAATAATTACATTTAATTATACATACATACTATATTATACACATAGCGACTACGAATGTCAGGGGAAATGCGAAAATAGGAAAAGCACATTAATGGTTAATAAATGGATAACCAAGCGGCAAATATGTGAAGCATTTTCTTAGGCAGAAGAGACCGCAAAAAGTTGTTGATTTTTATATTTGATACGAGTAATATTTAGGTGAAGCATAAAATGAATGAATTATACAACAAAACCCCCAACAAAAAAAACAAAAAAAAAAACCAAAATGATAAAAATTCTCATTCACATGAAGAAATAAATTTGAATGCAAGCAAAGTAAAATAAAAAGATTAAACTTATTAAAGGCATAAAACAATAAAATAAATACCTATATTATATCTTTACAGGTGCCAACTTTTATTTACACATTTTTGTACACTCAAAATTATAAATTGATAAATTGATGTCTCAACCGAGAAACCAAAAACAAAACAAAAAAAAAAGCAATAGAGCTCAAGTTAAACATGTTTATAAATTGAAGTTTTTAACAATGACATTAATAAATAGAACATACAAGAAGAAGAATGCATAAATAAAACAATTAGTGACTATCAAACCTGTATCTTCCAGCAAAAGTTAAACGCAAAATCCTTTAAACGAGAGTTTTGTATAAATAAATAAAAACGTATGAATACAATTAAATTTTAAACGCCATTTGTCGTGTGCTCCAAATTCCAAAATTGATAAATTCAAAGATTTTTGTCTATTTAAGCACATTTTTATAGACATTTAAAAGGAATGTTGCGGCGACATCAGGACAAAAAAAAAAAAAAAAAAAAACTATTTATAAAAATCTACACGCTAAAATGAAAGATAATAAACACTTATACAGTAAATTAAATCGAAAAGCTAAATCTAATAATAAATGAACACTGAATAAAAATATTGTGTGCCAATCGTTGAGTATTAATAGAAAATATTAATATCTTTTTTTTTTCAGTTCAGATTACTTTTAAGTTATTTCTCAAGAAAAATAGAATTAAGTATTAAATTGTTTGTTTATGTTATATTGGTTCAGAACGAAATCTTGATTCAGAATAATAAAAAGATAAATATTTGACAAAATAAAAAAAATTATTGGTTTCATAGCGCTCATACGTTTTGCATAAAAAAAAAGTAAAAAGCTTAAATAAATGAGGAAAAGTTAAACAGTTCAACTTAAAAATCATTTTTAATAAAAGTATGTAGGTGTTTAATAAAAAAAAGGAAATAATAATGAATAAATCAAATACATTGAAAAAATAAAGCGTTGTTAAACTGTTGCAAAATAAATAAAGATCAACTATTTCATAAGAAATAATTCATTATTTTTAAACAATTGCAAAATATAAATAAATATTTAGTTTAAGTGTATAAATTTTGTTGTTGTATGACATGCAAGTGAACCCCAATTAAATTAGTTAATTAAAAAATTGAATTTGTGTTCTAGAAATATAAAAAAACAAGCATAAATTAAAAACCTATTTACTAAACATATAAAACTTAAATAAAAATGTTTAAGAAACACACGGCAAAATCCCCGTAAAATGTTCTAAGCGTTAACTAAACAAAACACAAAGTTATATTAAACAAGCAAGTGTTAAATTTACATTTAAATCTATAATTAAGAAAGGCAAGCAAATGAATGATAAGTTATACTAAACAATATGTAAAGCAAAACCAATTTAAATGAAAAAATGAAAAACAACACAAAAAGTAAACCCAAGCGGAAGCATTGGCATAGAAAGCTGCGCTTTAGTAAAAGATAGTTGATTAAAACTCAAAATTTTAAAATTAAACAAAAACACCTACAAAAACAATTTCATGTTAACATTAAATATAAATAAAGGTAATTAAATAAATGAATACTAAACCAAGGCAAGATGTGCTTTTTATTTCATACTACCAGGTATTACTTATCTTTTTCCTTTGTTGATTTAATAAAATATACTCATCACGTAAAAATAATTGAATAAAAACATTATTATTTTTAATATAAGAAATATAAAATGGTACTAATTTTTTAAATATGAACAAGCTCAGCGGATGATAAAATTAATATACTTTTAATGCAAGTATAGAGTGGTTCAACATTCGGAAGTTAGTTATTTTATCAATCAATAAAAAAAACCACACGTATTAATTTTGTGAATTTAAACGAAATTTTGCAAGCATTTTGTTAATAGCTTCCGCATCGCCATCTACTTTTGCATTATCCTGTTCCAATATTTGCTCAAAAGTCTTTTGCCTAGTACCGACCAAATAAAAATCATCATCTGCTATTGTAATCCGGCTGTCGGCATCCGGTGCAGTGCCTTCGTAAATGTCCAGGGCTTTGAAATCAAATACTACAGTAAGACGGTCAGCAGGAGACACCAAGCAAGAGCAATGATAGAAACTCACCCATACTTTTAATAAGTTTTCCATCGGTATCCGTGAAATTAAACTGGAATGTATTCACTACAGTTCGATTGTTGGGATCCGAATCCTTAAGTTTGCCTCGAATCTTCTCAATTATTTCGTCGCTTTTCATTCTTATGGATCGTAGTTGAGCGAGACACAAGTTGCTCGCTTGAATGCAGATGCTTGACTAATTTAAAAATAAAGCCCATTTGCAACAAAGCGGATTACTGCAAACGTTCTCATTGTAGCTTTGCATAATTCTTAATTAAAGTCAATTTGCTTGATAGAGACATGATTGACAATATTGATACAGGGCATGAGAAAAATCTTAAAGAACGCCTGGTGAAACACGCTTAGTGCAGTTAAATAAAATACATATATTTTGAAAGGTAAAGTATTTATATTACTAAATGTAACTACATATACGAGCAGTAAATGAATTATTTAAATTATGGCTTCCACAACTTAAGCAAACCGTCCTCACTATAACTGGCTAAAAGATTCTGATGCGGATGGTGTGTTAGGCCAATGACGTCTTTTTCATGTACCTAAAACAAAGCAAACACTAGAGGATAGTTACTTAGCATTGCAATTATACTTACATTAAGAGTACGCTCCAGTTTTCCCGAAGATACTGAGAAACAGTAGAGCACTTGATCTTCGCCAGCACAGTAAATGAATTCTCCTCGGGGTGAGAGAGTGGCTGAGATAAAGGCGCCGCCCTCTCGCTTACCCGATGAGAATGATCGTACAATTTGTCCCTGCATGTTCATAATTACAACTGTATTGGATCTGTTGCAGACGATGAAGTGTTCTGGATTTTTAGGCAATATTAGTACAGTGTTCACGGCCAGTTCATTGCCCAAGGGCTTGTAGGTAGCTACGCATTCAGTAGTCTTAAGTGACCAGACCTTAACGGTACCGTCTGAGGAGGCGCTCAGAACGCTGTGGCCATCCGGCGTAAATGTAGTTTCATTAACAAATGATGTGTGACCCTTAAACTCCTTAAGCATTTTACCAGACTTAAGGCCATGCAGGCGCACAGTGTAGTCGAAGGACGCACTAAGCACTTGGCTGTTGTCGCGCGAAAATTGTAAACAGGTAATTCCTTTGGTATGCGCCTTTTCGAATTTACGTAGACATTGGCCGGTGATGATGCGCCAAACTTTTATTTGTCCGTCTTGTGCGCCGGATGCAACCATTTCGGAGTCTCGCGAAAAGTTTAATGCCAGCACAGCTTGCTCCATCATCATAAACTGGTCCTGAGCCTGATATTTTAAATCCTTACGTACTTTGCCAGTTGTAAAATTCCAAACCTCTAAAAAGCCATCCACGCTGCCGGTTATCAGGTACTGTCCATCTGGTGAGAACTGTGCGCACTCTACATGTGACTTCTCTCCGAATTTAATTTGACGGAACAACTGCGTGGGATACATTTCCTCCTCTTGGTCCTTCATGGCCGCTTTACCACGGAACAAATCGATGGTAGTTCCGGGTGGAAGAAGACCTTGATGCTGTTGCCACTTGAGCGCCTGGCCAAGCAACGCTAGGAGCCTGGACGAGGGCACCACGTGTACTTCACCACTTAATTCCTGGGAAATAGCAGCTCTGCGCTTTTCTTTGCTGCTACCCTCCGCATAAGCCTCGCGTGGGTCGAAATATGCACGTTGCAACATGTTTTCTAATCAAAAAACTGCATAAATATTCTCGGTTTTGTATAGGAGTTTTGACACTTACCCAGATGTATGTACCGCTCCGGCTCATGCTGTTTTAACATACTCATGGGGTCTGTTTGACGGAGTAAGGAACGGGCAGCACCCAATTCCCGTAACTCTATCAACTCCAAGACAATTTGTTCATAGAGATTGAGTAACTTTTTATCGGGCAACTTCAATGATTGCGTTACTTTGAGCACAGTGTCCCAATGACCATTTGAGATATCTTGTACAAAGCCATCCACGCTGTCTACAGTATTGAGCGAAACTCCAGTTTCCTCCTTCAAGAAAGTTATTTATCATTTAAGTTTAATAACCGATTAACAATTTTACCTGTAAAGTTTGAAGCGTCTTCAGCAGATTGGATTCTTTAAGATATTGCTGGATTAGACGTATAACGCTGTAAAAGATGTGTTCGTTACTCAGATTTTACAAAAAGCAATTGCTTGCACTTACTCTGCTGATTCTATTTCAATAGACATGATTATTTGTTAAACGATATTATTTGAGTTTTTTGTTTATAATGGAAAACACGTCTTTTCAGTATATATTTATTGAATCGCGTGAACAAGCTCATTAGAACCCTTAATGGTTCATCAATTTCGTATGTTAATTATCGCCAGCCGCTATGTTAGCAGTTTGTTTACCTGTTAACAACAGTTTGTGTTCTTTTATTCTTATCGAAACTGAACTGATAAAATTGATTAACATTTTAACAATGACTGCAATCGATGGTTTCTTGAAGGTAAGCCCTTGTCCATAACATTAATTATAAAATTATTTTTAATACGAATTTCTGAATATCGATATATCGATAACTCCAAATAGTTCTTCGATATTCCGCCAACAGCTGCTTGTTCTTCTTCTTTGCAGTCGAATGGGATGCCTTTGCATAACATCCGCAATCAGAAATAGCGAATTAATTCAATTAAAATGTCTAAAGCCGCGGGTAAACTAAAATCATTAAAGAAGACAGTCGAACGAATAACGCATACGACAAAACTAAAAACAAATATACCCGCCGGAATGGCTGCAGCGGGCCCGCCATTAGGTCCCATGTTAGGTCAGGTGAGTAAGAAAGTAATTTGTGTTTATCATTTAAATAATGTATGTACTTTGATAGCGTGCTATAAATATAGCCGCGTTTTGTAAGGATTTCAACGCGAAAACTGCCGAAATGAAGGAAGGGGTTCCACTACCATGCCGGATCTCAATGAATAGCGATCGCAGCTACGACTTGGTCATTCATCATCCTCCAGCTACATTTTTCCTTAAACAAGCGGCTGGTATTCAGCGAGGAACAATGACTCCGGGCCGCGAAGTTGCCGGAATGATTACACTTAAGCATTTGTACGAAATTGCGGCAATCAAGATACAAGACCCGCCTAATGTTATGCTTACCATGAAGGTAAGTTAAGAAGTAATAATAAAGTCTTATTTATAAGCTTTATATTCATTAGCAAATGTGTGAAATGCTCATTGGTATCGCTCGGACTTGTGGAATTAAAGTAGTGCGCGACCTAGATCCCACGGAATATGGTCAATTTCTGGAGGAGCGCAAAGTGATTGTTGAGGAACAGCGCCGCGAACTTTTGGAAAAACGAGAGGCGAAAATGTTGCGAACGGGCTAAATATAATATATTGAATCGTGAAAATAAATTTATTACATATATAACTATTCTATGCTTATTCGCTTGCGGTCCTTTGCAGCATTCTTCTTTCGCCTCTTCTCCAGATGCTTATTCAGTTTTCCAGTATCCTTTAACTGCTCAAATTGAGCTACTAACTCTTTGGCCCGCCTTTCCTCTGCAATAAACGTTATTATACGTTGATTAATTGGGTATTAAGTTTACAGCAGTTGACTTACTCTTTGTCACGTAGTGTGGTTGGCGTCCCTCTTGGTGGGCTTTTTGAATATCTTTCCGTTCCTCCTTTAATATATTCTGCTTTTTCTGCCACCGTTTATCCTCAACATTCTTGTTAAGAAGCCTTTGCATAGTGTGCTTAATTTTTTGTTTTTCATCGTTATCATTAACATTGTCCAGGTTTTTTTTCAGCTGGTTTACTTCCTTGTCACGTATCTTTGTTATGAACTTGTAATTTTGCTTAAATGTATCAATATCATAGTTGCCCGACTTTTCGTCGAATCGTGGATCACGAAGCTCAGCTTGACTTTTACGTTCCGTACGCAGTTCAGCGCCCAAAAATGGCACCTGTCGCTTTGAACTTATTTCCCGAGGACGATTCTTGTTCAGTCTTTTAAGCTCCTGTTTTGTTTTTGGTCGTTTAATCTTGTCACTCTTATTGCCGAAAACTGCCTCTTTATAAACTTTGGCGCCCAGCTGTTCCTTAAGCTGCATTATTTCTTCAAATGTCATACTCTTAAGATCTTCGCGAACGGCGCTCTGACAAATAAATATGTGACAAAATACAAGTAAATATATGTGTTTAATTTGTTGAACCACTAAAGTTACCTGTGTTTCGTCATCGCTACCTCCTCCATGGTCTGATTCAGATGAGGACTCACTCGAAGAACCCATTCTTAACTGCTCTTTGGAGTTAAATTACAGCTTAGAGAGAATTTCACGTGTTTTGTTATTATTATGCCTTTAGAGACGGACAGATACAAAACAAAATTGTTTTACACTATCGATAGAAACACTATCGGTGAACATATGGCTACGAATTTTGCTTTGGTTTACTGCCGTTGACTGATCTGGCAGCACTGCATACCAAATCGTCCAATTGGATTGATTGGCGCCTAATCTAATTTTTTTGAAAAGCAATTGAGTAACGGATTTAATGCATTAAGAGCAAAGAAATGACAATTGACTTTCAACAGTTGGTCGCATGTTATTTTCGCGTTATCCTCTTTACTTACATCACGTGCGGAATAACATTGACCTAACTCTCGCTATATAAACGTAAACATCAGTAAAAATCTGGGGGTAGTTTAATGACAACCATAAGTTGGCTATCTAACTGGGCATGCCCACGGATTTGATGGACAAGGTGTGCGGTTTGTTTGCTTTGCATTTGTGTCTAGTCAATCGTGGGTGGGTTGCTCCGCTTAAAGACAGCTAAAACTGTCTAATCACTAAACGGACATGTGACTTATAGCTATAGTGGAAGTTTATGGTACATGTCAAGCGTGTGCTCAATTTCATTTAAAAAGTCATTGACAGGTCCGTATCTTGGCCAGAAGGCGCCCAATAGGAGTCATCGTTACCAATGTAATGGGCTTGCATATGTTTCTAGTTCACTTATATTTAATCCATCTTATACCATACATTTCTCGATTGTCTATTAGGTTAATAAGTGATTCACTGTTTTGCATCCAATGATTGAGTGCAACTTGATGAGCTGTTTCTCCCACTGATATACTTTCTTACTTTGGTTTCAGCGCACGGCCAGTGCGAGGACCCCGCGACGAACGTTCATTCACCAATTACTCGTGTTTATGTATCGCACCATTCGCTGCGTTGTCCTTAATTTCGTAAAAGCGTTTAAACATCTAATGAAAGCATTTGGCTTGCGATTTTTACTGTCAGTCAATTTTAGTTGCGTTTGGAGCTTCGCTGCGTGCGGTTCGGTATCAAGCTGAGCAACTGCTTTGGCCTGGTTGGTTGCTGCAACTAACGGTTGTATACTTGGCAGTGGCTTGCGAATTATGGTGCTGATGTGACCATGGCCAAAATAATATCAACGATCAAGGCGATCCTAACGCGCCTTATATTCAGCGCGCACAGCTTGCTGGCCATTTGGCAGCTAACCACGTTTAAAAAGGATATCATCTATTGGACGCTATGTGCACCGCTGTTGTTGTTGCTGCTCGAGGGCATATTTACCATAATGATCAAGAAGACGCAGGAATGGCGCTGGTAAGCTTGCAGATCCTGCCCAGATGCTCTCTTATTCGCGTACATAATTGTGTATATAGCTTAAGTCAATGTAAACACAAATCGGTTGGCGCTGACGTCATGTTCGGGGTTTTGATTTTCAATTAAAAGTGAAATCATGTGCTTAATGTGTGTGTTCGGGGCAAGCAACAACCCCTGAGACCAACTCATCATCACCACAAAGACCACTCCTCCAGAAAGCCACCCACACGCCGTTGTAGTAAAAACTTTAATGGAATTTCATTTGGTGGCTATTGCCAAACGCACCAGATTGTTAGCTTGTGTCTTTTGGTAGTTGTTTACCTTTTAGCTTGATGTTTGTTTTGGACATTCGCTTTTATGCCGTGCCTTCGTTCCATTCTTTTCCCTTCTCCAGGTTTTGCCCCTCGGTCTTTCTTTACCTCAGCAGCATTGTGCCAGCTATTTGGCTCCTCGAATTGGATAAGGTTGAGCGACGCTTGAATAATGCATCACTAGGCAATACAAATGCCATCAATGGGAGCAACCTTACCACCTCCACCGCCTCCAGCTCCTCGGCAACCAACAACAACAGTGCAAGGGTTCCAGTGGCTGATCTGCTCGATGATGCCGGAATAACTTTGCCCGTCATAAGTCCAGACACCTGGACAACGCTTATCGAACAGTTTCTAATGCTTAACTTAATCGTGGGTCGTTGGCTACTCCCCAAAGGAGACTTGACACGTGACCAACTCAGCCAGTTGTTGTTGGTCTATATTGGTACGGCCGCGGATATCATCGAGTTCTTTGACTCCTACAAAGATGAGTTAATCGCGCGGATTGGATTTTTGGTGTTTCTCACTTTGGGAATTTGGTCCTGGAGTCTAATGCAGTTTACAATTGTGTTGTCTGCAACAAGGGGCAGACGGCCGCGAGGCAGCGGCTCTCACCACAAGGAGGAGTAAGTAAAACATACATCAACGAGTTTAACCAACATCCAACAAACTTCCTCGTCTTGCAGACAAACGGAATGCTGCCAGAACTGCTGCTGCGGCATTGATGTGTGGGGTACAGTACAAATATATAAGAAAGTTGGAGATACACTTATATGCATAAATATATATTTTATTCATCTACACTCCATAGGCATAGTTCTGAACGTAATACTTCAGGACGCACCCTTCCTCACCTTCCGGTTATTAATTATATTTCAATACAATATAATTAACTATATGAATGTGTTTTTTACTTGTAAGTAAGCCACAATCCATGATAATGTAAGATTTAAGACAAATATAATTTTTCAGGTAAGAACTCCTTAGTCATTATACTTCAGCTATATCGTCTGTATGTGGTCAATGCTGAATTCTGGAAGAATCGACGCGAGAGTCGAATGGCCAAAGCACGTCAGTATCAGTCCCGGCGAAGAGTTCATGATGCGGACCAGAATAGCATCTATATGATATCGAATGATCGAGGAGGCGATGTTAAGAAGAAGATTAAAAAGTGAGCGTTAAAAGCACAAATACAATGCACGACAAACTATGTACAAACTGTATGATTTTCCTATATCAAACCAGAGCCAAGGATCGAGATGTTGTGGAACAAGAAGCCAGTTACAGCAAAAGGAAGCGAGACAAAAAGAATAAGTGAGTAAAGTTTTCCAGATTAACAATGCACTAAATAAGGCATACTTTATTTAACGTAGGAAAAAACGCAAGCATAAGGATACGGGCTATTCCACTGCCAGCTCGCAGAATCTGTACTCCACCAAGAGCACTAACAAAGACAAAAAGGGTAAGAAATCGAAGCGCAACTGCAGCAGCTCTCCCAGCGATTGCGATCCTATGCATGCCAAGAAACAGAAACGCGCCAAAAATGCCGAGAAGGGTGATAAGAAGTGAGTAACAATCAGAACTAACACAAATATTTCTCATATTTTCCTCTTCTTTTTTTTTTAGAAAATCGCGGAAAATTGATGCTGTTGTTGAGGAGTCCAGTAGTTCAAGCAGCAGCAGCTCGGATTCCAGTAACTCTACTCTGCCCAGCTATGAAGTTATTGATGAGAAAAAGTCGCGACGTCGCAAGCATGGCCACAGCAGCGACTCCAGCTCCAGTGACAGCAGCTCGGACTCGTCATCATCATCATCCTCGTAAGACGGGCAAAAAACATTTGGATTAATGCCATTTACACGCGGACACCGCTAAATGCAACGTAACGGCAACAATCATTTTTGTGACACGGAGAAGCACATTTGGCAGCGTCGCTGCTCAAAGAAGACTTAGGTGTCGTTTTTTGGTATGGCCCCATTGTGGGGTCAATTAATTGTCAAAAACATATATTTTCATATGTTTTTATATATATACGCACATATGTATGTATAAATGTATGTATATATAATGCAAAAAAAAAGTTTAACCAAATTTAAACCAATAAAATACCGCCTTGATTTTCAAACAAGTTGGCAGCCCACATTTCAGTAGATTCTCTCTTTGTTTTTCTGTACGTTTACGCTCTTCGTCAATTCTCCCTCCGAGCATCAAAAGCTTGAACCTAGCAACGGCTACAGCTGCTTTCGATTTAATGTAAAAGTTTTGTTGACACTCACAGCAATAGAACACATGTGTCGGTGAGTGCGCATGTGTGCGTCTGTGCCTCGAAGATTTGTATGGGGTTTTGTAATAATAAATAGTTGCTGCTGAGCGTTCGAGAGCTGTGGTCGTGGTGTTGTTTTCGTTTACGGTGCGGAAAAAGCTTTTGCTTTTAACTTTAATCTTGTGTGAGTGTGCTCTATTGTTGTACCCACCACATAGTATACATAAACATACATTTGTATATAGTATACACATGCTTGTAGATACTAATGTATGTTAGTTTTATAAAGAAAGATAGCAGCAAAAATCCTATTGAGATATTGTAAGAGCTTGCAATTTCGTTTCCTCCCTCACAAAACACAAAAGTAACAAAAACAATTAGAGCAATAACAACGTCGAGTGCGTGTTTTTTGCTTTTTGCTATCGTACTACAGCAACAAATACAAAGGGGACAAAATCAACAATGATTCGTTTTTTATATAGCTATCAAATAAAAAAGTGATCATATTTAAATGATATTCAAACAGGTGTGAAACACTAATTGAACTCTGAAAAAAACATTAGACATTCGATTAAAACTTGAAAGTGGTCTAAGAACATAAATATGTGAATTTATTCAAAGCATATGTATGTATGTATGTATTCACAATGTCAATGCGAGTCAACGAAGCGGTCTGAACACACGGCAATAGTCCAAAGACTTGCTGCTTCTTCTACTCAGATATAACTATGGCACATAGTGGAGTTGTCCAGCTGTTCGAGGCAAACAAATATTATTTACACAAAACACGTTTCCACCACACATAACAATAACAAATATATATATATATATATATATATATATATATATATATATAGAAATATAATATCATACTTACAAAATTTTTATATATATAAGCAACACATACACAAATATACTATATGTACAATACATACATAATATATGTATACATATGTACATATATGTGTATCTATAGTCTGTCCCAGGCTGAAGATTATTTCATTGCTTCTGCTTCTGCTTCGGCTTCTCTGCTTGTTGAAGGTTAGGGCGCATTTCCCGGCCTGCCTCAACTCCACCCACGCACTCTGTGTGCCGGCCCTGCCTTAACCACAAAACGAACAAAAACAACTCGCATCAACAACCACTTGCTGCCCTATTACGGCATTTTCTAGCACACGCTGTGAATCTCTTTACGCTCCCAACTGTACGCCGGTTGGATTTCGTAAAAAACAAATATACATATGTATATGATTTGCTTTGGTTTGCTACTAGGGAAAGCTGTCAGGCTCGACAGCTAAATATGTATATTCCCTAGTTAGATGAGTTTCAAGTGCATGCTACATATTTAATGTTATCATACCAGTTAACCAATTTAATCATGCCACCCATCATTTGGCTAAAACCACTTCATTAGGAATTCAGACACGATTTTTTGTTTGTGGCCCAAGGCGCTTCGGGTTTTGATTCTGTTCCTCATAGCAGCAGACAGAAAAAGAATTATTAATATAATGTTTGTCTTATAATGTGGCCTGATGTTGTCTATATATATATATATATATAGATTTTGCATAACTTGTTTAAGAAATTTTGTTAGACAGCCTCTATGTAAAGAAAACAGAAATTGACACGTGTGAAACGAATCTATAAATTTAAATATAAACTATATTATGAATTTATTAATACACATAAACAAAATCAAATTTAGTATGTTTGTTTGCTTGATTAAATTTGTATATGTTTCAAAGAGTATTTCAGTTAATGAATCTTCGGCTTAATTTAAGCTATAAGTTATTGATTTAACTTTTACACATCTCTAGGATTACAGCCTCGAGGTTATTTTGTCTTTGCGGGTTTGATTCGTTTTTTATTTAATATCATTATTTATATCGATTATCTTCTTCACCCATAATAATGTTTTGTAGTTTATTAAACATTTTTCATGCTTCCTTTTTGTATTTGACTTGTTTACCCATAAGAGACAAAACTCGTATTTTTTACGATAAACGGAATAAAAATAAATTACAGTTGCTTAATGATATTTTCTTGTCGTAAGTTTAAAGTCCAACTGTTGACTTTAAACACTATAAACTTCTTATCGAAGCTAACTGAAGGATATACATATATAGATATATATTTATTATAATACAACAATATCAGCAGGAGCTTCTTCTTTAAGTATAAAGTAAGCCATAGTTTTGCTCGATTGAACAGTTTTTTATTGCAAAAAGTTATTGTTATACGCATTGAAAAATACATTTTCCTTGCTTAACGATATTTTTTTTAAATAGTATTAAACTTATCTTGTATGAACTTAAGTGAGTTATCATTTTACTAAATCCCTCTCATATGAATGCAAGTGCATAAAAACAAAACACGCTTGCGTTTGTAGAATTTCAGCTTTTCAAGTGTACTCAAGTTCTATATAGATGTATGTATAAGTATATGTATATAATCATATTTATGAATCGAATTGTTTGTCGTAATTACAGTCAATTCAAGCGTATGAATAAACTGTATTATGTCACTGATCCAGAACATTTCTATAGCAGTTAGATTCCAATTTGATATTGTTCCAGTTTACTGCACACTGGACACCTGTCGTTGCGTGGGCGTCAATAGCCGAGGCTAGGTGACTGGCAGGTGAACTTGTTAGCCAATGCAAACCGTAGTCCCATACATGTTTGCAATTTTTGAGTCTTATGTGGCAGCCACATGCGTCAACTTAATTACGATGTTAAGTGGCTTGTCGGTTGCCGTGCAAGTCACGTTGCAACCCAACTTCCAGTTAATAAAATCTAGCACAATTTACAATCAGTTTGTTGGCACACGAATGGACCTATATACAAATTTCATTGAAAACAATCAGTCAATCAAACTTAAAAAACGAAAACGAAAACAATAACAAGAAAGTTGTCCAATGCACCCCATTTAAATATTTATGTAGCCATCTGGGAGTGCAGTTGCCTGATGGCCTTATTACGCAGTATTTTCTGATAAAAGACAGCAACAACAACTGACTGCAACAGCGATTGCGACTGCGAGAGAGTCTCGATAAAGCGAAGTCGCGTAGTTCGGCTGCTGGGCAAAGTCCACAAGGCGTATGAGTAATAATTTATCACGTCCCGCTAAACGGGGGCAGAAGCGTTGTTAACTGCAATAGCCAGAACAAAGTCACAGCACAGCATCACCTCTACCCACCTTTACACTGCAACTCAGACCGAAAAGTTAAATGAGTTTATAATTTAAATTATTTATATATTCATATATTTATTATACAAGTATGTATGTACATTTAAAAAGAAATTATAATTTTAATTTACGGTTGTACTCAACTTCCATCCAAACTGCCGAATGCGGAATATTTGTTAGTTTTTTGAAGGTATGGTTAGAATTGCTCGACTAATTCAATGCGTAATTGTGGTCTATTTATAATACAGCTACATAAATAAGCATTTGCATAATTTAATTATAGAAAAGACACTGCACAACCTTCACCTGTCGACTGTAACTTGGTGTACAGTGTAATTTGCCTTGGGTTGCAGACTGCATAAGTTTTCAACTCTGTAGTGAATACAATATCAGTACAATTACCATTTATCAGTCTGCTTATCGCGGCGAGTCACAAATATAGCCATGCACTTGACAAAGGCAACAATTGTCTACAAAGCGGTTCGAGTGCTCTAAAAGTCTCTGTTGTCAAAGTTCACAGACCCCAAATGAAATAACGGGCGGATTAGTAGATATAAATTGGAGTCAGTCCTTCCTTTTTTTATGCGCATTCATAATATCATCATTTATTCCACCCAATCAACTTGATGCCAATTAATTAATTAAAGTTCAAGAAAACCTCTGCACCTGTTGCTAATGGGTGAGTAGCAGTGGGCTTATCAGCCAGTGACAGTTGGAAAATATTAAAAAGCAAGAACTGCCAAATCGATGGCACACTTGACTAGAAAATACCCTATATACCCTCTATAAAAACTAACGATAGCATATATTTTATATTTAGCTTTATATTCAGATTATATATTTGACTAGAAAGAGGGAGAAGAAAGGATCTTTGAACTAATTAATTTACTGTATTTTACTACTAATCTCTTTTTCAATATTTTTTTATTTTATTAACATTTGATTTAATTAATTATTTATTTTCAATGGAAATTTGTTTATTTTCGGAAAATATGATTATCTTAATACGATGGAACTTACACTAGTATCAGAAATTAATCAGCATATGGCTTAAATTGAAAAAAAAAACAAACAATTCGCCAGACTCAAGATAAGAGTCGATTAAACCGTTATTATGATGTTTGTTATTGTTTTCTTAAATTGTTAATTTATAAGGCCAATAAGAATCGTGCGAAAACTATTGGCTGTGCTGCAATTGTCAGCATTTGCTTGCAATTGATTTGTCTGTGGCATTCGAAGCACTCAATGCGCGATGCTCGGGTTTGTCCCATTCGAATGACATATTGAGCACTTCTCGCTCGAGTGTGGTTGTGGACACAGCCACTCAACCAATGAGCCACGCGCGAGTGTGGTGCGCATTAGCGGCCGTCGCGGCCGACGCGACCGACGACGCGGTTGGGCCTCATCCCAGTGGCGGGCCCGGTGCCGGGCTCAGTTGTACTTTGATTTGCATTGTGTGCGGTTCACTCGATTGCTCAAGTAAAACACGTGTGTAAGTCGAGCTGTAATTCAAATATGGGTGGCAGCCTCACCCGCTGATCAATCATTGTCAGTTGTTCAGCTAAGATATTGTGATGCTTCCACAGCTGAATGGTGGCTTTTGTAATAACATTTCTAATGCAAATTGAAATGCAAATGTTAGAATGTACAGTTAGTGCAGCTCTCTTTGCAGCATTATTGCTATTTATAACAACAACAGGTGCTGCATAAGCAAACGCCACTGTGTCAGGCCAGCTACATGCTGATGCATGCCACACGCTGGCATGCAACATTGTTTGCCCTTTGTGTGTCGTGTCAGATGTAACGACCCTCAACTTGAACCTTTGCTGCTCGTTGGGGCATGCCGCATAACAGCCAACGTAACGCGCTTATAAACTGTGGCCCTGTGGCCCCTGTTTCGGTTTATCTAATGGAAATGCAGAAAAGAAAATATAATGTAATTGCGCACTGGCTTACAGGTTGTATGAGTAATGTTATTGCATATGCAACGTTGGCCGCCATTGCGCCATCTACCAATGGAATTTATAATATATATGTACATATATAGTTAATCGAAACCTTACTTTAGGCAGCCAATATTTTATTAATTAAATAAATTTGGCTTTCTGAACAGATAATTGAATTTTGAAGATCTTATTAGGTGCTTGATTGACATTTGGGTATGTATGCATACCTTAAAATATTTGAATTTTTGCCACGAGTATAGTTTGTATTTTACAAAAAGTCACAAATTTTAGACAAGTTAATCATAGTACGTTGGCTGTCACAACTTAATATTTTACATTATAGAAAAATCAGTTAACAAGTAATAAGTACAAATTCCATAAACGTGCAACTAAAAATACTGTAAAAAGTTTGTAAACTTTTGCGCCTTTAATTTGCGATAGGTTGTTTACATATAGATTCCTGAACCGCAAGACGATTATTTTGCAACAATTCCGCTCAGTGGCATTGCGTATATATTTTTAGTCTGGCAAGTGACACTTTGTTTTGAATGGTAAAAAGGCGAGAAGAACAAAAAGAACAAATCTAAAATTATTACACCTTAAGAGCGCAATGGCACTGACATTGCCAGCCAACTGAGTGCATATGATTAAAAGTCAACTCACATTTATTTGCAGTGTAGTGCGCAGCTCTTGAACGGAAACAATGTTGAATCTGTGCTAACTGGCAGCCAGCCAGAGCTACAGATTGAGTGAGGGGCGGCGCGCTAAGAGGAAGAGCTAAAGAAAAAGATGTTTACTAAAACCGAAAGCAATAATAAATCCAGTGCAGTTTGCGGCGCTGAATCAAATGTTAATCCCGGTTACGAAACCGAAAAGAAACTCAACAACAACAACTCAATACTGCACTCAGCTGATGAGCATTACGACTGCGACATTGCCATGCTGAATCTTGGCGAGGAAGTCGACCGAATGAAGGCTCAAGCCACTGATCAGTTGCTCAGCAATGGCAACGAACTGGAAATTGATCGCCACGAGGAGGAGCAGGCGATCAGCCAGTTGGTGCGCTCCTCCAGCGGCGGCGCATTGATAGAACCGTTAGTACTGCACCGTACATTAATTACTTAAATGCCTAATATTACTTTAAATCACAGCCACAACAGCGGCAGCATGCGTGTTGTCCTTGGAGTCCTGGTCCGTCTGGTCCTGCCATTGGCCAATGGCGTCGCACGAGGCATTAAGGGCATTCGCGATGTGCGTGTGATTCGCGTACTCCAGAATCTGGCTTCCAGTCGGCAGGCACTGACCAATCTGGTAGCCTTTGCCGCCAACACCATATCTCTGAATCTTTCTTCCGTACAGGGTAAGTGCTTCGAATATTGCTGCATGATCACGGCTAACCATTTACCGTATTTATCGTGCTCATACTGTAACTCACAGATATGTATTTCAAATGCTTATCGTTCAATCCGCAATCTCTTTCATTGACAGTTTCGAATCGTCTGGGGCCCTTGCTCAATTTGCTTAAGTTGCGCAAGTCCCAAGATGGTTTGGAAAGTCTTCCCGATACGCTTAATCCACGTATGCCGAGCACGCCCACAACACCCAGCAGTCCGTTGCAGGGTCCACCGACTTACAGCTTCCAGAGCTCAAGCGACAGCTGTTGCACGCTCAATATACTTGCCGCACCGGCACCGGGCACTCCGATCCGTGCCGACATTGTGCTTGTGCATGGCCTGCACGGCTCGCTGGTGAACACCTGGCGGCAGGGCCTTTGGCAGAACGAGCGCCATCCGGTGGAGTTCGATCGTCCGCCCCGTCCTCCTGTCCGCCCACCCAAGAGACCCCGTTATTCGCGGAGCGCCGCCATACATCCGGCGCCGCGGGAGAAACGCGCCAAGTTCGGCTCCTGCAACCGCGCCTTCGACACTGATGCCATGAGCGAAGATGCCGCCTGGCAGCGGATAGCCATGCAACAGACGACGGAGCAACACGCCTCGAATGCTTCCGAATATGATGACAAGGATGAAGAGTGAGTGAAAATGAATTAAGTTATAAAGCAGATTCAGTTATAAATTACATTGATTCACAGCTATGCCTATGTCTGCGGCGAGCCGGAGGATATACAAATCTGCGAGGGCATCGAGTACAGCTTCCCAACATTCCGTCTGCGCATGCACGACAACAGCCAATTGCTGCAAGTCGAGCTGGAGTCCATGCTTCAGGTCGAGGGGAACAAAACCGCCAACGTGGACAAGCCACAGGCCACCTCACCGCGCCAAGCCAAGATGCAAAGCAAAAACAAAAAGAAACCATCCGTCGATGATCCCAACTATTCCAAGTGCTGGCCCGGGGACTGGTTGCCGTTGGACTGTCCGGGCGTTAGGGTCATAGCTGTCAACTATACAACCGACCCCTATCTATGGCGTCCGCTTTGGAAGACCAAGGAACCGCGCTCCAGCCTGATTCAACGCTCTCGCGAAATGGCGGAGCTACTAATGCAGCATCGCGTCGGCCACGGCCATCCAATTATCTACGTGGGTCACTCGAAAGGCGGCCTGTTCATCAAGCAGCTCCTCGTGGATGCTTGGGAATGCGGTCGCCCAGCCATGCGACCGCTCTGGCGTTCCGCCCGTGGCTGTTTCTTCTACTCGGTGCCGCATCGTGGCTCCCACTTGGCCTCCATTAAGGCGCCGCTGCTTAGCCGCTCCGTGGAGCTGCTGGAGATAGAAAAGAGTAAGGCGAAACTTGTGTGCTAATGAAAGATTTCTATATGGAATAACCCTTCTCTTATAGATAACAAATATCTGCTGGATCTGCACCGTCGCTTTGCGGGACTTTATCACTTGGGCCATTTGAAAATCGAGGTGTTCAGTTTTGTGGAAACAGCTCTCACTCTTATGTCAGTCCTTTATCTACGCATTGTGGGCGTGGACTCAGCAGGTAAGTCTCGGCTATTGTCTAACTTAGTTAACGTACTTAAGTGTTTCTTTATTACACTGAACAGATCCTGGTTTTGGTGAAGTATGCGGCATTCGACTGGATCATCGCGAGATCTGCAAGCCGCGCAGTCGAGAATGCATTCTGTACAAAGAATTGGTGAAAATGATTAAGAAGGTGTGCTAAGCGCCCCGTCAATTAGCATTAGCTATACGATTATATATATAGCAGCAGGACCTCAAAGAATTGGAATCGATATGTGAATAGGCTTACAACTATAAGTTGCCCGATAATTATGCGTACCTAAAATGTATATTGAGGAGCGCCTTTTTTATTGTTATGGTGCATAGCATAGTTTATTTGTTCATTTTGTTTATTTTTTTTTTTGTTTAAATTCATTAATAAGCGCATTCAAGGGAAATTGTTTATAGATATTGGACTTTTATGTTTACTTTTTTTTGGAGTTTAGTATGTTTAAAATACAGAGTTAAGTAGTCGTTACCCACACATTTTTTCAACATCAAAGATCAAAATTGTTCTTTGAGTGCGCTTTTTTAATATTTGAGCATATTTTCAGACACTCAGAAGATGCGTTTAAGCATGCCATTTAGCACATAAACTAAACCATTTATATAATATGTAGATTACGGCAATTTTTGCAAATTTTTAATTGTGATCATTTATTCAGTTCGTTGTAATGTGATCCTTTTAATTGTACTATGCAGGTATTTAGCATGTACCATAGCCCATAGAAAGCTCTGTATGGAAATAAATACATACATATGTAATGTAAATGAACAACACAGTTAAGCGTTACCATCGAATTACTATTCGTGGGTAATGATAAATGATATTTTGCCCATTTGATATTTTATACAAACCTGTAAAGTACTGAGAGTTACTAAAGATCTACAACTAAGCAAATTATTGTAAATACTTACAAAAACAAATACGTTAAACGTTTATTATGAATAAAAATGCATATTGTATCGAATGTCTTTTTATCATAACTTAGTTTTTATATGTTTTTTTTCTTTTTAATAGTTAAGGATGCTTTTCTAGCGTGCTTCACCTATTCACGTATATATAGTATCATCGTTATACATTATTAGACTCTGTCGCCGCCCTAATTGCTGGTTGGTATGTCAAATTACTGGCATCGAAAACTTTAACACGAAACTACGTAAAAGCTTATGTATATATAAATATATGCCAGCTTAGTTTCCACATCTAATACAATAATATTTGCGTAGCATATACAATGTATATAAATTACATAAAAAATACATGAGATTTTTTTTGTTTTAGTTTATATCTTTTGTCCGATTTTAGCATGTGCATACAGATGGGGCAACCAACTAAAAACATTTATATTAAAATTAAGTTACAGTTTAATTTCCACTCTACTAATGAGGTATACAGAATGAGGACTTAAAACCCAAACTAAAATTACGTATAAAACTTGCTTAATTCAAATAATGATTAGGATCGGCATTACCAAAGAGTTAAGAACATAATTTTTTTTCTTATAATTTTAGTGGACTTTTAGTTATTGATTGGGTTAGTGTTAGCCAAAAACTTATATGTAAAAGTCGCAATACGCATTCTCATGCCAGCAATTAATTAATTTAATTTCTTTTTTTTTTTATTGTTTTTGCGCTTAAATAATTTAAACATTTATCACATCCACTTACACAGCGATCACAATCGCAGTTATTTATTTCTTAATTTCACATTCTTATCATGTAATATTTTGTATTCATTTTTAATCTGTATGTCTTAAGAGCTAATCTTATATATGTTTTTAATTTAATAAATTTTATGCCTTTTACTGCAATTTTATACTTTTGCTTAAAATTTTCGTTTTTTGTTAGGAATTTTGAGTTCGTTTACGGAATATTTGTTTGAATTAAATGCAGTTTTAGTGCGATCATTTAAATATGATTTTTTTTCATTATTAATTTCTTTTTACTGAGATTGATTTTAACTGGTTTGAAATGTTCTTTTTTTTTTTTTTTGGTGTAACACCCTTAAAGTTTCGTATGAGTTAAAACTATGTTCTATTTGTGGATTTTCAAATGCCGTTGAAATTGTAATTTTGTGTCTTACTTCAATATGAACACAAATTGAATTGGTAGATAATGTTGGCTGCTTATGGCATGTGTGCCCCAAGATTGTTATTTTTTTCTGGAATTTTGGAAGGAATCAAGCTTTCGTACTTTCATTGGGAAGCACAAATACCATTGAGGAAGCCACATATTTATATATTTTACTGTCTATGGAAACTATTTTTCAATGGAAAGGTACTATTGTTTGTAATTTTTGTTTAGTTTCTTTTGGTAGGTTAACGGATTCGTTTATGGTTTAAATAGGTGTTATTGCACTTAGATCTAAATACGTATACAGTTACAGTTCTTAAACACATTCTATTTTATTGAATCGTACATATACGGTTTAATTGAATTTGCGTGTTTAATTTAATTTTTGTCTAATTGGTTATTGGGTTTCATTTAGTAATATAATTTTATGCATGTATTCTACTTATTATGTTTATGAAAATGGAATGTCTGTTTGTTTATGTGTGTGCGTGTGTGTGTATGTGTGTGTGCTAGAGGGTATCTGTGTAATTTATAACAATTTTCGCATCTGGTTTTGAACATTGAACAACAATTCACAAAATACATATCATACATGAGCTCATTTTAAATTCTGCGCCCAATGTTAAATACATCTTATATAACTTTCAATGCTTATAGAAATATATTATATTTGATATTGTGTGTGTGTGTGTGTGTGTGTGTGTGTGTGTGTGTGTATATGTGTTTGTGTGTCTGTGGGAGTGGATGCGTGTGTGTGACATAGCTAGAGGTTTTCTTGTTTGTACAAACTAGGTACAGTCGGTAATTGGGATAGACTCGTACAATACGGCTGCGGTACATTCGAAATGCGTGTAAGGCATTAACAAAAGATCTATTTAAATAGAGTTGAAATGCAATATGCGTGTTTGTTTGTGCTTGGTTTTGTGTTTGTGTTTGTGTTTCGGTGCTGGAAATAAGCGCTAAACGAAATGCAAAATGAATATAATCAGGTACATTTGATATATCGGTTAAACAAAAATGAAAAAATAAAAATAAAAATAAAACGTTATAAATGCTCAAACAAAACATAAAATGCAGCAATGAAAATGCGAAAATTAAATATTTTACTTAAATATGAATAAAATTATTTATATAAATATTTGCAGTAAAATGATATGAACACTTGTGACTATTGTGGTGGTTGCTGGTGTGTGTGTGTGTTTGTGTATGTGTGTGTGTGTGTGTGTGCTGGGCTATTGCATTTGTTGTTTTTGGCTGTGTGCTCCGTAATAGAATATTACGGCAATTTAATAAATTCATATGAGAGAATGTTTGCTATAGTTACAAATAATAATTGTAGTTAGCCTCAATTAACGAAAGAAAACAAACAAAAACTAAACAATTATAAAAAAACGTTCATGTGCTTAAAATTAAAGTAAATATATGTGTATGCATTTGTATATAAATATGCTGCCTATGTACTTATATTCTCGTATATCGTTATTTATATTCTCATAGTTCAACTTATTACTTATCGATGATAAATAAATACATTTATAAAATGTACTTTGTATAACTAAGCATATACTCATAAACCTCATCATTCTTATACTGATCTAACGCAAATATACGCAAATATATCCATAATGTTTGGAATGTTTCGAGCTGCGAATGTTGTGTTTCTCTCTCTCTCTCTCTCTCTCTGTGTGTGTATGTGTGTGAGTGTGTGTGTATGTACGTGTAGTAGTAGCTTCATGGAATACTTTTGCTTGGCGAGACGACGACGACAATGGCAACAATTTAGCCTCAGCCGTTCGGATCGACTTGGGCGCGACGATTGAGGGCCGTGGTCGTTGGCCATGGCTCTTTGGCCATTGCCGTCGTCTTTTTACTCTTAACGGACACAGAGTGGGTCTGTGGCCCGTTGGCAGGAACTATGGATGCATACGGATGCTGCTGGGGCATCGACTGATGCTGTTGCGGCTGCTGGCGATCCTTCAGATTGACAGCAGTTGGCTTCTGGTTGCCGCCGCTGGTGCTGCTGCTGTTATTGTTGTTGCTGTAATGGCCTTTGCTCGGGGCTTGCTTTGTCATTTCGGCGGGCAACTTGAAACCGTTAGTAAGACTGACACACGCGTACTCGTGCTCCGATGTCGGCGTCAGCGTCGCTGCCGACTCCTCTTCGGCCAGCAGGCAGATGCCATCATTGGAATTCGAGTGGCGCGTAAAGTTTGTGTGGAATTGCTTCTTGCTGCCGTTGCTGGTGCTGCTGGCGCTGCTGCTGCTCAAGCTGCCGCTGCGTCGGCTGCTCACATTGCCCAAGCCCAAGCCCGGCACAGTGGCCACCAGCGGCAGCGAGTTGGGCGGCACCGCCACCTCCAGTCCGCTGTCGCAGTTCTTCGAGGAGCATTGCTTGAGATTGGCACTTTGACTGGAGTTGGAGTTGGAGCTGCCCGCCGCCTGCAAGGCAACTGCATTGGGCGGCGTATGTCGGTAGGGTATGTAGAAGGCCTTTGCCTCCTGGAGCATGGCATCCTGCACGGTTTTGCGCTCCGGCGAAACGCCGCACAGTGGCAGCTGTGACAGATTGTGCGCGCCCGCAATGCTCAGCTCCAATTGTGGCTCCTGCTCCCCACGCCTCGTCATTGGCCCGTTCCCATTTCCATTTCCATTCCCATTCCCGTTGGGCAACGTCGCAGCTGTCGCTGAGCTCGTCTGATACTCCAGCGTATGCTCTGGCAATAGCTCGATGTGATAACGAGAGCGCGGTATCAGCGTCTGCATCTCATGACAGTCCTGCTGCATTGTGCTGCCACTCAGGCCGCCAGCACTGTCGCCGGGCATGCCGGAGGCACTGCTCAGATTTCCAAAATTTATGTCCGTGGGCGTGGTCAAATGTGTAGGCCCCTGGGCGCGTGCCTTGAACCGACGCCTCTGAAATATGATGAACAGTGCAAAACCAAAAACGCATAGCATGGACAGCAGGGAACCGATGGCGATGCCGCTGTAGACCTCATGATTCGAATGGTTGGCAACCTTTTCCAAAATATGATGATTGACCAAATCGAAGAACATGGGCGCTCCCACACCCGTTTCACCAACGACACGCACGGCCACATGTATCTTGTCAGTCTCCGAAACATTGGGGAACTGCAATTTTAATAAAATATGATTTATGTGCTTCCAAGCTTTGTATTTTATATATAATATTAAATTTTATGGTTAAGTCAGTTGCAAATATTGGACGCTGACTAAGGCAAACTGTGCTGTAAAATCCCTAACAAGAAATCTGGGTTGATATTTCAAGCTCCTCAAAGCGCAATTAAAAAATATATATACGATTTTTAATATAATTCATATTAAAATGCATTTTATATTACAGCATAAGTAAAATTTAAGAATTATAAATAAAATAAAGATAAATAAAATTTTAAAATTTAATTTTAATATTAAGGGAGAAATATATGAAATTCTTGCAATATATTAATTACACAGAACTGCGTGTGTGTTTCGAAGTGCATCTTTCCACAAAAATGGGGAAAGAGGGAAGCTATTCAAAATCCGAAGTATCCAAAATGTATCCTTTAGCTGAATATATATAGAGTAAGTTTGATACGTCTAACTCTTAAGATGTAGAGATATGCTCAAAAGAAATAAAACGTATTATCGGAAAGAGTTATCGATTATCGATAACCAACTCGATATGCGCGTGCTATAGGAGAATCTTCATAGAAAATTTCAAATCTGCAGCTCTTGTAGTTGTTGAGATCGACACTTTTATACATATGGATATATACTTATATATGAATGGGCAGACGGACGGGCAGGGTTAAATCGGCTCGGATGTTGATACTGATAAAAAATAGATGTACTTGATGGCGTATGCCACGCCTTCTTCTGCCTGTTACATACACTTCTACAAAAACAATATACCCTTTTGATGGTTATAAAAACAAGCGCTACCTTTTATGTGTGTTCATAAGATTCACTTTTAATCTATTTGTGATAATTATTATCTTACTGAAAAAATGTGTGTTCAGTTTTTTTTTTGTATATGCATTAATATCCTATTTCTTGGTTATTAAATAAGTGGGGAAAATTATGATATATATTTATATTTATTTACATTAAGCAAACCACGAACTGCTTAGATCGTACATACCTTATAGGAGCAAGGACGACACTCCAGGACATTTGCCTCGTGCGTCACATTTCCCAGAGTCCAAAGGATATTATAGTGGTGGACCCGTCCATTGGGATGCACCGGAGGCTCCCAAATAAGCTTGAGGCCATTGTGCTTGACCACACGTGAGTTACTAATAGTGCCAGGTGCTAAAGGACAAAGGCGAATGATGAAAATAAACTGAGCTAAGGAGATGAAGCAGATGTGCTTACGGTCCGGCAGAGTCTTGACATCCATTTCGCCGTAGAATATTTGCGGCTTGCAATTGTAGAAGCGGAAATTGTAGCGCTCGTTGGCGTTGAGGCCAGAGACGAGCAGCACCGAATTAACGATGGTGCGCTCCTTGCATTTGGGCTCCTGCTTGGGCAGTGGCAATTGGACGAGCATGTGGCACTCGTAGACGCAGGTGTCATTGAGGCTGTCCAGGAACTGGAAGGCCAGCATACGCGACTCCACGGTTATCAGGCGAAAGGACATGTTCGACTGATCCGATGTGCCGTTCTCGATCTGTACGGAAAAGAGGAAGACGGGGGACTTTAGAGCATGCAAGGGGCGTGGGCCAAGGTGGATCGTTGCAATCTGCCACTACAGTACAGTCTACTCACAATCTTCCACTGTACATAGCGAAAGTCCTGAGCGAGATACTCGTTTTCGCTGGTGATGATGAGCACACGCATCTTGATCCGACTGAAATGCTGCAACAAGAGACCCGTGACATTGGCATCCACCACCAGACTAAATATGTCCCCTTCAATCTCCAGCGAGAGATCGTCCACCTCGTTGTCCAGCACCTCGTGCTCCGCGTTACGCAGCACTGTGCCAGCAGCCGACTGATTGAGAGGGCGAATGAAGGTCAGCTTACGACGCACCTCGTCTGGCTTCTCTTCGACGGACGTGACAGTTCCCTGCAGCGGTCCGTCCAGCAGTTGGGCGGGATGCGGATGTGTGTGATTAATCGAGAACTGCAGTATGAAGTACTTTTTGTTGTCCAGCTCAGCCTGCGACCACTTAACAAAGGTGTCGTTGCCCAGATGCACCAGCCGCAGCAGCACTGTGTGAGAGACAAATGTGATTAGGAGCAATGCTGGTGAGCAACTGATTGGGGTTTCACTTACAGCCCTGGGTGCAGCAAACGACGGGCGGACTGCGCAGCGAGCTTATCATCATCTGCTGGGGAACAATGTTCCCGGATCGGACTTCCGAGGTGGGTAGGAGAAAGCGCGTGATTAGCGCAAAGGGACGATAGATGGGCAGATCGGTTGAGATCACCACAAACGAGGTGTGATTCAGTTTCAAGGGTGGAAACGAGCTCCACTGATGCGGACTGCTGCGCACAATGTACACCACAAACATGGACTGCAAAGTGAAGACAGGTGTAAAATATAAAATCCAAAGATTGCATTTGGTTTATTAATCACCTCCAAAGTGCGGCTGTCAAAGGTAACATTGATGGTGTGAAAGTTGTGCGGATAACAGCGTATATTCTGTAGCGGATTTGGCTGCTCCGGCTGGCGCTTGAAGCGCATCTCGCCGGTGACCGAATCCTCACCGGCAACATTGCGCGCAAAACATTGATAGATGCCCTCCTCCTCCGGATCGAAGGAGTGTATGAGCAGCTCGTTGCCTCTTATATAGCGTGTATAGGAACTGATGAGCGGTGCTCCATTGTGGTACCAGCTAAGACTGGGCTGTGGATTACCCTCAGCGTGACACTTCAGCGTCTCCGACAGACTGATTTTGCCCAACACCACGGGCAGCGTGTTGACTATTCTCGGCGGTATGGTGACCACCACTCGAAAGGTCTGCCTATCGGTGGGTGTGGTGCACATGTAGTAACCCTCATGCCGGGCCATGCTGGCGTTTGATATATCGAGCGTCATGCTGTTGTTACTTAATTGGGACAAGGTGTTGTTCGGATGCTCCAGCCACCACTCTATGGGCACATAGTCCTCCATCGCGTGGCACTGCAGCCGCAACGAGCCACCTGTGGGCACAAACAGTGTGGCATTCTGGAAGGCGGGCAACAATACCGTTGCCGATGTGGCCAGCAGCTCGCTGCCACTCGGCTCGACACGCACCAACCACACGAACTGGCGGTGCGTCCTGCTCGCATACTGGTTCTTGGCCACGCATCTGTAACGGATAATATTTCACACACGTTAATTGGCATAGACAGTGCACACAATTATGCCAGTCACTCGGCCAGTGCATGGTGTTAATTAATGCACTGAACCCACTTGGCCAGGCGGCGACTCTCGAAGGGTTGCTGATGAATTGATGGATTGTGGCCAAGGTGTTGATATGCAACAGCAGTAGCAGTGGCAATTACAATTTGCACCTCACACCACATGAGCTGCAGTCAAAGACTTCACAAGAAACGCAAATGGGTCCAACAAATATACCCAAGCACGAAGTTTTCTTGTTCAGCAAAACAACGAATTTGTAAGTTTATGAATATTTGATTGGATGATTTCAGCGGGACTCGATAAAGCCTCTACGTCAACATTCCATTAAGTTTTAAGCACTTAGAAGCACATTTAATTATCATCTTATATAACATAATTTCTGCTGGAATAACTAAATTTAATTGTTGGGTATCTCGTCGAATAAAAAAAAATGCAAAGTTATTCAATTTATGATTCTTGGTGGGTAAATGTATATATATAGCTTAGTACCAACATCGACATGTGCATTAAAACTGAATCACATGATTATTTAAATATAATATAAGTACGAAAATTCGAATCTAATGTGGTCGACTAAGAGATACCCTGAATCCCGTGCTAACATAGTTATTCGATTTTTATTAATTTTTAGGATTGTTTCAATTACACTAAAATGCGTATTTTTTTTTCGAGTCGCAACTTTCTATCTTCAAAAATGAATTTTTCCTTAATAATGGAAAAAGGGAAGAAGGTATCCAAAATGCGAACTATCCTAAATGTGTACCTCCATTAACATAATATATACATATATATATATATATATATACATATATACATATATATATATATATGTATATAATCAGTATATATTAAATTCCTCTACTTCTTAAGATGAATATATACATATATATATATTTTGGTTTAATCAATACATATTGAATACCTCTACTTCTTAAGATGTAAAAAATATGGTCCGAAAACTTAAATGTGTTATCGATAACAAGCAAACGTAAATAGTTATCGATTATATATATAAGAGAACATAAATTCAAAAATTCCAATTTTCTTGATCATGTAGTTGTTGAGATCGACGGGTTCATACATATGCACAGACGGAAGGACAGACAGACGGACAATCAGCTCAATCGATTCGACTCTTGATGCTACTGAAGAATATATAGACATATAGACTTGCCTAATATATACATTTAACAAAAAAAAAAAAAATTATGTCCTGTTTCAGGGTATTAAATTATAATATTTGTATACAAATGATAAAAGTCCAATTTATATAAAAATGATAATAATGGTAAACAAATGATAAATGATAATATTGGTATACAAATAAATGATAATAATGGATAACACAAAATATATATCAAAATTGTTGTCCAATTGATGTTAGTTACAGATACTGAAATACTTGACTCACTTGTACTTTCCAGCCTGATCCTGTCGCAGATTTCGAATGATAAGCGTGCCGTTGCCCAGGACGAAGGTACTGCAGGAAATAAAACAAATGGGACAAAGAAAATATTAATGCTGGTTGTCAATTAAAACCCAAACCCAATCTTGTCAAGCGTTATTGAAGCCACCAAGTGAGCAAGCGGCGTTCAATGGGAGCATTTGTAATCTAGATCCAGCCGATGCGCAATCGATGACCAAACACTGATCTTTACTCGCCTGCTGTCAGTCGCCAAGGAGTCGTTGCCAAGGTACCAGCTGATACGAGCGGCGGGCACACTGAAGAAAGGACAGCCGAGGACAAGAAGCTGCCCTTCCACGAGGCTTATATTGGCAGTCTGTTGTTGGCCAAGAACGAGACGTTTTAACACTACGAAAATTAAGGGGATTTACTTGGTTGAGCTGGTTTAGGTTATGGGTATATATGCGCACCTGGATACTCAACAGTTATGCTATCGGATATTACTTTCATGTCATCCGACTCAATCAGACACTGATAAACGCCGCTGATGCGCTCATTGGGAGGCAGACGCAGCGTTCCATTCTTATAGATGAAGAACTGATTATTCCGAATGGCCAAGTGCTCAATGGCCTCTCCGTTGCGGTACCAGCTGCAGTAAATGGGTGCGCCGTCTACAGTTAGAGAGAGAGAGAAAGAGAGAGACAGTAGAGTGAGACAAAAAAAGTCCCGAGTGTCTAGTCAACTCACCTTGATAGTAGTCATAGGGATCTATGGTGGGGTTGCAGTGCAGTAAATGCGTTTCATTTGGATTGGTTATGGTCAGTCTTGTGACGGCGTGTTTCTTGATCTGTATATACGGCTTTAATGTTGTTGTGTTCTTCGATTGTGTAGCGGCAGCAACTGCAAAACAAGAAGAAAAAAAAAACAACGCTCAAAATCTAGTAAACTGTGCACAGACAAAAAAAAATGTAAAAAAATGATATAATATATTGACTTTGATTTTTGTTTACTTTTTTGCTATTTTAATTTTGTGGCTCTGGTTGACTTTGTAAAGTTTTTATTTTCAGTAAATTATGTGCGAAAAAACCCCGTGTTGGGCACGAGTTTTGATATGTTTTCTACCATTGTTTCTGTCCGGGCTTCTGGCCTGCTTGTTGTGGTATTTGCTCTCACCGGGCAAATAGCGTCTCGTCTGTTGCAGCAGCAAGTCGCGCACCTGGAATTGATTCAGGCCTGTAACACACACGGTGCGTATACTTAGTATATAGTGTGCATAATAATGCGATACACCTTTGTATATATGTAGAATGGAAGGAAGTATTTGCAAGCAAGTGGCATTTGCATACGACTTTTATCGTCGCAACAGGACATTAGCTGCAAAATAAGTTCTCCCTGGCAGATGCATTCTGGACATTTTCCTGTGTCAGAGCTGAAGTGGTCGGTGAATAATGGTGGCAAGCAAAGCACTGGTTGCTGCTTGCCCCCAATAACAAATCGTCAAACATTAGTCAAATGCGTTGAAATTTATGCTAAAAATGCAATCAACTAGCGTTCCGCTCCAGCTATGGCCACCCAAGTGGCAGCCACAGTGGCAGCCACAGTGGCAGCCACAGTGGGCACTCGCTTGTGGCCAACTGGGCTAACGAGCCGTTCCGTTTGTAACTGGGCAGACGACTGATTCGCCGATTCGAGTTCTGGGGAATTGTGAACTGTGAATGTGTTCCTCAGTTTTGATAAATGTAGTGAAATAAATAAGATAATTGCTACACAGTTGAAATGCAGGCAGCGCTTTTGATCAAAATGCGAGTGGCGACGCAGTCTGATATGTTGCATGTTTGTACGCAATGTGTTGCAATTTTTATTGCTGTAATTACACGCAATGCACATGCGGCAATTTGACGCATGGAAATTCCTTGGACTTGCCAATGTAATGGCTAAAATAACCAAATGCCATGTCATCAGGCACAATAGATGCAACAGCAGCGCTAAATGCGCCAACTTTACAGCACAGCCAGCTAAAAAGCTGGAGGCGGGGCACTGGGGGGGGGGCGTGGCATGGCTTTGCATGTGCAACCGAAACGTAATTGTTATGGCATAATTGTTTCAATCGCAGGGCATTAAATTGCACTGCAGAACTTGCTGCCCCAGGAAAATGTGTGCATAGTCAAAGTTCAGCAAATTCGTATATACTCTAATCGAGGATATTTCGGCTCTGTCACAAGGCGCAAATGGGATCTATTAAACCAATTTCAACTGCCATTGTGCATAATTGTCTCAGAGGGTTTCCTAATAACATAACATTATTTTAAGATGTGTAATTTATTTATCTACATCAGATAAATCAAAAGCTAGTTTTATAAATTAATTATTTAAATTTGTATAGCATTGTTATTAATTATAATTATAAATAAAGACATCAACTACGGTTGTATAAATCAGTTTATAAGAATATACATATATATATGGCAAGTTTCTAGAAATGTTGTTCTTAAATTAAGAAAATAAAACATCCAAATTGTTTTTCTATGTGTAAGTATATTTCAACTTCGTAGCTAACTGTTCCTTTTGAATTCTCCACCCCCATTTTCTATTTTTTTTTCCTTTTTTTTCTATTTTTTGGTCTGTCATTGCCTGCCACACCTAACTGCCGTGCTGCCATTTATCACACCTGAAAAGGCGGTGTCAACAGCAGCGTATCGCGAATCATTAACTGCGGGGAAGTTCGAAAGCTGTGATATTGAATTTAAATGGCAGTAGTTTAGTTCAACTACTCGACTAATCGATGGCTGAGTTTTAAGAGCTCTTTACAAATTATTTATTCGATAGTATCTCGATGCTAGCCATCAGCTGGACAAGTATTGTTCGTGCTACCAATTGTTGGCCATAACTCAGCATTTGGCTCTAGAGAATCTCAGTGATTGAGCTGTCATGACAATCAGCTTTTGTGCGTTGATTGGCCCTACCGTTATGCGCAATCTTCAATATAATTTGAGGTCATCTATTTTGTAATCTGCTCCGCATCTAGGCAGAGCTAAAGCCAATTCAATGCTAAAATTCTTGGAGTCGCAGTGCAAGTCAACTCACTGGGCAAGAATGTTTCTCAGAATCGTGCTTGAATGCTGTTTGACAACAACGATACACACACACATACACACACACACACACACACACACACTATGGCAAGTTACTTAGTTGTAGCAAGTTGCAAGTCAATGTTGGACGCTGTGGGGCTTGGTGGGGCAGCTTGCACAAATTTGCATAGTTGAACGCACGTCGACGGCAGCAGCGCATTCCATGCAGCAACTGTTGCTGCAGCCGATGATGAATGCAACTGCAACTGCAACTGCAACGACGGCGGCGGCGGCGGCGGCACATAAATTGCTGATTTGCTGCACAGCGTTGCGCTTATCAAACGGCAACATCTTGTGCATAGATAAGTGAAGCCCGGCAACGTTTGCTTCCCTCAATGGAATTTCACAAATTCAAATTGCCAGGCATCCTTTTAATGCCCCAGCAGCAGTAGCAGCAGCAGTAGCAGCAGCAGTAGCAGCAGCAGTAGCAGCAGCAGTAGCAGCAGCAGCAGCAGCAGCAGCAGCAGCAGCTCTCTCTTCGAGTCAGATTCTAGCAGAGATTCAGATTCAGATTCAGGTCCAGGCTCAGCCGAAGCGCGGAAGGCACAGCTGTTGGCACACTTTTGCGGCAACGCCATGGCAACATTTTATGCAATATGCAGAGCGCACGAGAGATAATTTATCGTCTAATGACGTGCTGTTCTAAGGTTGCCACACGTACCTATAAAATGCGGCAATAAAACGCAGCAGCACAAAAAAGAAGAAGAAAAAAATAGAAAACAAGAAAAAAAAAAAAACTATAACACAAAATAAAATAAGAGCAACATAAAATTAAGATGAAGTTTTAATGCCACAGGAGCGCGAGGGCAGCTTGTGGAGCAACAATTTACAGCTGCTCCCACTGCCACCCGCTCTGAGCCTCCGAAGCCCAACCAAATGGGACACTCGGTGGAGCTGCCTGTCGCTTTGTGGCGCTCAACGAGAATTTATGAATGTGCAAATGTATGCGACAATTTCGCGCATAAATGTAAGCTACTGTCTATTCCCCCCCGCCCAGCTTCCCAGTTTCCCAGTTTTGGCTACAGTGGTGTCTGCACACCCACCGCAGCCTGGTTGAGCAGGAGCGGGGGAGCATCGCATCGCATCGGATCGCATGGCAATCGAAGATGCGTGTGCACATTCCATAGCATTCCGCACATGCATGTGGGCAGTTCTACGGTTGCGCTGCAAGTATCTTGTATCTCAAGTTGCATCCGCATCTATTGATTGCCTGCTCCACAGAGTTCATTGCTGCGCGCCCGTCGCTGTCTTTTATCTCTCCCTCTCTCTCTCTCTTTCTCTTTCTCTTTCTGCTAGAGCTTACTTTTAGCAGTTCGAAAATTGTGTTGCCTGGACTGCGATTGGCGCTGCTGCTACCAGTGTCTTTACACCCTTTCCAAGGGGTTATACAAATTTTTAAACCCATTTGCAACACGCTCCAGAAAAAAATCTTAGAAGCCACGTCTATGTCTTTAATTCAAGTTTGATATAAAAACTGTGAATATAGCATCGAAAACAAGTGTGAAAAATAAATTGGATTAAATATCTTAAAGATACAAATTATACATATAATTTACAATTGCTAAATCATTGAAAGTGAAGTGCTGAAAGAAATATTATTATAATCTGCAGACTTTGTTATCTACTTAAGCCTTAGTTTACAGTCATATTAGCTATAGTTAATAGTTATAGTTTATTAACGGATTTTAAATTATTATTATGATTGTCTTGAAGGGTATTCGATATTCGGCAGTTGAAGGTAAATTTGCGTTGGTGATTTTTTTTTTTTTTTTGCGGGCATCTACGGTAGTTGCCGTCGCTTATTTAGGTTAGGAGCTCAAATAGTTTTACGTGCGTTTTTCAATGCAATTTCCAAATGCCGCGAGAAATTTATGAGAAAGTCTCTAGTACACCCACCCCATTGTAACTGCTGGCGTGTAATGCCCATTGTTTGCCTTATGCCTTTTGCCTGGCAGCTCAATTGATTACTTCTCTGTCTGTGTGTGTGTGAGGGAGGGAGCGTGCGTGCGTATATGTGAAGTGTGTAATTGAGTGGTTGAGAATACTCGAAATTTTGCTAGCAGCGCTGTGAACTAGTTAAAAGCGCTTACCCGACAGACACACATAACTAAGCAACCCACCCGAGTCCCGGGGGGAATCACACACAAGCACACACAAACACACACAAACACACACAAACACACGCACACTCATACACATATGCATAGAATGGCTAAAATCGGGTTTGGAATTTCTGGCGATTGAACCACTTTAAACAATGGCGGGCATTTACTTTGTAAAAGTCAAAGATAAATTGCCTTTTAAACTAGAAGCTTCGTTTGGTTAGTTGGTTTGGCAAAAGTCCTGAGCTTTGTTTGCCCCAACTAACACCCACACACGCCCGACACTCACACATGCTCAATTGACATATTTGTTTAACTTTTGGCGCAGCAAGCAATTGGAATAAATTGTCTTTGGCAATTTGCATTGTTAGGCCACAGAACTTGGGGAGGGCAAAAAAGAAGAAAATAAAAAATAAAACTATGTTATCTAAAAGTAATGTCAAGGGCCAGGCTATTTGCTGCCAAATTTGCTGTGCAAATAATGCCAACAACTAAGCCCGTACTAAATAGGTTTTGTAATGATAGCCAAGTGCATAATTTCGGCATTAGTTTCAGCCAAATCCATTGAATATGTAATCGATTGCAAATGCGCCGTAAAATGTAATCGAATTTTAAGCGTTTGTTTATTAATCCTGTCAACCGGCCAATGGGTAAACAAAGAGCAGCAGCCGGTAATTGGCCGTTTCGCCAAAACAAAAAAAAAAAAACAAAATAAATATAAATAAAAAAAAAAGCCGTACAAATACCTTCCGATTGCAAATCATAACTGCACTGGGCTGCACTGTCATAACAGCGGATAACCAAAATACAATATGTTACGCTATAAACGAATTCATTTCCGTTGAATTTTGGCAGCAATATGCGGCATCCCTCCTAATATCCTCTCTCTCTACCTCCCTCTCTCTCGCACACAGCCTCGCACTCTCTTTCAATAAATCATATTGCAATATTTCCGTTCAATATTTTGCGCTGGCAACGTAAACAAACAATAACAAATTGAAATACAAAAAAAGAAAACACAGAGACAGAGAGAGAGAGAGAGAGAAAGAGAGAACAACAGTGCATACAACAGCTTCAAGTACATAATTCAGACAAGTTTTGTTGATTGTGTGTGTTTATGGCCACATTGTATGCTAAATGGCATTCGTGAATTGGGATATGTTGAAAATGCGTTTACGCGATGACTCCTCCTGGCGTCGTGCATTTTTAAATGGGTTAAAAGTAAACCGTTTACCGATGACTCAATACAACTTCCCGGAATCGAGCAATACGGACGCAAGCGACACAGCCAGGGGCATGCAACTCGACATATGAAAACAGCACAGTCGCTGGACAAAAGAGAGAAAACGAATAAAGAAAGAGGCAACATGCATTAAACCGAAATAAATAAATAAACCGCTGAAAATGTGCTGAACACTGGCTACGGGTATGAACGGTCAATAGTCAATGGCCAAACAGCAGAAAATAACAATGTTGCCAATAGCCAACGAACCAAACAACAACAGCAGCAGCAGTCACAGCAGCAGCAGCAGTCACAGCAGCAGCAGCAACAGCAGCAACAGCAGCAACAACAACACAAGCCACAGCCATTGCAATAAGCCAAGTAAAAAAGCGAACAGAACAGAAATTATAAAAATGTTTCATTTCAAGCAGAGTAAATATTGAAAGACTTACTCAAACACACACACACACACAACGCTCCGTGGCCATGATTACCAACTTGGGCAGTGCACTTGCTGCACTTGATCCAACGGAAGCCAAACGAATTTTCGTCAGCTACGCAGCGAGTGATCAACCACCAGCCACCAGCAACCAGATTTCAACCATCGACCATCAGCAACCATCAACACCCATCAACAACCAGCGGCAACCAGCAGCAACCCGCAACCAGCTACACTCAGCAAATTTCTGCTAAAGGTGGGCGTGCACAAAGAAGTGGGCGTGGGTTTGGGTGTAGGGTATGACCAAAGGGTTACACAGCACAAGTGCTGAGTAGGGATTGAGTATGGACAACGTCCGGCGACCATCAACACAATCACGTGTACCGTAACTAGTCACAGTGGAGCAAATTTGTTATTTTATGCAGCTAAGTGAGAAGTTGACGTCCGACTAACTTAATTTATATTAACATACCTTTTATAAAATAGAAAATTTCCTCAATAAAACAAGACAAAATATTAACAAATTAACAATTAAGAGTTGCAAATAGTAGAGACTCCAACTTATTTGTGACTAAGATGCGGAAGCAATCCAAATTTTATGGAATATTTAAAAACAATGATTTAAGAGAATAATTAGAAAACAAAATAAAATAAAATAAAATAAATAATAATTCTTTAGATGAGTTGTTTTCAAGCCACTATATATAGACTTTTTGATGTTTTTTCTGCAATCATTGCAATTAAATAAAAATAAACAATGATTGGTTTGGTTAGGTATTTGTTTTAAAATTATAAATTAATCATTTTCTTGATAAAACTTGAATTTAAAAAAAAAATCTGTATAAAATATATAATAATAAATATAAATATTTCTTAGCATAATAAGAAATATCCGAAATGTATTTGTAAAGAATTGCGTAGCAATATATTTGGCCGAGAGAAATTCATTGCACGCCCACTGTACACTGTGATTGTTACTGAGGTCTACAGCTCTATGATTCCTTAACAGCCAACCGCTTGGCATTGCCGTTGGCTCATTGGGACATTGTCCCACATCCCATCAGTGTTCCCGAGTTGCCAGCAAAGCTCAGTAAGCGCGCTCCCGCTCCCGATTATTATGCATCATTTAACAGGCAACATTGTTGCAGTCAATGACTAGAGCATGAGGATTTCGGCCCGCACCTCCCAATGCCTGTGGCTATCCACGGGACTGGGTCTGTGCTGCTGCTGCTGCTGCTGCTGTTGTTGCTGCTGTTGTTGCTGCTGTTGCTGTTGCCGTTGCCGTTGCCGTTGCCTGTTCCAGTGCCTGTGTCTCAGTGGCTTGCTTGCCGCTAGTCCAAGTAGGCAACGTCACGTCGACAACGTTGAACGTGCCACAAAATGTTTTACTGAATGCGAATTGCAAGAAAAATTATTGTTATTATGAGTTGCTAATTGAATGGAGTTGGACGGAATGTAGACACACGGAGTGGGGCAAGAACGAAGGGGAGCAGCTGCTGTTGTGGGGCTTACACTGTGACAAATGGTTTAGTAACAACGCTGTTGTGATTGATTTGTGCATTGATTTTGCATTAGCCAGCTGACAATAATATCAAATGAAAACACTTTGCATTGGCCCAAACTGTAAACTGTCAAGTAATCAAGTGGTCGATCAATCAGCTTAATCAGACTTCAACCCCATGTCAATGCCAATTCTCTCTGTGTAGAATCCAAGCTAACGGTACAAATGTAAATAAATGTAAAATGTGAAAATTTCCTTTACCATTTTTTTTTCATTTTTTTTTTAGGGTCAACAGCATGACGTTCGCGTTCGTACTCCGCCGTACAACTCCTCTCCTTAGCCATTACGGTATCGCATGTAATCAGAGTTTTGCTGTGCAGCAGGAAATTCCGTCGGGCTGCTGCGGAGCGGGCTCATGAATGTTACTGCCAAGTTGTCAATGTCAAATTCATACATGATTCTCGATACTCGACATGCTAAAGCTAAAAGCGTACAACAGTTACAGCAACTCCGGCAGCAGCCAAGATGTTGCTGTAGCTGAGAAAATGCCATGCGCATAATTTACAAAAAAGATTCTCAGAATGTTGGACGAACAACGTCTGCAGGTGAAATCTATTTGCATTTATCGTTGAACTGGAAAATTGCAAACTAAACTGGCAGTTGTGGAAACTGAGGAAAACTGAAATGAGTTAGCAAACAGAGCGTTGCATGCAACAAACAGCGCCGGTAATCGATGGACAAATTCCATTAAACACACAAAGCTTTAAATTCATTCAAGTTGGCCACGAACAAAGCTCAAATTTTAATTTATAATTTAAACTCGAATTGAATGTCATCAACAGTCTTGGACAATTAATTTGTAATATATTGTAATGCTGCTATTGCTGCCACAAATTGTGGCAGTCAACACGTTTAATAACTTACATTTACTTAAAGAGGCATTAGTGCGTAAGCACGCTGTAATCTAGAACAGCAGAAAAAAAAAGGGGGAGAATACATCAGAGAGCTCTGGCTGCCAACAGCTGGTCAGGCCTGCTGAGTGACCGGACCAACCAACTAACCGGGCAAATGGACAACTGGGCAATCGGGCAACCGGGCAATCGGGCAACTAGGCAGCCAACTAACCAGACACTCAGCCAGTCAAGCGACATCACTGGATGCGTTGTACTTGTTAATTGCAGCGGAAGCACTCAATTAAAAGCGCGTGAAACGTGAAACGCCACCTGCGTATGCAACAGTGTGTGTGCCGCTCTACGTGTGTGTGTGTGTACATATGCGTCTGTCATTTAACGATTGCGTCGGCAATGTGCAAATTAAGGCCGCAGGAAACAAACAAATGCGGCGTAATCAAAAAGTGGTAAATAGCTGATACAGTAAATAGTTTATTACCGATGCATAAAGCTGCAAATTGCCAGCAAGCAAGGCAAACAAAACCACATTAAACCAAGCCAAACCAAACCAAACTCAACTCAACTAAACTCAACCCAACTTAACTCGACCCTAAAACCCCCTTGAAAGCCAAACCAAATAAGCCAAACGCCAACTAACTGTTTGTCAATGTTTGAAGAGACTAATTAGATGGCAGCATCCAACTTAAATACAAATGATATGCATTTATTTGTCTGGTTAAGTTAACAAATGCGATTGTAAATTGCTTTCAAAATAACCAATTAATACAAAATATATTTAACATCAATTACATTTATTTAGTTAACTGCCAATGAAGCCACAAGGCGAAGAAGATGAATGTTACATTTTAATCGGTCTGCATTTTGTATAATTTAAGTAACATTTTTCTTACACGCACATACTGTATGTCTATTATATTTAACTTATAGTCAATAAACTGAAATTAAAATAGATGCCCTCATTTAATAAATTCTCGTTCGGCTTCTTCCTAAACTTCACCCCCTCATAAATTTATTTTAGTTAATACATATTATTTTAAGCAGATATCTTATCTTAGTCTCAGCTGTGCAATAAATGTCATTATCAATGTGATTGATTAACACAATTCTTAAATACTTCAAAAATAACCAATAAATACAAAACATATTTTACATCAATTAAATGTATTTGGTTAAATGAAGCGAAGAAGATGAATGTAACACTTTAATCGGCCTGCATTTTGAATAATTTATGATTTTTTTCTTTCTGTAGGTGGATTAAATTTAACTTATAGACCTTTACTCATTAAAAAAGAGATTAAGATAGATACCCAAATATAATAGACTTCACCACCTCATAAATTTATTTTAGTTACTACATATTATATTAAGTAGATATCTTATCTCAGTCAGCTGTGCAATAAATGTCGTTATCAATGTGATTGATTAGCACAATTCTTAAATGCAAAACTCATTCATCACTTGAAGGCATGTGCATCAATATTGAGTTCCTGGGATTTGTGTTGTGCACGTCAAGGTGCAGGACATTACAGCAGGAATTAACCGCTGGGGCCACGAGTGCAACAAAAACAGCTCTTGATGTCGGTCGAAACGGCGTCCAGTCGTTGTGGATGGTGTTGTTGTGGTTGTCGTGACATCATAAGGCAAAATGTCAGCAGTTTTATTATCGGGCACACGCACAAATTGTCGCCTTTGTCGCCAAGGCAGAAGCTGAGGCTTCGGCTCCAACTGCGGCTGCGGCTGCGGCTGCAGCTACAATAACAACAGCTGTTGCTGTTTGGGGTTTACATACGAGAATGTATGTATGTGTATGTGTATGTGTATGTATGTACATTCGCGCAGTGTGTCGCATAAATAATGCAGTTCATTATGTCATTTAGCAGCACGTTGCGTGCAGTACGAGGCTGGGCGCAGCTGACGCCAAGTTCTCAGTTTGAGTTTCAGTTTGAGTTCCCTGATCTTAAGCGGATCACATGCCACAGCAGCAAGAGCAGGTTGTTGTTGCTGTTGCTGTTGCTGTTGCACACCATGCGCGGAAATGAAGTTGTCAATGAGCCACTTCCACAATTTATGAGCGATGCTGCCGCTGCCGCTGCCGCCGTTGTGGCAACCGCTTGCCAAGATCTTAATTATGACTTGAGTAATGTGGAATAAACGATAAAGCGTGCACACGCAAATACACTGCAAGAAATGGACCGCACAGTTGTACGGCTACATTTGCAGCCAGCTGCCAGTCAGCTGGACAATCGACTTCATAAATCAAGTCCAAGTCCAAGTCCAAGTATGGCAATGGGAGAATTTCTGTTGGAATCGGACTTGAAATCGGCCAAAGGCAACGACGACGACGACGACTCATAAAAATGTCAAATAAAAAATGTGCAAACATTTTTGTGCATTTGCCAAATTTGCACAGCTTAATTGTGGCAACAACAACAAAACTGAGCCAAATTTATGATTATTTTATTGCAGTTCACATCCATTTGCAGGTCCAACTTCATATCCATGTTTTGGCATGGCACCAACGTAACCAAAAATGCCATTTAACTGGCCCATTTCTAGAGCAGAACCAAACGCATAAGATTTATAGATTGTTTGCATCAAATCAATTCTGTAGAAAGTCTGGCAGATTATGTGCCACGTCTGCGAACCGAACAAAGCTCTGGCATTAACGAATTTTTCATCAGACTCTTTCATTGAGTGTGGAAATTTGATTGTAACAAATCAATTAATGGCTCCAACGGTCAGGGGAAGCGGGAAAAGCAGGGGAAGCAGCAGAGCTCAGTCGGCGGTCTGATGCCTGCTATTTGGCGCGTTGTTTGCTGTCGGGCAATCAGCAGTAATCAACGTGTCCGGGAGTGGGCGGAGCGGTCGGTCAGACGTTTAGCCGTTCGCCATGGGTCCTGCCCAGACATTGCGTCGCACGTCTGACTGCGCAGGGCAACGGCGAGCCGCATCGCAAATGGCGGATACGTGAGTGTCGTAGTCTCTATCGGCAGGACTTAATCGATTATACGATTTAATTGAACTAAAAACGCTTAATACGCAATAAAAGCGTGCACACACACACAAACACACACACACACACACATTGACACACAGAAACGATCATATAGTACTGAACTACACTGCCATGCAAGCTAACAAATTAAAAGTAACACTTAAAATTACACCACGTAGACGTTGGCTAATGAAACCAGCCAAGTGAATAGCTCTGCCCTCAACCCCAACCCTACGCCCTTCCAATGCAATTGCAGAATGGCAATAAAATTTTATTTTCCACAGAAATGAAATTTTGTGAACCGTTGAAACCACTTGCCACACGCTTGGCCAACGAAAATAACAACAAACACAGCCTCATATATGTGGCCAGTGCCGACTACCAACATATACCAAACAAGTCCGAATGTTCTAGTCGAACGTAAGCAAATAGAAAATACTCTGCAGATACAATATAATATCAATATTATAGAGTCTCAATGGTGAATATTAACAGGCCTAAAATCTTATAGGCTCATAGTCTAACATTAAATGTTTTTTTTTTAAATGTAATTATTTAATTATATTTTGCTGCAGCTGTTTAAAGTTTGAGAAACAACATTTAAAGCTGCTCCTTCAAATAGATCTACGAAACAATATATATTAATGCATATAAACACTTTTATTAAGGGTTCACACACACACATGCACACAACTGGTATTAATTCTGCCTGCCGATGTTTTAAGAATGTAATTGTGCTCCATCATTCATGAGCAATACAGGGTATAGAAACCGCAACATCAAAAAAGATTTTCAACTTTGCTTTCGACTACAAGGCGGCCGCTTAATTTGGTCAAAGTTTAAATGCCGTTAAATGCATTCATTTATCAAATTTTAATTTTATTTTATATTTCGCATGTCAAATGAAATGTGTGGGTGGTCGTCTGATTGTTAGTGTGTGTGTGTACGTGTACATATGTATGAGTTTATGTTTGCATGTGTTGCTGTATTTAGACAGAGACACCAAAACGACAAACTTTTAAGTCGCATCGGCAGCTTAAAAGCGATTTGGTTGCAAGTGGCAGAGTGATTAAAGCCATGTTGCCATGAGAGTTAAGTTAAGAAGCTATAGAATATATTCTGCTTCTCTATGCGGAATAAAAATATTTAAATAAATGTGTTGGTAAGCAGCTTAGTGGCACGTGCGTCTTCGCAGAAAAGTCATTATTATTGCTATAAAAAAAACATTGGGCAAACATTTCGTTTATTGAAGTTTCATTGAATAAATATAAATAAATAAAAACAAAATAAATTTTTAAGCACATAAAAGTAACGAGTTACATATAGAAAAACGAATTAATCTCCATTAATATTAATTCATTTTAATTATTTTATTTTTGAAAAATATTTTTAACTGGTGATTGTACATTGTTTTTTAAACTTTCCAATAAATTAAATGTCTTTATTTATTATTTTTTTATTTATCAATTTGTAAAGCCTTCTATTATAACGTTTCAGACTTTTTCCAGACAGGATTAATTAGATTTTATCAGTTAAAAGAATGTGGGTTCGAAAAAAAGAAGGCTACTAAGTATTGCTTTTTGACAATTGTTTTTTCAGACATTGTATTAAGTGCAATTTAAACAAGCAAATAAATGACAAAAAAAATAAAAGTTGCTCATAACGGTTTTGCTTAAAATTGTTACCAGTTGCTTGAGCTATAAATGTTGAGTGTGGCCTAATATCAATGGAATTTTAATTAACTTTTATCTCACTTTTTTAGTTTGTATGGACTCTTGGGTAAAAACCAGCCAAGAATGCAATTTGTAGAGAGAAAAATCGTTTTAAGAAACAGCTGAAACAAAAACAAATACTAAGTTATACACAAATATATTTAATGAACAACTGTATTAATATACCACTTAATTGATTTTAATAATTTATACATATTCCATGCGTCACTTTACACCGTTTTAAATTAATTGAAAATTGAGTCAAGTATTTTAAAATTAAAGTATTTCCAAGCTCTAGCTGAGCAAATGTTTATTTAAGACACAAAATTCCGGCGTATTGTAAACTACAAAATTTGAATGTAATGAATGAAAATTTCGTTCCGCTGGCATCTGATATGCCATGAGCGATTCATGGGAAAATGATACCAAATAAAGTTCAATAACCGCGATGCGTGTGCGAGGATTTATAGACGATGACGAAGGCAACGGCATTTGAGTGCTTTAAATTTAGACAAACAAACACAGACGGGCAAACAAACAAATGTTTGTGTGCTTGTTTCTATGTGTGTATGTGTGATTTCTATCATCTAACATACGTGAGTGTTGTATGCCGAGTACAATTCGGCGTATGCGTAATATGCAATTTGCTCTACGGCTACCAACAAATTGAATCGCAAACAAGCCAATAGACTCACACTCACACACACACACATACACGTACACATACACACACAGCAGCTCAGATTATAACAGCGAACATATTGACTGGCTTGTAATTTGTTATTGTTGTTGTTTTTACTGGTAATGCGATAGTCGATATGACAGATGAACACAAAAAAAATAAAACAAAAAACAGCTTTTTCGCATTTAATAGCGTTCATTAACCGCTTGTAATTGGAATTGCAGGTACGAATATACGTACTGCAGTCAAGCGTTGTTTAAACAAATTAATGTTAAATAATAAAAAGCAACAGAAGCATGAAAATTGCACTTATGTGAAGGCTCCTGTTATAAGTAATATGGTTACAGTTTTGTACCGCAGCCGCAAGTATATAATGCAATAATACAAATAATTCAATAATAATGCTGCCAGCATAATGAAACACGGGACTAAAAAGCCCCTCGGCAATGGAGGAGACACGACAACAACAACAATAATAATAATAATAACAGCAACAACAACAACAACAGAAACGACACGAAAGGCTTAATGCGCACACATAATTGAACGCGAGTGGGTGAGTGGGAGGAGTTGTAGAGGGAACGGTCTAGCGGTCTGGAGTCCAGTCCTTATACAGAGGCATTATTAAATGCGCATGTAAAAAACCAAAAATCAATAAAACTGACTAACGACGGGCAGATACGAGTGGGTTACATCCATACGTTTAGGTTACGGGGCAATAGATACCGATAGACGTGGAGCTGGCAACTTGTTCCGAGGCGGAAATGGCGTGCAAAGTGAAGCGGATGCGAGTGTTTGGGGCAAATGGGAGCATAAAACGCACCATCGCATTCTCCACGCCCCCCTCCAGTTGCCAGCCGCCCACCAAAGTCACACTGGGGCTGCAGTTGAATAACCTCTGCGTTGGCTGCGCTGCGCTACTCTGCGCTGCGCTGCGCTGCTCTGCTTGTATCTCTCTGCACTTTGCTCCCTCACTCAGGATCACACACAACCAGCCCGGACCGGCACGGCGAGGCTCGGCTCGGCCCGGCCCGGCCAGGCACACTCAGCTCACACACACATACACACACACACAAACAAGGAGATTATTAAGCATGGGGCTCAGTCAGGCATTCCCCATATGAGGCTTTGGCGCAGGCTACTTCATTACGGTGCGTGTTGAGTTAACACAAACACTGCAACGCCCACCAGTGGCAGCGACAGCAATCCAGTACAAACAGTTAAAGGCATGGGGCGTGGCAGTAAGTCAGTTAATATAGCAGCTAGTTGGCTGCCAGCTCGGCAGAGAAACAGCTCGCAGCCCTACAAAATAATAACAACAACAGCAGCAGCAGCAGCAGCAACAGCAGCAGCAACAAACCAACACAACGTAAGCGCCTTTCAGGCTTTTTAGTTCAAGCAACAAAAGCAACAACAACAACAACTACAACAACAACAACAACAGAGACATCACCATTGAGGACAACAACATGGCCAATAAGCAGCAGCAATGGAAGTGCTGGCTAAAAAGGAGTTAAATTAACACGTGGTTTGAGGTTGACACTCGCTCGATTTACCGCTGAGCTGCCTCGGCTTTTGTATACATATACATATATATCTCATTATGGCCTTAAATGTGTGTGGCTGTGGCTCTGTGTGCGTGCCAGATTGTGTGTTCCTCTGTGCGTGTGCTTTTGTGTTTGTGTATGTGTATGTGATATTTACGCATTTTCGCCCTGTTTGTGTCGCTGTTGAGCTAATGAAAAGCGGAAATGAAACTTTTGTATAAAACAAGTAGACGTTGTTGCTGTTTCCCTATATACTGACAGGGTACAGGGTACATCGTCCTACCCCTTGGGCTGTCGTCCTGTTAGCTGGATATGAAGCCGTGTTTGTTTGCCTGCCAGCCTGCCAGCCTTCTGGCCTGCCTGGCTGTCTGACAGACTGCCTGTCTGCTGCCAGCGTGCAGTTTACATTTTAAAAACAACACACGCAGACTTATTCAGATTGCGTATACGCAGCATGCGCCTCACCAAATTGCCTACCCATCCGCCCATTGTCTTTATAATGCGCGCGGATTAAATGAAGTCCTATTAAAATAAAGTAATTTCTGCCGCGGCGTCACAAAAACAATTCCGCACCTACGTGGCGAGGCCCGCCTTTTGTTTCCGCCCTCGGCTAGAATCAAATATTTTAAAAAGCACTGCGCCAGTGTCTGTTAAATGTGTAAAATGCGCTTAGTCTTCAGCACAAAAAGCATAAAGCAAAAAAAAAAAAACCAAAAAATTAAGCAAGAGGAACTGCGTGTTAATGTGCACACCAAAAATCTTTTAAAAAATAAGAGAAGGAAAAAAAACAACAGCCACAGTGAACTAAAGAATGGAGAATTTTGCGGGTGAGAAGACATAATAAAAGCCCCCAAAATATATGTATATATATATATATCTTATATATAAAAGAAAAAAAAAACTGTTGAAATTTTATGCAAATAACATTTCATTTAGTTGGCTGGAATATTTGCTTAAAAATGTGCAGTGCAAGCAAATATTAAACGAAAACTAAATAAAAATTAATTGAATTAAGCGACCCGACGCGCTGGATGAGCCACAGCAGTAAGAAGAGAACAAAAAGAAGAAAAAAAAAAAAAAACAATAAAAAATGATAAGATAAAAAAACTTTAGTAATAATGTGCAGCAGAGTGAAAATGTTCGTTTGCACAAAATCTGTGCAGGAATCATGAAAAACTGCAAAAGGATGTAAAAGTTTTATAAGATTTAAAAGTTGTGGCTGATATGAAGATTACATGTGCTGTAGAACAACGATGCTATGCAAATAAATTGCGTAAGATGTACAAAATTAAATTAGTAAAATGAAATAAAATAAACAAAACATATAACATATAACAAATAACATTGTAGCAAAGTTGCCAGACAAATATCCCGGCTAGTTATGCATGTTTTTAAATTCAAACATTACAAAGACAAAACCCGAACTTTATTTGATATCAAACTTTTGAATTGTCAAAGGAGGTGGAGTAGCATGCACAAAAAGGATGCATAAACTTAAACAAATTATGCCCACATCATTGCAATCTCAACAGCTTGTTATCCAGTTCCACAGAACTGACGCCAGCCTAAGGTAGCAACTGAATGTGTGTTCATTGCTGTTGCAGTATTGCAAGTGACGCCATCTTGACAGAGACAACAGCATAGCACAGCCACATAAACAACAAGCACAGGTACACGCACATATGCACATGTTGTCTATCCAGGTAGGAATATATGTATGCCTGTTTATTTGAATATGTGTGTAGGTTTGGGCAGACGCATTGCCAGACAAATGCGCGTCAAGTTGACTGCATGTCTCGAGGCAAGTCATTCACATTCGTCATCCGACAGAGCCAGGCCAACAGCCAGACAGCCGCAGCAGCAGCTCTCTGCAGTTACTGCTGCTGCTGCTGTAGCTGTAGCTGCTGCAGCTGCTGGTGTTGCTGGCAGTGTTGCCAAGGTGCCAAGCAGCAACACCCACTCGCAGCTGGAGTCGTTCACCGGCACAGCTTTTGGAAGTCAGCCTGCTAGTCAGCCAGTTCCCAGTAGCAACATCATCACTGTTATTAATCTAACGCAATATACACACACCAACACACACACACACACCAACACACACACACACACACGCATACAGAAAACCCACGCCCTCATTTCCAGGTGACTTTAAGTTACGGCTGCTGTGGAGCGTATTTTGGTAGCCACTGTGCATGTTCGTTCGTGTTGTTGGCAAATGAGTTTTTGCCCAAATGAGTGTATGGCCAATAAATTGAGAGGGGGAAAATAAACTACGTGTAACTTTGGGCGTACTTAAATTGCCGTTTAAGCATTTTTTATGAGCATAATTTATCAAAGTTAGGTTAATAATTTTATAAACACGAACACACAAACACACGTACACACTGCCATATTTCTATGTGGGCTACTGCTGCCGCTGTTGTTGTTGTTGTTGTTTTTTCTCTTTTGGTGACATAAAGAGGCAAAGAAAAACACCAACAAAGTATTGCAATTTAATTTGCATAAATTGAGCCAGCAAGCGGACATACCTAGCAGGGCATACAGAACAAAATACCCCAGAAAAATACCAAAAAGCCAAAATAATTTCATAGCTTACTTCTAACACTGCACTGCCAGCACTGACAACAACAACAACAAGAACAACAAGGATAACAAAAAGGGTTCTCGTGGCAATTTCAGTTTCGTGCTCATTTTGCTGGCATTAAATTTTGCATACTCCGCTCCGGCAAGGCGTAAAAAGTGGAAAGTAGAAAGCACATTATTTGAAGCATTATGTTAAAATATGCGACTCCTTTCTCCTTTTTTATTTTTTTTATTATTTTCTTTTTTTTTTTTTTTTTGGTTTGTGCTATGGGGCAGCTGCTTTGGATGCTGTGGCAGTCCCACCCTGTACCAAGAATGTTCCCGTTTGAAAGTTTTGTGAGAAATTTCATTATTAAAAATCATGTTCTCGGTTGTCGAGTGCAGGGCTCTGATAAGCAGAAAAGCTAAAGAGCTGCCAGCCCCAACATCTGCAGCCGTCGTCATTAACTCCAGCTCAAGCATTTAAATCAAGCTCATTACCGTCTTACCCTATTTATGTTCATAATACGCAAATTTCTTTTTATGCCATATAGAGAGAAATTTAACTTTGTCTGTCGCACTTCTTACCATAAATGTTCACCAGCCGAACCATAGAGGCCAAATCCTTTTGCCTAACTTTGCATAAACGAGACTCCCAATTTTCAACCTATATATGATATAGTATATTTTCAACACACTGACTAAATCATAAGGAAATCACAACATCATATAACTCTTTACAAAGAGATGATTGGAAATGGAGAATTTTGAAAAATAAAATGTTTTAACAAATTTAAAAATAATTCTAACACATTTGCAATAAGCTCTGCAATTAAACTTCTGCATTTTTTTTTTATATGGCTACGGGTGAAAAAAAAGTGTGAGTATTTATTTATTTCCGTATTTTTGTTGTTATCAGCAACAATTTCAACTCATCTGCATAAATCGAAAGCGGTTTAAAAAGAAAAGTTTAAGAAGTAAAACCCTATTAGAAAAGTTAGGTTAAACTTCGGATTTGGGGGCGGATACAAAAACTCAGACGAAAGGTAAAGGCTGCAAAGCTTCTTCAGGAACTTCTTTATAAATACTTTTGAATTTACATATGAAATTGTAAAAGAGGAAAATCCTAGTAGTTCGTTTTGACAGACTCGATAGGAACTCTCCGTTTCTATAGAGAAGCAATTATTTACTGCAGATATGCAATCCATCTCTTATTATTATACTATACGCATGCATAACTCATATTATCTGCACATGAATCGAACTTCCAGTCTATGTGCGTATTTGCAGCAACGATGCAACCTATTGGCAATTAATCCATTTGTATATGTGTGCAGGCATCAGCTCGACAGCATCTTAATTAAAAGCATGTCAAAATTTATCTCCAAATCTGCTCAGGCATTTGCTTGGTATTACAAACGCAAGTACCAGACCCAGACAAATTGCGAACGCATTTTCGCAATCCAATACCACAGTTGGGGAGTTTCGTTTGGGCCGGACAGACTGTTGCCCTGACGATTTATCATTAGTTTTTCACCACGTTTACGCAAATCAGATGCATGATGCATCCTCATAAATGGGTATTTGAAGTGCTCACACAGTGCTGCAGGCAAGCACAAAAATTGAATTGAACTGCAAGCTGCAAATTTTGAACTGTGCTCCGAGCTCCGAGCTCTGAACTCCAAGGCCCCGAGGCGAAAGGGTTAACATTTGGTTATTTCGATTCGTGGCTTGCACTGGATTTGGTGAGGGGCGCAAACATTTTGATTTTGCTGCTAATATTCCAAACAACGTAAGTTCAATGACCTACACACACACACACACGCACGCGCATACGTAGATATGTATATGTGTGAGAGCATTTAATGCATTTACTCTAACTCTTCTTCTTACGTTGTTCCTCCCCTCTACTGGACGCGTCGCAGGCCGACACTTATGAGCACATCAAAATGCAAGCATTCACCGAAACCTATCCTAATAAATTTGTGCTTGATGCGCTTTCATGATGTTACCTGCCTCGACAGCGTTCCTCTTCTCCAGTCCCTGTCTCTGGCGCATTGTGTGCTACCCTTGTTCAGGCATTATAATGAAATGCCACACACACACACACACACACACACATACACATACACCACTGCAAAAGTTTATTGCAATGCGACATTTGAGCTTCAGCACTCGACGTCTGAAGTCTGTTACGTTGCGGCTGCTGCTGCTGCTGCTACCGCCGCTGCTGCTGCTATTCCTGCTGCGGTTGCTGCTATAACTCTCTCCTCACCACTGATCCTGCCCCTGCTGCTGGTTTTTGTTTTGCCAAGCGAAGGGTTGCAAAGCTCGCATTGCATTTGGCTGAAGCCCGCAGCGCTAGCGGGCGAACAACAATGGTGCTTATGTATTATATAACATTCTATATGCGTATGTGCGTGCCTTGTATAAGTATGTGTCTATCTGCTTCTGCATGTGTGTGCTCGTCTGTGTGTATTGGTGCGTGCGAACCGGAATCCTTATGAATCCTTTTGCACAGACAATTTTTTGTGTGCCTGCTGCGTCACTTTACTCTATAAACAAGCGACAGGACGAACCGAAGCGTACGAAGCGCACCAGTCCAACAAGATGGAGAAAACAATTCAAAACGCAGCCATCTGTCATAGATACTGTCAGTTTATATATTGATTTTCGTTCTGTTTTCATGTCCAATTCGGTATTGAAGCGAAACCAACCAGCTAAGAGAACGACCGCCACAATGACAATACCGACAGCATTGGCAACAATGAACTCCTCATACACTCTGCCCAGTCCTTTGCCAGTCTGCTTTATTTTATCTGAATATTTACGTTCGACTTGTAAATAATACGAAATGCAAATACAAATGGGGATGAGCCAGACCTTGCCAAAGCCAAACCACTTTTAACGCATTAACTTCACTTTAGTTACACACACAGAATCAGAATCTGAATCAGAATCTGAATCAGAATCTGAATCTGAATCAGAATCACTTAGGGACTAAAAGGACAGCGGACAATGCAGCTCACAACGACATCAGCTTGCCTCTCAGCTCCATTTCAATGCAAACAATAGCTAATAGTGCTAAAACTTACTCCCACAACACGCACACTATCGTACACACACACACACATGCACACATGCACACTTGCACAAGCACTCACATTGACTGTGTCAATATTTGCAACAGTCAACGATGACGCTGCCACCGACGACGTCACTCAGTGGCAACTTAAGCTAACAACAATAAAACAACAACAACAACGACAACCGCAGCAGCAACAACAACAACCATATTAGCCAACACACGCAGCCAGCCAACATGTTGAACAACATATTGAACAAATGCATTTCAATAAGCCAACGACAGCCACCGACGCCGCGAACCGACAACCGACAACAACAACAACAACAGCGGCTACAATCAACACAACAACCACAAAGCAATTTACTGATAGAATGGAAGAGACAGAACGAGAGAGAGAGAGAGAGGGAGAGCAGGTTACCTGTGCCAGCCTGGTTCAAAGTACGTACGCTTAAAAATGGGCTGGAGCCGAACCTAAGCTTTAATCTAGATGAATAACTTTGTCTGTCTGTCTGTCTGTGTGTGTGTGTGTGCATGTGAGTGTGTGTGTGTGTGTGTGCGTCTGTTCTGAATGGCACTAAGATCGAGGTCTAGAGCCCTTACACGTTTTATGCGTTCTGCACGCCTCAACTTCAATTGTTTGCATTAAAATTGCACTTCAACTTCGATAACTGCAGCAGCTAAAAATGCAGTCGCAACGCTCAAGCGTATCTAAAATGGCTTGCTAAAAATTGTTTGACAACTTAAAAAGAAAATGCAAAACACTAAAAAGAAAACAGAGAACGCAAAACAGAAAACGCAAAACGAGCAAAGATGAGAAACAGCCAACAGGCAGAAGGATTTGCTCTTATTATGGTTTTCCTTGTGGCTGGCTGGCTGCAGCTTAAGTCGATGCTAAGTAAATATGCAAATAAAAATATAAACTAGACGACAACTTGTCAGCAACAACAACAACAACAACAACAACAGCAACTTCTTCTAGCAGTCAGTCGGCGTGTCATGATGAGTAAATGATACAAAAACTATGAGCGGTGCCCGAAGCGCACATTGTGAAGTCTGAAGTACTCGTAAAACAGAATGTAGAGCAAGAGTTGCAAAGCGGCGCCATTTTCTGAGTTGCACCAAGGCAAATAGACATTTTCCATCATTTTTACATTGACATCGCCAACAAGTGAGAGGGCGTGAGAGAGAGAGAGAGAGAGAGAGAGAGAGAGAGAGAGAGAGAGATAGATAGAGCTCAGCAAGCTTATCAAAGAGCAGCTGAATAGGTCATAACTATAGGTGAAAGCTCTAACTTTACCTTGCATTACGTCAAGTTCCACTTATTTAACATACTAAAATTCAATAAGTTAAATAAAATAGTTAAGAGTTTATATTTTCTGTTTTGACTACTTTTTATATAACAAGATTTAAGTTTATTATTTTTGTTCAATTTTGAATCAGCTTAAAAATACTTGTGGAATTTTTAGCCCTAATTTATTTCGATTGGCAAGTGATGTTCTAGATGATTTATTGGCTGTTCAGTAAAAAAGTTAACACTAATCAATCAACCAAATGCAACCAAATTTTAAGAGTCTTGCCCCAAATCTAGAACAGATTTAGTTTTTCAACTATATATAATTGTAACGTTTTATACAAGAGTCTTTAAATTTCAATAGAGGCGCAAAAATATCGTGTAAACCAACAGATGGAAACTTTTCGTTTAAAGTATGGGAAATACTCTAACGCCCAGCTTTTGTACATTATTTTAAGTGTAGATTATCTTTTTTTTGAAATTGCTAAAAGTCAAGGAAATGTATCAATAAATGATTAATAAATTTGATATGTACATGGAAAAAGTTTGTTTCCAGTCTATGAAACAAAACATTGGTTTGATATCGATTTCATGAGTACGGTGAAAGTAATTAATGATTGATTTCCAAACAATCTTGAAATGCGCGTGTCATAGGAGAATATACTTTTCAAATTTTTGTTATCTAGCTTTTCCTTGCTTGACATGAACTTTTCCGACCACATTTATATGTACATACGAATGTATGAAAGCGTCAATCTGGGAAACTTTATGAACTAGAGAATAACAGTTTGAAAATTATATACTACTTTGCCACGCGCTATACCCTATACCACATATATAAGTACAAAAGCCTTATACCCCATTCTATGCGTGACAATATGTTCAAGGTATACAAGTCTATGATTTGTAGTAAAAACATATTTACTTTTATTTTAAGCAGATTATATGATTGAACTTTTTCAATATTATCTATCATATATTGTTAAATGGAATTATATAATGATTAACACCTTACAAAAAATATATATTTTATATAAATATAATTTTGCCATTAAATACCTTTTTTATAAATTTCAGTTTATGAGGATTAAGGCCACATCCATTTCAACCAACGATGTGTTCCACCTTTGTCGGGATTTGTTTTGCAGTTGTTTGATGCACTTAAAGGGCAATCATCCTTGTCATTGTTTACTTTTTGATTTTTTCATTTTTTCATTTAAACTTTGGCAAGAATATAAACATTTTGATTGTGTCACAAAAAGTGGTTCGGCATGTTGTTGATGTTGTGAATGTAACTAAGGGCCATTTATCTTGTTCAACTTCTGACACTGGCAAACTACTGCCATCTGATATTCCAGCATTGACTTGGCCACATTTGTAAAGCTGCATAAAGTCAAAGCGGAAGCACTTTGCACAAATCCAAGGGAAGTCAATGTAGAAAATTTTAAGCGTTTCATAGAGCCAAAAACTTTTGGCCATGACAACTTCCACCAGTTCCGTCGTCAAACTCTGAATATCGCAGAAGTCAGACTCCTTCTCGCTCTGTCACTTTTTTTTTTTTATTTTTTTTTTTTTTTGCTATCTATGGAGAACTTTTGCTAGATGCTTGAAATTATGAAAGTTGTTCCCTCAATGCATTTGGCCATTGCCAAGATGTTGTTGAGCAGTGTTAACGTTTTGCATTCAGTGTCCGTTGCAATGTAATCCAATCAAACTTCATTATTACAATGCCGTCAACTGAGGCGCACACAATGCAATAGAGTGGATGACACGCGCAGAGTAGGCAACGCAAAGTGGGCGGGGAGGTGGTGGTGGGGGAGTAGGTGGAGGGGGTGACGCCAGTCTCTGGCAAAAGTTAAAGAAAATATTGCGTTACACTGTGCAAATCGAATTTGTGATGCAGTCGCTAGTTTGATGGAAAATCGCTGCAAGTGGCTTAAGCAAACAGCAAACCAGCAAACCAGCAAACAGTAACAAAGTGTACAACAAAAGTGTACAAAAACAACACAGGCAGGCTATAAACAAAAGCAAAATGAACAAAACTGAATAAAACGCTCAGGATGTGCTGATGATGACGTTGGCGACGCGTCGACCATGGCCTAAGACAACGTGATTTTCAGTAGGTTTCGCAGTGCCTCACTGACTGTGCATGTACGTGTTGTGTGTGAGTATGTGTATATAAATTTTATACATATATATATGTGTGTGTGTGTGTGTTGCTGGTGGTCTGTCTGTCAATTGAATGTCTGCTGCGGCGACGTCATCAACAACAATGCGGTTGCCACTTTGCTGCCGTCTCCGTTGCAACTCCATTAACCCTAAGCAACCATATAAAATATAAAACTTTTCTCTTTCGCTCACTTCTCTCTCTCTCTCTCTCTCTCTCTCTCTCTCTATCTCTCTCTTTCGTTTGCGGCTCTTGTTTCACTCGCTGCTTCTCCCAGTGCTTTGCTCTTTGCTATATTTATGTTACTTTGAAGCATGACGTCAAATTCTAGCCGACGCATAAAACACCAATACCAAGCAAGAAGAGGAAAATGAACAACAACAACAACAACAACGACGATAACAGTGCATAAAAATGCTTAACAAATTAGCAACAAACGCAACAAACGCAACAAAACAATTAGAGCGAGAGGGAGAGGGAGAACTTGTATAGATGTTCTCTTTCAGGCACGTTTGAGCGTGTGGGTGTTGCATTCACACGTCAAGCACAACGAACGGCTTTTATTGAGAGGCGCAGCGCTTAAAGTGCAACTCCTGAGAGAATCCCGTTTTGTGGCAGCACTGTCTTAAGGTTTCCTCAACCGGAGGAACGGAGGTGTCAGGAGGTGCCACAAACAGACGGTAAAGGCATGGCAGAGGAAGGGTTTAGGGTTTAGGGTTTAGGGTTTAGTTTAGTTTTGTTGCACTTCCAAATTTTATGGCTTTATTGTTGCCTTCAATGGGTGGACGAGGCCAAGTAGCGTAGTTCACATCGAATTTGACAAGCAATCGCTTCCTTAACTTCGAAACAATATAATGGATGCAATAAAAATAAAATAGCTTCAAAATTTAGCTTGCAGCAAGAAACAAAATAGTTTGAGAATCCTTAGCAAAAGTTTAAAGTTACACACTCTGCATATACGGTATGCACATTTAATTGGAAAAGTTTTTAAATATATGTATATGTACATATATTTTATATTTTATATTTTATATACAGGTTTAAAACAACAAACAATTTAATATATTTTTCCTAAAATATTTACGAACTTAATTTATGTTTATTAAGCCTCCTATCAACTAATGTTTCCAGTTATCCTTTAGAAACAAGGAATTTTTAGATAAACGAAATTGAGGCCAACTCTCAACAAGCAAAATATTAAATCAGATTTATGTTTAGACAACAAAGGAATTCCTATTTTGTTTTTGTATAAAAAAAAATTAAAGAAATAATGTGTAACAAATCAAGATTGCTTTTACGTTGACAGTTAGGCAAAGTCATTTCTAATATTTTTTAACATAATGAAAAACCAATGGAATGCCTTTGAACATCAAATGTTAAGATAAGCAAACAATTGAAAAATAAAATAAAAGAAAGAAAACGCACCTTGTCGGAAGTGTCCCAAATCTCCCGTCGAGCTGCTGCTTTCAACATTTAGCTTACATTTTACATAGGTAAAAAATGGTCACACATCCACCTGCTGTTCTTTTTTTTTTTTTTTTTCAATAACTCCACACTGTGGGCGATAAGATATTGAATAACTTTGGACGTAAACATGGCAACAAAATGGGTAAATGTTGCAAAGTTTAAGACTTCAAATTTGAACACTTTGTAAGCCTAATTTTTGTAGATTTCACAAAGAAAGGCTCATAAAGAGAATTTGGCCCAGATACGTATTTACAATATTTGAAAATATTGATGATAGATTAATTAAAAACAATTGAGTTATTTTTAAGCTTTTGATGATCTGAGTTTTGCAACACCCTGTGGCGATATTATTTTAGAATATATTTAAATTATTCTCATATTTGTTGTTGTACACGCTTTACTCAATGTGTAATACATATTTGCATAAGAACAAAAGACCCATTTTAAATGAGTTTATGGTATAGAAAGCAAGAGGATTGACAGCAAAGATAAAATGATGGACAAATATTTATTAGTTAATTAAATAAATATATTTCTTAAATCCATTTATTATTCTTTTTTAGGGAAAAGGAACAAAGCCGCAGCCAAGGGGTCCAACCAGTCCCAGGGTTCAGGACCAGATCGTACCCAGCCAAATGTCATTTGCATGCAACATGAACAAACAATGCCACATCGTCCACACACTCTGGCAACGCTCGAGCTACAGCTCGACATTTTGGCAACGCAATATAATATGATTTTGTTTTCGCTCTTCGCTTCCTTTTAGCCGCTTAACGGCATTTGCCTTTGTCGAGGCTCTGCGCCTTCGCCTCCTTGTGCCGCTCGTGCTCCTCCTGCTCCTCCTGCTAGGGAGCAGGCGAAGGGGCTGTGGGCACGCTTAATGAAGCAACCCTTAAAATTTGGCACGTTTCGTTAGCTGCCAACGAAAAGGAAAACGAAAATGAAATTTCACTCGCAAAGTGCACTGAACTCTGCCCATTTATACAAAAGATTATCTGCGTTTTTTTTTTATCCATTTCAATTTTTTGTTATTATTTTTTTTTTTTTTTTGGTTGCACGAAATTATCAATGCGTTGAAACGATGGCTAAATAAATCATGCGAATCGCCGTTAAATTCTTATAAAATATACGTATATGTATAACATACGCAAATAACGTGGTCTGTGAGTCAACAGCAGGCGGCAATTTAATTTGCATAAACACAATCCAAACACATTTGCAAATCCAAAATCTTGCGTAATCAGCGTACGAGATTTCTTCCTGTCTGCTTAGCTTGGGGCAGCAGCTCCTGAACCTGTTTCTAATGGTGGGAACTTTCATTAACAAATTGCATAGCCCGTAAAAAACGCTAAAAAGCCAAGCCAAACCGGCCGGCAAATGGTGCTGCAAATTTGTATATGCAAACGACTCGGTAATGGGCGCGGGGGGGCAACGGGCAAGTCACAATGAACTGGGACTCTCAGCTACAGTGAACCGGACGCCGGCAATTTGACCGAGTTAAAATATGCGCCGCTGACGCTTATGTTAATTTTTTTTTTTTTTTTTTGCTATACGTTACCAAAAAGAAAAAGAGAGAGAGAGAGAAAGAAAAAATAACAAAAAGGAGCTGTTAAAATTCTATAAAAACGCCAAAATGCGCGTCACGTTTACCTGACGGCAGATGCAAAAAATTTTCAAAAAATAAAAATATATATAAAACCGGCAAAATTTTTGTTCCTTTTTGTTTTTTTTTTTTTTGCCTTTCTTAATTGCACTTTCAGGGACTAGCAATGGAAATGGCCTAATATTGTCGAATTTACGTTGAAAACAAACCCTCGAAGTGACTGCCAGAGTGTGTGAGTGTGCTTGTGTGTTTGTGTGTGTGCCTTCAGCTCCCCCATGTACTTTATTCATTAACATTATCTACCCTTTGTAATCTTAGAAGTTGTTTTTTTCGGCATTTCCAGTTTGTCGTGTGTGTGTGTGTTTGTGTTTGTGTGTGTGGTGAATTCATTTCATTAAAATCAAATTAACTTGTGATAAATGTTGCGAATATATCATAAGATATATGTATATATATATATATTATGCTCGCACACTCGTATAGATATGGCAATATAAAAATGTGTGCAGGGTATCTATGGACACAGAGGGTTACCCCGGCTTGCCAAACAATGAGCGAAGCTCTATTTGATATTTATCTGCATTTCAGTTTTGGCTCGTAAAAGACACAGCAGCTCGCCCTCTCCCCTCGTAACCTTGCTGGGCAAATAAAATGCCATATCTGATTATATAGGGAATATAAAACGAAAGGGCAGCGTTGAGCCAACGTGGGTGCCGGCACCGAGTGGCCAGCAGCAAAGCCAGCAGAATGGAAACGGCAAATAAAAAAAAAAAAATATTCCAAAAAAAACCAAAAAAAAAGGAAAGAGAATAATACGGTAGGAGACGCTTGGCATATTAGCGGAAACATCATGGAGTAGATAAAGTAATGGCCGGTGCACTGAAAGCAGTAGCTTGTCACAGATAACTCGATGAATTGTAATGCTTGCCATCCTGATGCTTGGCAACGTCATCAATATCAATCGCTGTGATAAATAAGCCAGATCAAATGGCAGCTAAATCGACAATTTCCTTAGGGCAATCCATTGATATCGACAGCGCAGTTGTTCTGAATGTAATATAGTACACAATATAAATGCGTTCATTGTTACCTTAGTGATCTTTTTCCGTGAAGTTAAAACATGAATCTTTAAGCTGTAACATAAAAAAAAAAAAAAAACGCTGTCAGGACTCATATCCAACAGTTAACAGCTAGTTGCTGCGCACTGTCAAGTTTTTGACAAACTTTGGGAAACTCAACCATTCGCCTGGGCAAAAGTTGCGACCAAGTTCTGTTTCCTGTCACAGCTCAGCGAAATGTAATTGAAATGATTTATAAACTTTTCTAGCTTACGAAAGGACTACTTGGCCACAGACACAGGCCGGACTGAGAGACAGACCGAAGACCGTGAAAGGCAATGGAAAGCTCAAGCGATGCTGCTAAAGAAGACATTACGCATACGACGCTTTGTACGTGCGCCCTTTCTCTGGCCAGGCAGCTCGCAATACAACATCTCTGTGCGCGATTCGGCTGCTTAAAATGCAATTGCGAAGATGCAAAGACATTAAAATGCCAGCCATTTGGCAGCTCGCTCGCACTTTATCATATCAATTTCAAGAAGCGTACAAAAAACTGCGAAAATAAACAGCTTAGCAGGAGAAAGGATGCGGCATAACTATGGCAAATAACTTGAAACGCAAAAGGATAATTACAATTTGGGCAACACTTAACGCAGATCACGAAAATTTAAGGACTGCTATGGCTGAGTCTTGACACTGGGGTGCAGCAGCAGCAGCAGCAGCAGCAGCAGCAGCAGCAATGGCAGCCCGCCTGCAAAGCATAGGACAAACCCTTCACAATTTGAGGCGACAGGCAACGCAGGCAACAACGAAAAACGACAACGACAATGTTGACGCTGGCGTGAAGTAAAACTGCCAGTTAAGACAGCTGAGCCCGTTCCCCAGACACAGACACAGACACAGACACGGACACGGACACGGACACGAACTCTGAACGGAACAGAGCGGATCGGAGCGGAGATGTGTTTGAGCCTCGTGCCATGAGTATAACTTGAATTATGTGCGTCCTGTCTGCGTGTCTGTGTATGTGTGTGTGTTCTGTGAGATGAATGAGCCAAGGGAAGTGGCGTTGAGTACTGTCATAAGGAAGCATAACCAGAGACAGCGACAGGGACAGCCACTGAGCGAAGTGAACCTAAAAGCCGTTCCAAGTTCCTTCTCAAACTTATGCAAAGTGGCAGCTAGGCTACAATCAGACCCTGCTGCATTTGTAGTTGTAGTTGTAGTTGTAGTTGTAGCAACACATACACGCAGCTGATAGGAAGCGCTAATGATGACGATGATGTACTGCAGGACGTGTTGGTCTTTTGCTCTCAGCTCGGGTTCAGCAAATTAAAATCAGCCAGGAAGACAGTTGGGCCAATGCAACGCTGGATGCGACAAGATAATTTTATGTTTTTACGTAATTATGTTAATAGATGGATGCTGGATGCTGGATGCTGTCCACGACTCGACCCAACTCTTCGACTCTACCAAACTTTTAAATTATATCAAAGTGTTAATTATGTTGATAGAGAAGAGTCAGGCCAAGCCAATGGCCACGAGCAACTTTTCAGAGTTTATGTTGCTGCTGATGCGGCCCTTTCTGCTACTGGCAGCTGCCACGCGCAGTAATCCTCACATTGTAACAAAAAATACTTGCTACAAAAATGACCAACTAGATGATACTCCTTATGCTGTCACATTATTAGGATCGAAAGTAGGGAGTCGAATATGGAATAAAGGGGTAAAAAACGAGTAGAGGGTTATATCTACCATTAAAGCAAAATAAAATTTTACATAGATAAATAAAAAAAATTAAAATGAATTTGTCTATTGTTGTCCGTCGTATAATGCCTTGTTTGATAAATCGAATTACCTACAGGGTAAAAAAAAACTGCCATCACCTGAGCCACATGTGTGCGCATAAATTTTGCGCCACATGCGGCACGACATAAGCCAAAAAAAAAAAACAAAAATTGAAAAAAATATATAGCAAAAATGCTTTTATGATTTGTCGCAAATTACTTTAGAAAAGTTTTGCGTTCGACAAACAACAATAAATCATCAGCTTGAGAGTTCGGGGCATTTGTTACACATACGTACGTAAAAGTTCAACGGTGCCTTGTGGCATGTGGTGCACCCGTGCTAGAAAATTTAATTAACAAATGCCTGGCAGACTTACAAATGCAAATCAAACGCTTCATTTAACAGACAGCAGGTAGCTGCTCACCTGCAAATAGGATGTGGTTACTTAATATATGTCTTACCTTTGATTTATGACAGACGATTTCAGCGACATAGCCTGGCTTCACTTAAGATTGATTAATTACATAAATTTATCGAAAGAAATTGAGCAGAGCACATGTTGCTTACATGTTAAGCATAAAAATGACCAAAAATGATTTCCAAGAACTGTGAAATTCCAGAACTGAAGAAGATTATAATACAAGTGAACGTAAACAAAGTTTGCCCTCAGGCACTTCGATATTTATGTGTTGTGTTTGTATCCACATAATGACTTATAATTATAACCTACACTGATGAACGAACTGCTGAATTTTTGCCATGCTTCAGACGTTTATCAATATTCTTCAAAAATAAGAAGTCACATTTTTTGCACGCCGACGATTAGACACCTTACCATACGTCTATAAAGCATTTTATTTATATTATATCAAAAATCTATTAATTAATCTTTTAAAGAGTAGTAGAAATGCTGCAAATTTATGATTTCTTCAAACCAAAAAACTTTCCACACAAAAATCCCCGAGACTCAAGCAATGAATTATATAGATAAATATGACAAAGCGATTAAATGTCATTAAGATATTTGTCATACGCTTAAAAGCTTCTTAATTTAAGATACATTGAAAAACAGAAGCTTAACTTATGATTAATTGCTAGTTGAACAAACTAACAATGGGCCAAACTTTATGAAGCTAGTTTTATAATTGAAAGAGTTTTTACATACATTTAACGAATTGTCTGATGATTTTTGTTAAGAACATATATGCTTAAATGTATCTTAACAAACTTTCGAGGCAGTTAAGAGGGTGAATATAAATATATATGTTGCACATACTTATGTGTATCTTTTAAGATATTTTTTCAAGTCAAAATTGTATACGAGCGGATAACCTTGGGCTAAAGTATCTCACTAAATTTCAGCTTTCAGCTCAGTGTGGACTACTTGAGACAAATAGCCTGGCAATTTATATGTTTTCGTTGCCAGGACACATATTAAATGCGAGCGGCGTCCTTAGTTTCTATGACATCTAGATTGAGTGGGCAAAATGAAAAAAATATAGTATATATACGAGTATATACGATAAATATATATATATATATATGTATGTTATATGGACAGCTTTTATAAAGCTTGTCATGCGAGTAACTGACACAGCTCAACTCACATGCTGACAGGTGGGTGTACGAGTAGTTGTTTTTTTTTGAAAATATTTATATATATATTTATATATATATATATTTTATTTTGGTACTTTACACTGAGCCCCATGAGCGATTGGAGTCGCAAATCAACAGGTGTCTTGGCATTTGGCTTTCTGTTGAATTCAATGGCAGCACACAAAATTAATTAAACACAAATACAAATACACAGAACATGAATGTATCCAATCGAAACGAATCTTGCAAAATGGTCGTGGTGAACGCATTCATTACGTATACCGCACGTTGGCCAGAGGCAGCTCCCTTATTAAGTAAACTGCTTGCATAAATCACTGGCATATCCAGCAGCACCAACGGGGTCATTAATAATGGCAAAGGACTACGATCAATTCGAATACCAAACGAATATGTAGCAAATTGTGTTCAACAATATTTTTTTTTTTTTTTGTTTTTCATTTTTCAATTATTGCTGTGTTTCCGTTTTAAAAGTATGGCGAAGATAAAACACTCTTGCAATTGGATTTACATGAAAAGTGAGAGTATTTTTTTAAAATACTCTGCACTATGGTAATTAAAATAGTTACTTGTTCTATAAAGAAACGATAACTGACAAACAGCAATAGTTACTTGCAACTGCGTTACACGTAATGTGAGAAAATTAGAAAACCCTCGAGAAAGGGCATAAGCTGACAGCAGTTCGATGCGCAAACAAAGTACAATTGAATCATATACACACAGAGTGCAACTGCCACAGCTACAGTGTCCCTCGACGCCTCCATTTGGGGGGGAGTTTGGCATGGAGGCGTTGGGTATGTGTAAGTGTATGTTTGTGTCGCTTTCAGCACTCTCCGGGGGCAATATGACAATTAGTTACCAAAGCAACAACAGAAATACCTACAAATGACGGCAAATACACTAGAGACAATGCAGAATGAGTAAGGAGGCTGATGGAGGCACCAGGCAGATGGCGCACACCGCATAACATGGCCGCACGGCAGCCATTTTGATGTCAGGACTAAAAAGGCGACAGAATATATGAGTGTGTGAGTGTATAAGTGTGTAAGTGTATGTTTGTAGCCAGGTGGTGGTGGTGGCTGTTGCAGAATATGCCAACGGTGCTGGGAAGGGAAGCCTTTGCCATCGTAAAGGCACGTGCAGTTGAAATTTCAGTGAGGGACTCGCCGGAGCCAGCGTTAGCTAGCGTTTAATTAGAAAATATGTATACGCCGCGTTGTACGTGCCGGTCGAACGGTTGGAAAAGCTGCTTCCACGATTCCTGTCAGCCAAATCATCAATTTTACTTTTACATTTTCACTGTTTTTCGAACTGATGTTGCCCGATACAATTATTACAACATCATAACCTGCCCGCGGCTCGTTTTTCATTTTACATTTTACATTTTTCATTTGTTCAAAATGTTGCCACATTGCTCCAACATGTTTTTCCACTAATCATTTGACGTTTGCTGGCGCTTCAAATTTGCTTAATATACATAAATTATGGCAAGCTTCAAAACTAATTAGTCGCGTTATTTATTACAATTACCTGTCAAGCAGTTAGAATTAAGTGCCTTGACGCACACACACACACACACATACACAATCTGAACTAAGATCAGGCGCCTTGAAACTATTGGAAAACTATGCTAATTCGTGCGTTAGCATCCAGTTAAAATGTCACATGGGTGGTACAGTGGGTAAGCAAATTATTGAACAAGCAAATGACTGAGAATTCATGATGAAATTATAGGGTAGGAATATACGAATATATATTTAACGGAGTTGTTTTTAAAGTATTAGTTTGAAAAAGTAAAATTTCGATGTGCAAATAACGACAGCAAATAAAGTTAAATTTCGCCTTAAATAAATGAATCCTCAATACACATATGTATATAATTTAACGGTCATAAACTCTAAAGATTATTAAGCACACGCATTAAAAGCAACAACTTAAGTCTTAAGTCTGAAGTCAAAGTTCAGTTTTACTTAACTGCCAGGGAACACTGTGTCAAGAAAACAGCATAAAAATCAAATTCAAAAAGTTAAAGTAAAAAAGAAAAAAAAAAACCAAATAAGCACTTAAGCTGTAATGTTAATTAAAACTTTGTCTCTATCTCTCTATCGCTCTGTGGTCGTATTTGCCTCTTTATCTTTAGCGATTTATCTAGAATTGTGTGTTGGCGTCGAGGCAGCCAACTAATTTGCAACAAAGCTAATCAAGTTATTGAAATGAAATCCAATTCGTGGTATTGTAACAAATTCAATTCATATCGCATATTATGCAAATGAGTAGCAAGTGAGCTAATTGTGTATTAATTGAATAATCATAAGCAGTACATGTGTAATAGTGGGATTATGCCCGGCCCATTGAGTATGTAGATACGTACGTACGTATCTAACAATTAAATAGTAAACAAATTGGCAAAGAGTCAATAAGTGAACTGAACTATGCATCAGAGTTGCCGATATCATGTTGCCTACACATAATATACAAACTACATACGTTCATCTGTTCTCTCTCTCTCTCTGTCTTTCCCTCTCTCGGTCTCTCTCTCTCTCTCCGTTGTATGCCTTAAAAGCAAAGATCAATTTGCATAAACAATTAATCATGCAAAGCGCGAAACGTGCACGAAATTCTAAAACCTAAATATAGATACAAATAACAAAACAAAATAAGAGACAAGAGAAAAACTGGAGAGCTGGAGAATTGAGACAAAGAGTCAGTGCCAGAAACTGTAGCAGGTAAGAGTCGACACATCGAAGCAGAAATTCATAGAAACTGCGTTTCTTATAATTTGGTTACATTTTTTTTACTTTTAATTTTTTTTTATTTTTGTTGTATTTACTGAATGCTGCCACTGCTGCATATGATTCAATTTTGTTTTCAGACAAACAACTTGGCAACTGAACAACAGCGAGGAGCCTGCTTTGAGCTGGCTGGCAAGCCTGGCTAGTTGGCTCTAAACGTGGCCCAAAAGAATGCAGTCCGAAAACCAGTTTGGCGTACAGCCTGTGTCTCAAGCGTGCAGCGTTTATTTCATTTTTGTTTTTTTTTTTTTTTTGTGTTCAGCTACAACAACAAGTGAACCAAATTCTTTTTAACGAGCTTGAGCCAACATTTGATCCCCTACTCCCCCTCTCCGTCCGCTCGCTCCTTTAAAATGCATGCAACGTCAGCGGCAGCCAGCGCCAAGGGTGCGCTCAACGCTCAACACTCGACGCTCCACGCTCAGTGCCTGCCAAAAAAAAAAAAAAGGAAGCATATTTTGGGCACACCGAAACTTTTGTACCTTTCTGCAGAACAAACCATATATGTAAATATAAATTTGAATTAACAAAAATAAATAAATGTCTATCTATCTATTTATTGTTTATCCTTAATAGTAGAGAATGCACTTGCTGTTTTTGTAAGTTTGTACAAATTATATACATATAATTATATAATTATACAGTTTTCATACAAAGTTCTAAAGACATAAACAAAATAAATACTGACCAAAATATTTTAATGCTCCTTTTTAAAGAACTTAAAGAAAAACATTCAATATGAAATTAACATTAAAACTGTGACCATAACGCACAAGATAATATTTGTCTTATCAATGTTTTCCTCCATGCGTAATGCATTTCATGATAAAATAATGATACCCTCTACAAGAGTATCGAAAAAAAAAATACCAATGGCAATCCAAGCCAAGAAGTGTTAAAACCAAGCCAAGTTGCTTCACTTTTTGCCTGTTCGTATCCATGTCCGTGCTCATATCTCGTGTCAATTTGCAAGCTGACGTTTTTTGTTTATTTTTCATATTATTTTATATATATACGTATATGTATATATGTATAATAATATATGTGTGCATGTATAGTTTGTTCACCATTTATTTAATGCCTTTTTCAATGCTTTTTTAGTTGAATTTTGGTTTGTGTGTTATGCCAATTTTTGTTTTATTCGGCATATTTAATTGCAGGCGGCCACACCCTTTCCACACACCTTCATAATTATATCTTTTTTTTTTGGTTTTATTTTTTTTGTTTTTTTTTTTTTTTGGCTGACTTCAACGCTTGGTTAGGTTTCTAAAAAATGCTCAAGGCACATGCAATCTGTTGAGCCTGGCCACTTAAAAATAAATGTAATTATATATTTATGAAATTAAGTTAATTATGCTAAATGCATTTTATAATGCATTTTGTTGTCCAGAGCCAACGCCACTTTTTTTTTGGATTGTCCGCAGATAGTGGCATATAAATTAATAAATTATATATATATATATATATATATATATATGCAGCTTACTTCGTACCTATTCCTTTCATTAATTTCACGAAGGGATTCAACATGTCAAATATAGTCAGCAATTTATCAGTCATTTGTGCTTTCGCTTTAATACACTTGAATATACACATACATACATATGTATGCATTGCTTTTAATTGGATTTAAATATTATGCACTTGCATTCATTTCAATTGAAAGTGCGGTAATCAAAATAATTTATAATTTTTGCAACACAGTAAAATTTATATAATAGTACATTTGAGAATATTTTTGTTCTATAAAATCATTTTATCTTAGCTTTTTAATGTGCTGTTAGTGATTTTAAATATATTTCAGGTTCATGATTATCCGCCCACATTCTTATAATTGCGAGGTAAGTGCAACGCCTGCCACATAAAAATCTCTTGCAACAACAAATAAACCAAGTTAAAAGGACTACGAGATACATTTTCAAGTTCCATAAAACGCAAATTAATTAAATTAAAAATAAATTTAATAAAAGGTACATTTTTTTTAGCAACCGTGGAAGATATCTGAAAACTTTATTAATGGATCGATATTCGGTAAACTTTGGAAGGAAAATTTATATTTGATTTGCAACGGTCTTTAAAGATACAGGAATTCAGATATTGCAAATTCCAAGTATCTGGTCTTAATAGGTCAAAACCAATATACTCTTTTGATTGCGTGAACTAGTGTAAGAAGAAATGGCAAAGTATAAAATCACCAAATAAAATGAGAGAAAAATGTTTTCAATTTGGTTGTTTTCATGGTTTTTGATTTGCAGCGTGTCGTACAAATGCGGCACTCCATTTTTGTCAATTGATTCGCCTGTCTGGGTCTTTGAAATACGCATTAATTTCATTTATTGCAATCATCATTGTCAGAGCGACATGGCAACCATGGAGAGTAGAGTAAACACCAGCACAAAAGTTAGAACGAGAGCAGAAGACAACTGTGAGTGGGTGTGCATGTGGGTGTGGGTGTGGATGTGGATGTGGCTGTGGGTGTGGATGTGAATGTGAATGTGGACGCCAGCAAGGAGCAACTGAACCGGGGCAGGCAGTGGGCGGCCGTACTCGGAGCTAGTCGGAGCATGCCTAGGCACTGATTGCGTTGATTACGCTGACCCACTTTGACTGCCAAGGCTCTGGGTGGCAGGAGGCAAGAAGCAGGAGGCAGAAGGCGGGGCGCTCGAATTCAATGAACTCGAAACCTGCTGATAATACCCGTAATAAAAATAACAATAATAATAGTAGTAATAATGTTCTTTTCAAATGACGCCAACGCCAGCCAAAGGCGAAAAACAACACGCTGTCATTCAAAACTTAACAACTTATACTCGTAGTTCAAGCTTACTATTCTATATATACACACACACACCTACATATATTATATATACAAATGTACAGAAATTAGTCCTGAAACAGTTAGAGAGTTAATATTTTTATAGAAGTTTTCCTCTAGTGAAAGTGAAGAAAACTCTTAATCAATATTTGTGTTTGGCTATCAAATTACCGGCGGAATGTAATAATAGTAGTAATAGTGGAAAACGGTCCGTTGTTTACGGCCTACATCGAAAGTTCATTTGACTTGACCCGACAACGCCGAATAATATCTTCTAATTTTCCCTTTGTATGTGTGTAATCCGGGTAACAGACAAAAACAAAGTACTCGAAAGTCGGGTTTATTTTTAGTCAACAACACAAAATTGACTTTTTTGTCTGGGCCCCAATACGGAATGACAATGCGGAATAGATGAATAACAAGGACAAGTAGTAAATATATAAATATTTCACATTTCGACACGTTCCTATAAAATAGTTCAGTTCTTTTCCATTGGCAACTTTACGAGCATTATGATGTCTGGCTGGTCTATTAAGTGTCGCTCCTCCCTCGCCCCTTTCTTTCCCATTCGGAGATGCCAATAACGTGCGTCATTCTCAAGGCAAATAATACCAAATAAAAGAGAAAAAAAAAACCAAGAACAAGCAAAATAAAACTACTCTAATTTCGGCTTACACACGGCTCTGCTTCTAATGGATTTTATTTGTACTTGCCACAGCTACCGAAACTAAGAGGCTGAGTATGACGGAGGGTGTTAGTGCTTGGACTCTGAATGTTTTGTCTCAATAATAATGTTCATGTGAACAAAGCGAACACTGACCAGTTATATAATAAAAGGTGTTCTTTAGTGGACAACACATTTGAAATTGATCTCACCTTCACATATGGCCGTACACTTATGTTTACGTATACAAATAAATGGATTGTGTGTGAACAGCTTCGTGTTAACAATCGATAAATTATAGAATATATTCATTCAGGTGTTGGGTGATAAATCAATATGTTGCATTTCTATTTTGTAATTATTTCTTGACTTTAACAACGTTTTAAATATTTTCGAATTAGTTATTTTTTTTTTTTTACAGTTAAGAGGTATTCAGAGAGCATTCATTTGTTACTTAAATATATATTAATAATAAATAATTTATTAAAGAAAAGAATGTTCAATTTTTGCGAAATTTAACTAAGTTAAAATACACTTTTGTTTTTGCAAAATTAAAGCTTATAATTAATATTATTTTGCCTTCGCTTTTAATTTATTTCATTTTTATACCCTGAACCCATTAAAAATGGGTAAACAAGTTATAATGTTTCTGTGAAAATGCATGCAACAGGCAGAAGGAGGCGTGGCCGAAGCCATAAAGTATATACACATATATTCATGATCGATTGAGAATTATCAGTCTGTCTGTCGGTCCGACTTTGCGTCCTTCTGTCGTGTGTATGAAATCATCGATTGCAGCAAACAAAAGAGTTAGAAAATTCTATGTGTAGGTTCGACTATAGTACGCGCATATCGAGTTTGAATTGAAAAGTCGATAAGTTTTTTGAGCACATTTTATAAGCTATAGTAATCTAATTCACTATAAATATATTCAGCTGAATAAGACACAAATTTTGGATGTATTGGACTTTGGAAACCTTCCCCATTTCCGAATTATTGGTAAATAACTCTTTTGTTAAGATAGAAAGAGCTACAAAAATAGATACACGCCTCTTAGTATGTAAAAAAAATTAGCTACTAATATATTTCTAGTCAATCCAATAGTTGCAATAAATATATTGCGTAAATAATTTAAAAATTGATATAACATTTTAACATTTTATTTTAATTAAGTTGATATTGAAATTATTGTTAAATTAAAAATGAAATGCATAAAATTATTCTGACAAATTGACTACGTGGCCGAAAGATGTGGCCTTTGATCACGGTAAATGCGACTTCTGGCTCAGTCAGCTGGTCAACAGCGGAGTTTTGAGAAGTTTTTATGGCATTTTAACGCTGCAATTTATGAAAGCATCTTAATTAGACGTGCCGCTCTACTAATTTATAAAGTTTGTAAACTTTTCTAATGTGGCGCTCCGACCACTCGAAATTCTGCCAACTAACTTCTAATAATAATAATAATAATAATAATTTTAATTGCCAAACGGCCGAAGTTCACAACTTGCTACTTTTTTGTAAACATAAACCTATATTTTCAAGAAGTTGGCGCAGACGGCGGTGGTAAATAAAAAATAAAAATAAAAATAAAAATACAATTAAAAGCAAACATCATGCTGACTAAGGGGAATTTTTCCATGTGCGGCTTTTCTTGTTGCCACTTTGCCTGCACCCAAGAGGGAAAAAAAAGAACAAAACTTTCCATTGAGTCGACGGCGACGATTTGCGGATGACGGGCCAGAACCATTGAGCACCTAATGGGCTTATGGGCCAGACCAAAGGCTAGAGCCCCGAAAATAGAAATAGCCCACTTGTCCCATTTTATGATGAAATACAAATACATAAATGATGTGCCTAGAGATCGCTTCCACAGCATTGAAAGCAAAACTTCAATTAAAATTCATTACAGACTTTAATTCAACATTTTTTATTGGATAGAATACGTAAGTATATAACTCACTCGAATGATTCATAACTGGAATATAAATATATTAATGCAATTACAGTATATACTCAAGAAATTTCCTGAAATCAATTCTATATACCCATAATATAAATTTTAGACAACTTTCAACAATAAGAATAAGATGTTTAGTAGTTTATTATAAATAGAAAAATAGAATCTATAAAAATGACTCCTATCAAAATTTAAGCAAAATGTTTTTATCAGAAAACAAATTTGTGGTCAAGCGCATAAATATATGAAAATCAACGTCCGCCCTTTTAATCATCCATATAAGACTGTTAAGAGCTTGAGAATTAAAAGTTAACAAATAGATTCTGCTGTAGCATCTTTAGCAAATCACTTTTCCATTTTCTTGACATCAAGCAATACTAATTAAATAATATTCTAATTTGTAAAGTTACAGTTACGTACTAAACGGTGTTCAGGGTATCTCCTAGTCGAGCCGTTGATGTGATATTAAGTGTTAAAGGCATCTTCTAACTTCTTTTGTAAGCACAAACAGAAACAGAAACAGAAACAGACAGCTTTGAGTGCTTTCCACGTAATTGATAATTGTTGCTGATCTTTGATGGCTATCTAAGGAAATTTGTAAACGGGGCAATCATCAAAAGTTCTTTGAGAATGCTGGAAAAGAAAAGAAAACTGGCTGGGAAACGACAGTTGGCAGCTTTAAAACTGTGCGCTGAGGCATCCTTAAAGCTTGTAACGCCCATTATGGCCACATCGCGAGGGTTTGAATTCAAATAAAATATCACGCGACTGTCTGGATTGAGGGCGGGCAAGACTTCGGGGCCAGCGAAGCTGTCTAATTGAACTAATAGAATTTGTTTTTTATTCACACCCGCACGCGTCAGATAAGAGCAGCTTTGCCATTTGATTTGCAGGGGGTGGTCCGGCCGTGCTTCAAGCACAGGAAAAAATATGCTGCCATCCGACTGTTCGCATTAAAAATTATGATTTTTCTTGCCACATTTTCCAGAGGGCAGCCTCGAAATGCTGGCAAATGTAATCATTGCTGCTTTTAGCTGGGTGGCAAATGCCCGAGGCACAGCTCCATGCCGCACTTAACTGATTTCCTGGAATCGCAAAGCATACACAGCTATGTATATATAAATATATGTATATATATATATATATATAAAAATGTATATGTATGAAGTTTATCGTGTCCTTTTGTAACTTAAGCTGCGATTGGGCACAGGATGTTGTGTTGCCGACCAGTGGAGAGCAATCAGTTAAAGGCTGTCAAGAATTCTCAGCAGAGGCTATAAAACGAAAAAATTGGTGGTAATAATGCGTTGCAGGCATTTGGGAACATGCATGTCCATCTCACTAAGGCCACTTTAATCAAAACAAATACACTAAAACTCACACACACACACACACACGTACAGAGCATGTTTTCATTTATTTATTTTTTTTTGCTGCTAAAAAATCGTTGAACCTCAGGCGAGGCTTAGAAACCGCAAAGGCGCCACGAGGCAATGTAACTAGCAGAACGATCCCAGGGACCCAAAACGCCAATACCTCAGATAACCCACCGAACCACTTGGTGGTCTGGCGCCTTGGGCCGTACTTGTAGGCAGCGGCACCATAAGGTCGTCGGAGGCACACTCGAGCAGTCAAGAGCAGCGCCAAGTGCCGGCGCATTTGTGGCAAGAGTAGAACCGATTTGCTATTTGTGTAGTTAGTGGCAGCGGCAACTGGAGGAGTTGGATGTGGATGTGGAGGTGGAGGTGGAGATGGAGGTGGAGGTGGAGGTGGAGGCACTCAACTTGTTATTTCAACTGTTTGTTGTTGCTGCTGATCCGCAATGTTGTTGTGTTGCTGTTGTGGCAGCCAAGTAATGCTGCTTGAGATGTCAAATAGAAAAGCGGCAGGCAGCAAATACAGCAACAACTGCAAAAAACAGGAAGCACTTGAATATTGAAATCAAATGCGGGGCACCACCCACACAATACCAAAAGCAACACCAACAGCAACACCAACAGCAACAACAACAACAGCAACAATAACCACAAGAAGCAGAAAGAGCAGCAACAACAATTACAACAATAACAAGAATTCTGCTTACCCAAAAAAATAAGGCAAAAACAAAACATTAGCAACAAAAGCAACGCAGCTGAGCCCAAAGGTCCTCCAACGCAATTTGCATATGAATATGGAGGGCTCAGAGGCAGCTTTTGGGTTGCTATGCGGCACGCTGTTTGCTGCAACAACAACAACATAAACAACAACAACAACATAAACAACATGGACAACAGCAACACATGATATGTTGTTTGCTGTATATGAATAAGCCGGGAACAACAACACACAAGATTCATGATGTGAGAGCTGCTGTACCAATAGCTTATGTTGTAGTTATTTGCCGCCGGTAAGAACAAAAATAAAAACAGTTGATATGAGTTTGCAACAGCCGGGACTATACGACTGCACGCTGCCCTTTAAATGTGGAATATTAAGGTAATAATAAATATATAATGATATATTATAAAATAAAGAAAAAGAGTCCATTTTAGAGATTTAAAGAGCCGAATTGGATTCCAAGCTATAATTTATCACATCACATGCTATAAACAGTTTAACAATTGCTTTATAACAATTTTTAAATTTATTTAGATTTATAGATATATTATTTATTTGCTTATAATAATTTTTAAATTTATTTATATTTATAGATATATTATTTATGAAGGTATTTAAAAATGGGATAAAATTGAAAACTCTAAATACATTTTTTTTTAAGTAATAATAACTAACCCTTAGCCAAGGGCGAAAACACAACAACTATACACTATATATACATTGTATATATTAAACTACAATAGATGTTGTTGCAGGAGTTTCAAGCCTAATCAATACTCTACCTCCGCTATTCTTATAATTTATTAGATTTTGGTCTCGTTAGGTACATGATGAGTAATGATATATATATGATATATCTGATACCATAGCTCTCTTCTTAGATAGTTGGTCGAAGACTACAAAAAAATTGTCAAATTTTGCAAGTATCACAGTCTAAATTAAGGGCCAAAGACAACTTTAATTAAAAAAATAAAAACCTTTCGGCCAAAAATAAACTTGATTTATAAATATTTTCTTTATACTGACTCACCTGATGAAACCTTGTGAAACATTTTATAGTGTATGGGAAAATCATTGACTGTTGTTATGTGCTGTTTCTGCGCTCCCTGGTTGCCTGTCACTGGCGGCGCTAGATGGCGCCACACGCCAGTGTTAAATTGAATAAGCGGCCTCCCAGGACAGACAGGAAGCAGCACAACAACGTACACCCAAACACCCATACACCCATACAGCCGCACAGCCGCACACCCACACAGGCTAAAACACCCATACACGCGTACATGCCTGTGTGTAAGGGTCTGTATGTAAGAGCCAAAAGTTATGTAGTGTACTCGACGCTACCTTCCTTTATGGGCGCTTGTTTTTCTTGCCATTTCCCCGCAATTTTTTTTTACTTTTTTGGGTTGCTTTGAATTTAATGGAAAATTTATTGACGACATGCCGCTTAGTCGTTTGACTTGGACTTGGACTTTTGCCACACAGCATTCCCCCTGCCCCAAACCATTGCCATTGCGATTGCTGTCCTATCATGTGTGCAAAAGTTTTCGCATTGGGGTTTCATGAACTTGCCCATGCCCTGCACTCGACCTAACTAAATAGTTGCGGCCTTCGTTTGTGCGGTATGAGAAGGCAAATTATAAGAAATTGTTTGCATTGATTGATCGTTAAATGCTTTTAGTAATATTGTATATAATTTGACAACGGGTGAATTTTCAAAATAAACGTAAATATAAAGACTGAACCGAACCGAACCGACCGAAGGGTCGTGAGAACCGGACAAGCTGCGAGAAGTTGAAATGGTGCAGAAATCGTGCTGCATACCAACTTGTTCACTTAACATAAATTAGAATTATAATTTCGCTTAGCCAAAATCAACGACGCAATAAGCCAGCAATGGCACACACACATGCAAAAGGGCTATTCGAAGTCAAAGAGCGCAGCAGAACGAATCAACCCCCAAGTTAAGCAGACATCCAAAGGGTGGCTGTTGCCAAAAACTTTTCTCGCGTGTTTTACCAACTTTAATATTTTATACTGCCGATTTTGTTTATGGGTAACGGCCGCTCCTCCAACCCTTGAAAAACACTCAGAACTCAACAAGTTCTTGGGTTTTTGTTTAAGGACACGCCCGCACACTTGGCCATTAGTTTACGGTTATTGGAGTTTGGCAACGGTATTCGTATATAATTTGTAGCAGTTACTCACCTGTTGTCGGCAACTTGGTCAGCGTTGGTTGTCCATTGTCATCGCTCAGCAGCAGCAGCAGAAATTCAATTAATATAATGACAAAAATGCGTCGATTGTAAAACAAAAACATTGCAATCTGGCGTTAATTTCCGGTGGTTTTCCAGTTTCGGGCAGCAAACCGCAAACGCAATCGGTATTATTTCTTTTTTGGCTTGATGATTATGACGAACTGGATTCCCTGCTCGTTGTCTTCAATTACTTCGTTATTTTTTTTTAACGTTTTTCTTAAGTGCATCTTTTCATTGTTGCTTGCATTTTATGCACACACACACACACTTCCATTTACATCGTTTATGTGCACGCTTTTACCGCTCTCGTTGCCTTTTCAATCTAAAAAACAACAAAACCGAATCTCTTAGCTCACGGACACACACACACACACACACACACATACACATAAAATGGCGATTCGCACAGAAAAGTATGCTAATATATTTCAGCTACGCTTATGAAACATGCATAAATATTTTACGTGTGCAACAGTGCGTATACGTAATTTGTTTAATAGGCCGCAAAACACAGGCGCCGCCAACGGCGCCAACATCAAAATCTCATTTGTCGTCAGCGTTGGGGATTCTGAAATTGATGGCAATGGGCTTTACTTTATCGTTAGCTGAGTGCCAGCTGGCCAAAGGCCTGCATTCTAGCATCCCAAAGATAAATGAGATAAAACATATTTGCTGATCTAGTCCAATAGGAAAGTGGAGTTTATTTATGACAATTATTTATTTCGAAAAATGCTTTTTAATTTTTAATTTATCTGTATAAGCCCGGTTTTAATTAATAACATTACAAAAAAATAATAATTATTTATTATTAAATTGAATGTAATTATAATCAATTAAATTGGATAAGTAATCAAATCGATATGTTAATTGATAAGCAGAACAAATAAAATGTAGTACTCGATATCTCAATTTATGACATCAAGATTCAATTCATTTGGCATTTTTTATTTAATTTTAATGAAGATTAATAACTGTTGATAATTGCAAAAATAATTAATATTCTGTTGAGGTTTACTGAACAGGCTACATCAGAATTAACTAGATGTATTTATGATTCAGAGATAAAAATTTTAATTTGATTTTTGGATGAGAGGGAATCTGAAGCATACATCAGCACGTATTCAAGACCATTAAGAAATCATAAGAACTAATTTTCATAGTACACTAAAAATGTAAAAATAAACCAATATACATATATATTTTTTATTATTTACTTTTCCAGGGGCGACGTTTTGTGGTCATCGATTTTGTCAAACCCCGTTCTATCGCAACTCTCGCCAATCAATGATAATCTTAGCTTCTGATTCATTCACTCCTTGTGCTTCTTAATCATCATAATATGATGATGCTATAACAGTCTGGCTACGTTTCAAATTCAGAACCAATGCAAAAGACAAGTAACCGAAATGTGCGTGTATCTATAAGAAATATTTCTAGCTAGAGTGCACGAATTCGCGCGGAAAAAAGAAGATAAAATAAAAAGAAAACGTCGCATAAATGAATGCTAAAATATATTTCGGCAGTGCTGACATCGCCATTATTGTTGTTGCTTCAACTACTATCAAAGGCTTTGCACAGAGAGAGAAAAAAGTACAAATGAAGCAGATGGCGACATCAGCAGCGACGGCAGCAGAGACAGCGGCGCTGACGTAGAAGCCGCTGGCACATTTTGTACGTTCTTATTTGTGATTGTGTGCGTGCGTATGACATTTGCTGTTGCAACGGCATTTGTGCTCTTTTGTTTGCACGAAATAATATATTTTATAAAACAACGACAAAAACGCTGAAAAACAAATGCAACGTTTTTCTTGGTTTTTTTTTTTTTTGTTGTAAAATTGTAATATTGCATTTTATTGCGTAAAGTTTATGCTTTGTTTAAAACTTGTATTTATTGCCATTGCCAACGCATTTATGTGTTTCAAAAAGTTTTTAACAATAACCAAACAACGTTTTTATCCGTGGCTTTCGCTAGCGGCAGCTACGGCAAACAACAAAAAATTGCCACGCTCAATTGAGAGATAAGGAAGAAGCGCAACGGAAATCATATCGGGGTAGTTGAGAATTATATAAAACAAATTTGACTATGCGAAATACACACACACATACATACACACATGAATTTCGCAACACACAAGCCCTCTAACACACACGCACACACACACACATGGTTAAAAGTTTGTTTTGTGCTGCGGATGCCGGTCGAAATTGAACGACGACGCAAATTTCGATTTCCTCGAAATTCTACCTTGTTGTGCCTTCTATTATGTTTATTCTTCGTGTTCTTATATCTTCATCATCGTCACTCACATTCTTCATTATCATGAACGTTAAGCGTCATATACATTTTGTACATTTGTTTGCAAAACGACAACAGCGGCAGCGACAGCGACAGCGCAGCTTAGTAAGCTTTTTCTGAGCATCCATATTCGCATCAGCCACAGCAGCCCACTCTCACTTTAGCTCTTGTCCTCTGCTGATGTTAACGCCAACGCCGACGTTGCACAGTGATTTACTGACTCCAAGAATGGCAAAACGAAATAGTTGGTCATTGATTGAAAATTGTTTCCAGCAATGTATCATTTTTTGAAGATCACACAAGAAGATCGAACACTTCTGTCAAACATTTAAATTTAGTTTCAATGCTACGACAATACCATTTGTATAAAGAACATAAAATCATATGGTATCAATAATCATCTAATGTAGTAAGAATATTAGCTATTCCCAGTCAATAATAAAAATAATTTATAATTGTTTAAAATTATTTCTCTTTTCACAAATTGGATATATTTAAAATATTTTTGTATTACAGAGATAATATTTCGATTTCAATGGCTTACATCAGTTTTTTACATATATTCTAATTGTTGCAATGACTTTTTTCTGTAACACTACCTTTTTTTTGTTTGCCTACATCTAAACCTCTATGTAAATCGATTCTATTATTTTTTAATCAATTCGTTACACTGTGCAACGTTGCTGCTATTTTGCTCCTTGTTTTTGCTACGCTTTCGCTTTGTGTTTATGCGCCGAGCTTTAGCTTTAGCTTTGCCTGTTCGCCTGCCTGCCTGCCTGCCTGCTACAACCGCCGCTGTTGCTTTCATGGCCTTGTGTGGCTGTTGCTGTTCTTGCTGTTGTTTTTGTTTTTGTTATTGCCCAGTTTGTCATTGTGTGCGTGCGTGTGCTTTTTGTTCAACTGCTGCCTTTGTGGCCTGGCCGAAGAACTACTACTGTACTTGGCGGCTTTCTCAGTGGCAGCAACAGCAGTAACTGCGGCTCTCGCACTCGTATGCTTTATTGCGTTCTATATCCTTTTTTGTTTGGCATCTTTGCCTCGTGCGTTTATCGCTGTTTGTTTGCATGGAATTTCGCATTTTTAAATATTCATTTCAGTATTTATGTCTATTGGCCTGCCCCTCTTCCTGTTACACGCACAAAAACAGGCTCAGATGCACGTCAGCACACACTTGATTTCTTTGTTGTGATGCCTTATTATGTCATAATTTATTTGCAACAGGACATAAAATCAACAATGCCGGAATTTGCAGCACCAGCGAATAATGAATCACATATCATTTGATTTGCAGAATAAAAACATGGCCCATGTGTCTCTTTTTCTCTCTCGCACTCTCTATATTTCTGTCTCTCTATTTGTGTGTGTGTGTGTGTGTGTGTGTATGAGTGTGTGTACGCACTGCACCGGCTTTTGTTGCCGCCATCGTCGCTGCCTGCGCCCCCGCATGCTACTGACGCCATAGCTTTGCTTTGTTACTACCTTTGTTGTGTTTTTTTGCATTTCCGCTTTCTGTTTGTGTTTCGCAGGCTCAGCCTATCAATGCTTTCTTATTTGTAATTTTTGCACACGCATACAAACACTCTGACGCACGCTTCAACATTCGGCGACAGATACCGCCGCTTAAATCAACAAATTACGATTATTTTCACTGTCGCTTTCGACATTATTTTGCAGTTGATGTATTTAGCATATTTGTTTGTTGCTTCGTACACTTCGCGTTTATTAACTAAAAAATATACATGCACACAGATACAATAGTCGTCAGCGCCAATCGAAGCGCCGCTTGAATATTTACAACGCTGCACTGAGAACTAAAATGCGAGCTCGAACTCGCGACTTCGCCAGCGAGCAGCAAACACGTCCAAACAGTTTGTACGCCATTCGTGTACTGGGAGCTTTGGTCCGAACTGGCGCTGACACTGACATGCTCACACACAACTACACTCGCGCGCAGAGAGAGAAGTCACACAGATACTCGTAAGCTTGCATTTGCCGGCGACGTCGACGCTGACGGCAACTTTTGTTTTTGTTTGCGCTGCAAAAAGAAGAAACAAATTTCAATGGCAGCGTCAAAAGCTCGTCTCCATGAATGAAAGTTTGCCACAAGCGAAACGGAAGAAAAACGATGCACAAAATAAACCGACTGAACTTTTAATGCCGAAAGCGTTGCCAGACTTTGTGCTGCCATTATATTGCGTCTTATCATAATGTACTACTAAATAATTATTATTAATAATTTTCAATTTCTAATCAATTTTCAAAATTAAGTTTCCTCAAAATAAAAGACACAATAATGCTATTAAAGTATTACCCAAATAACTATGTATTAAACTGGTTTTTTATTGTGATTGAAATGTAATATGCTTTTTTACTTTTAGGATGTCCTCTGATCTAATGAAAGATGAACGTTCCAGTCATTATATCTTTTTCAGGTCAATGAGTTTATGTAATCATAAAAGGCTATTTTTATATGTTCCCTTTATAAAATAGTGGAAAGTAAAGAGGATGATCGTAATACAAAACCAATATTCTCAGTTTCGTTCTGACAACAAATAATACATTTATAGTTATCGATATTCCCTAAAATATTGTTTGATACAAGACTCACACTACTAACGTAGCAGTCAGCTTTATGCTATGTATTATTTGAGCGCTCTTTTTAAATCAGTAAAAGTTTCGAGTATTGGTTTCAAATGAAATTGACAATTAATACATTTTTATTTTATTGGGCAGTTACCCTACATAAATTTGATGAACTGTTTTTACAATTGCATTTATGTGTATTTATTAAATTGCTTGACTATGTAAATCAAATTTGATTGATTGATTTTGAATATGGTGTCAGTTTTTGGGTGTCCGTTTTAGAAAACTAATCTGTGTCCGATCGAGGCGAGCGTGTAGACTGCTTCTTGGATTTTTTATGCTTGCGCTTCTTGGTGTCGTGACTGCTGCCACCACCTTCGCGTGTGGCACGACTGGCCGATGTTTCGTCCTGGTCGCGTTCTTCTTCTTGCAGCTTTTTCAAAGTTTCCGCTTTTAGACGCTCCAGTTCATTAAGCTCCCGCGTTGTGCGCTCTTTTTCAAGTTCATCCTGCCTCTGCTTCTCAGCTCGTCGCTCCTCTTCCTTGGCTATTTCCTTGCGCATATGCTCTTTAAGTAATAGAGCCGCTTCCACGCGTTTCTGCATTTTCTCGCGAGCAGCCTTATCCTTATCCTCGGACTCCGCTGTGGCGACGCTTGTTGATCCCTTCTGTGGACTTCGATCACCCGAGCGACGCTCCTGGGAGCGCTGATTGCGTCGCTGGCGACTGTTGCTGCGTGAACGGCTGTGCCGCCGGCCTCGACTACCGCTGCGTCTCCGCTCCGACGATACATGGCGCTTGCGATTGGGAGACTCTCGTCGTCTGCGGTCTGGTGAATCTCGCCTTTTGCGTTCCGGCGACTCTTGACGCTTTCGAACAGGAGAATCTTGACGCTTTTTTTCTGGAGACTCTGGACGCTTTCGAGACGGGGACTCTGGGCGCCTACGATTGGGTGACTCCGGATGTCTGCGCTCATCTGATTCCTGGCGGCGTCCACGACTGCGTGAGCGACGCTGTCGCTCTCTGGAACGGCGCCGCTCTCCAGGCGAGCTACGAGTGCGTATGGGCGAGAGGGGAAACCGGTTGCGGTATTCGTTGTCTGGAGACCGTTGGCGGCGTTCTCGATCTGCGAAAGGATTGCGACGGTTGCGGTTGAGCTGATTCTGGCCCATATTGCTGTTGTTGTTGTTATTATTATTGATATTATTATTGTTGCCCTGGCGTCTGGGAGGGGAGCGCTGCTGGCGACGTGCTGGCGATCGTCTCCGTTGAGCGGACCGAGAGCGGCTCCTGTGGCGGTTGCGCGAATTGGAACGTTCCCGACTACGCTTTGGTCTCTCCCGCTCACGAGGTTTGTCCTCTGGCTTGCGTTCGTCGCGTTTAGCTCGCGTGTCGGCCGAAGGTTCTGTTACCTTTGAGCGGTCCTGATCTTTTGTGGGTGCCGTCTTGGACTCGCTGTGCTTTTGGACGGGCTTACTCGTCTCCGGCTCGGGCTCACTGTCCGTCTGCTGTTCATAGTCCAAGGCGTTCATATCAACAGATTTCCGCCTCTTCAACGGAACTTCTTCTTTGGGTTTTGCCTTTTCTCGCTCCTTCTCGTGGCTTTCCTTTGCTTTGCTCCGCTCCGAGTCCTTCTGGGACTGTGACTCGCCGTGCTTCGCATTCGTGCCGCTCGCCTGTCTCTGTTTTGACGGTGACTTCTCGGGCGTGACTTTGCCGCCGTAGGTGCTGGCGTGTGACAGTTCAAAGAAGGACTTTTTAGGGTCCTTTGAGGCCTCCTCGTGCCGCTTTTTGCGTTCCTGTTCACGCCGCCTCACTTCCTCGTCACGCATCTTGTTCTCCTCCTCCATACGCTCCAAGTCGGAGAGCTTTATGGTGCGCTTCTGCGCATGCTTCCAATGCGGCGGCGTTATGCTCTTTGATCGGCTTCGCGAGGGTGTGCGGAAACGCTAAAAATAAAATAATGTCAGTTTGGCAGAGATTTAATGTGGAGCTGGATTTGTTGAATGTTGCATGCTTACAAAGACGCCACGACCTTTCACAATTCGTCCACTGCGCGATGTTGGCACCTGCTTCTTCGACCAACCGAAGGCGTTACGATTGCGATCTCTGCCCCTATCTCGATCATCGCGATCACGATCCCGATCACGTTCCCGATCGCGATCCCGTTCATACTCACGCTCACGCTGACGCACATCACGTGGAGCCTCGCGACCTCCGCGATCCTCACGGGAACGTGATCTCTCGGCACGCATTAGAAACTTATTTGAAACCTGCACCAATGAAGACAGAAACTATTAAAGAGAAGATTCTCTAGTGGAAGGAATCCAAGACTGGAACTTCAATGTTAGCAGAAGTATCCCAATTAAACTGTTTCATTTAATACCTCTGGGATTTCGCTAGGATCAATTTTTGTCAACGTGACCAAGGGATGTATCTCGCCTTCCTCTTCGGAGTGTGCCTGGCGTCCATTTCCACGAGCAGCACGTCCCGTGTCGCTGCTACAGAAGTTAAAATAGTTGAGATTGGAAAAGGCTTCTGACAGGGAATTTTACGTACTTTTCACTGTCGCTTGTTTTCGAATCCTTGCGTGAACGTTTCTTTTTTAGTTTATCCTTGCGTTGCTTGGCCACCAGTTCCTCATTCTCGCTTTCCGACTCCTCTGAAGCTGTTGAGCGCTTTCTGCGTTTTTTCTCCTTCTTTGTTGCTAAACAATTGAAAAAGGTCATCAGTTCATCATGACTAACAGACAAATGCGCCACCACTCACCCTTCGTTTGCTTTACTAACTCGCCGCAGTTGGATATTGCCGCATCCTGCAATGGCCGCGAGTTTCTATCAATGGGCAGATCCTCTAATTGACGCACCAAATCCTGACCGGATAAAACATGACCGAATACAACATGGATACTGCAAGTTAACAATAAATAAAACTAATATTTAGTAAAGAAATAATCATGAATTTAATTTATCAAAATTAGATGGGAAATAAAATAAAAAATTGGAAAGTGAGCTTAAACTTATATAATTTGTGTAAATGATCAATGATGAGAAATTGAAAAATTTTGATTTGAATAGCGTTATTATTTTGAAAGCTTTACAATTGAAATGTGTTAAATATAGTTTATTAATCATAAAAGGGTTTCACTTACTTGTCCAAGTGTGGCGCAGGCTGTGTTGTACTACAATGAAAAACAGAAGAGAAGAAAAATATTCTTTACACAATGCAAACTTGGTTGTTGGTAGCGATTTGTTGTAGTTTTCTATTGTTGTTGAGGATTTGTTGTTTTTTGTTGTTGTTGTTGTTGTTGTTGTCGTCGTTGCTGTCGTTGCTGCAGTTGTTGTTCTTGGAGGTTGTATTTGGAGGTGATGGAGACAATGTTTGTGCAAACAGCAACCTAAAAGATTTCAAGTCGAAGACCACAACTGCGAAAACGGGGGCCAGTTTGATTGGGCAGATCCGCGGGTCATCTCTTTGATGGGGCTGTCCTCCTGGCTCGGGGACAGCTACAGCCGTTGGCCTCAAACTTATGTTGGGGCTCTTGTTGTTGTTGTTGCTGTTGCTGTTGCATCATATGTTGCTTTTGTTGTAGTTGCCAAGGACAGCCGAGAGAAGGGAGATGGCTTCAGCTACGTCAAGGTGCACCCACAGACAGACAGAGACACACACACACACACACACACACACATACACACGCACACGCACACACACATGTGACACGCACACACACAGACGCATACGTGCGTGTGCATATATGTACAGGCCGGCGTTAGGTTGGAAGGGGGAGTGAGTCGGTGTCGGTGTCGGTGTCAATGTCGATGTCGGTGGGTGCTCAGTCCACTGGTCAGAGATATTGCATACACTCGCTATTCGCTATACGGCAATAGATCAATGAACAACAACAGAATTTTAAATAGATATGCAAAGTACAAATTAAAATAATTATGTATGAATTCATGTTTGATGGCTGCAATAGAAACGTTTATAACTCTCACAAGGATTAGTTGGGCATCCACAAGGAAAATCAATGATCAATTGGATCACAACGAAGCCACTTACATAAAGAACTGCGAGCCATTTGTATTCTTGCCCCGATTTGCCATCGACAACAGAAAGGGGCGATCGTGCTTCTTGTCAAAGCATTCGTCTGAAATAATGACAATATTATTATATTAATATTTTTAAAACAATTATCTGATTGATTCAATCTGATTCCTATTTATCCCAGAATAAGTCTTCAGCAGAGTGACGATTAAAATAAATGCCATAAATAATTTCTACTATTTTAATTAAATCAAACTATCACTATCAACCGAAAAACGCCGTTATGTTTTTCTTATAAGAGGGGTTGTTCAAAATAAAGTTTCCCGTTAAAAGGGAGGTTTTTTTTTTTATATTAATATACAAATTTCTCTAAGCTCAATATTATAACATTTAAAAACATTCAAAGAAAACAAAACAAAAATATATACATAAGAGTAAGCTAAATACTCAATGCGAGTGCCAAAATGAAAATTTCATTTTCCCGTCTGCTTTCAGAATGCAAGAGGATTTATTTTCTTATCAGCCGTATATTTAATAATTGAGTGTAATGCCTATATTTGAGCCCTAACATTGGATTCAATTATTTGATAGCACTTTGTATGTATGCATTAATGTGCACACACACACAAACACAAACACACGCAGAGAGAGAGAAAACTTACCCTCAAATGTGCCGCCATAAATGGATTCGCCGCCGGTTCCGTTGCCCGCACTAAAGTCACCCGCCTGCACCATAAAATCCTTGACCACACGATGGAATATAACTCCTTTATAGTGGAGACGTTTCCCGGTGACAAGTCCGGTGCCCTTCTCGCCCGTACACAGAGCACGAAAATTCTCAACCGTTTTGGGCGCTACATCGCCAAACAGCTCGAACACGATGCGACCGACGCTCAAACCCCCGAGCGTAATATCGAAAAAACAACGCGGGCGAGTGGCGCTCGCGTCCCGCTTATTGACCGTCATTATTTGAGTGTTCAGCTAAATGCAATTGATTTGTGTACTTTGATTGATAAGTTTTTAGGTTGCACAACTTTTTCTTTTTTCCCTTTTTTTTTTCTTATTTCCTTTTGTGATGAACACTGCGTTTGCGAACGAGCAGGGTTGGCAAACTACATAAATAAATGTTTGCCTACCAGGGCTGCATGCGCTCATTACTGGTTCGCTGTTACTTAAACAGTAGTTCCGCTAATTATGTTAATCATTTCAATTGGTTGTGTTAACAATAAGAGCCAACGGACTCGAGATAAGGAATTCATTTAGATTATATGATGTGAGACAAAAATGAATGTAAATAACCTAACTTATTATAATGCGCTGTAAATAAATAACACTTGAAGTTGTAAGATAAAATAAAGTCGCCAATTGTTACTGCGAATAAAGAACTATAACTGAAGATTAAGATATTTTGTTTGTTGTTTAATCAAAAAAATGTAGATGGAAAATTATTGTATAAAAATAAATCAACGGCTGATGGGATCTAATACACAATAATGATTATTATAAATGTATTTTGGATTTTTGCATTTTGTGTTTTGTCTTCTGTTTACACTTTTAACCGTTGTTTGGAAGATGTTTTAAACCGTTTTTGAAGTTGCCTTTATCCAAAAAACGGGGAAAAAACTTATCTTAACCTCACTAATTACCTGATTTATTTCGCTGTGCTCGTATCCTTTTTTTTTTTTTTTAAATCGACGATTCAAATTTCTGTAATTATCGGGATTAAAATTGTGAAATGCTTCTGTTAAGTCACGCGGTCTCCAACCCCAAGTAGTAGATAGATATCGGGTTCTTGCCCAGACTTTAGTTGCTATTGCTATTGCTATTTGAAGAAGAAGGAAAACTCTATTGGAGTGTGATAGAATAAGCGATAAATCTCTATTTGATTAAACAAAAACTAATACAAGGACTTGCATTCCAAAATTGCTCGAACACTCACATTAACATAGACCTTCAGCGTTGAAAAAAATAAAATAAATGATATTATACGATTTGAATAAAAAGTGTACGGAAAGTTTGTTTTCCAAAATCCAAAGTGTCAGAATGTTGGTTTCCGCTAGTTGAATACATACATATATAGTAAGTTTGATACCTGTATATCTTAAGATGTATGAGAAAATCAGAAACCTGTTATCGATAACAATCAAATGGAAAGAGTGATCGATTGTTTCTAGTTCAAGTTCAAGTTCTAGTTTCTAAAAATTCTGCGATCGACGCTTTCATACACACAAACATACAGACGAGCAAATATAGCTTTATCTATTTGGATGCTGATACTGATTAAGAAAATAGATACTTTATGGGATTTGCCACGCCCCTTCTGGCTGTTATATTTATTTTTACATTACCAAAGTAAATATTTACGCATTTCAATGAGTTCAGATTATAAAAATTTGTAAAGCCATTGGAGAATATTCCAATATTATAATAATACGTAAATTTAAAAGTAAATTTTATAAATTGAGTTTATTATAGTTTTACGGGAAATTTAATATGTTTTTTTTTTCTAGCAAAAAAAACTAATAAATCAAACATTTATCTCTATTTATCTTAAGAACCTCAATTGTTATCTCTGTTACATTTTTTTTCATGTTATGAAGTAAATAATTGAATTAATTTATGGATAAATTAAAATATTTGAATACATGAATAACAAGTTTGAAAAAATACAGTATTTTTTGTTGGTTTAGTTTTTATGGGGATTATACGTATATATAATTTAATCTAATTTAATTTTTGTTTTCAAGCAAATAAAACAGAGAAATCAAGCAATTATCTCTGTTTATCCTAACTATCTCAATTCCTATCACTGTTTTTTTTTTTTTTTTTGCTGCTGTAAAGTAAATACTTATTGCATTTATTTAAATTGGAAGAAATTCAGTATATATGTATATATTTTTTTTATATAATTGATTATATGTATATGCATAGTTAAATCTAATTGTACGTGAAATTTAATGTTTCTTTTTTTTATCAAGAAAATAAAACTGATAAATGAAACATTTATCTCTATTTCTCAGAACAACCTCAATTCTTATCTCTGTTATCTATTATTTGTGTTGTAAAGTAAATAATTATTGAATTTATGGGTATACAAATATTGAAATATTTTATTAATTGCACAATGAGAAAATGAATAAAAAGTTTTGAAAAAATGAAGTATTTTTTTTGCAAATAAAACTGATGAATCAAGCAATTATCTCTATTTATCTTAACTATCTCAATTCCTATCTCTGTTATCTTTAGTTGCTGTTATAAAGTAAATAATAAATAAATTTATGGGTACACAAATATTGAAATATTTATTAATTGCACAAAATGAATAAAAGTTTTGAAAAAATGAAGTATTTTTTTTTTTTTTTTTTTTTTTTTTAAAGGGATTATACGTATATATATATAAATATACATGTGAGTGTATATTCGTAGGACTTTCAACTTAGGTGTAATATATATATTTTTAATGTTTTAAATAAAAACTTGGCCATTGAAAGCGGTTGGTAAAATGGAATTATTTTTGTTCGGAGGGGCGGAGGGAGGCCAGCGTCTACTCAACGGTCACCGACTTGGCCAAGTTGCGGGGGCAGTCCACATCGCAGCCGCGGAGGACGGCAATGTGATAGGACAGCAGCTGCATGGGGATGACAGTGAGTATGCCCTGCAGGCAGTCGACGGTGCGCGGTATTTGCAGCGAGCGGGTGGAGAAGGCCATGGTCTCCGCGTCGCCCTCCTCGCAGATGAGGATCGGGCGACCCTTGCGAGAGGTCACCTGCTGCAGGGCGTTCATGCATTTGGTGTAGACCGGATCCCGAAGCACGATCATCAACACGGGCATCTCATCGTCGACGAGCGCCAGCGGGCCGTGCTTCAGCTCGCCGGCCAGAATGCCTTCGCTGTGCATGTAGGTCAGCTCCTTGACCTTTAGGGCGCCCTCCAGGCAGGTGGCAAAGTTGAAGCCACGGCCCATGATCAGCAGCGACTTGTGTTGGTAGAGCTCCTTGGCCAGCTGCTGGACCTGCGAGTTCAGCTGCAGCACCGTGCGTATGTGCATGTCCAGCTGCGAGAGTCCGGCAATAATCTCCAGGCGGCGCTGCTGCAGCGAGAGCCGATCCTCGGACATAACCAGCGCGAACATCACAAGCGAAATGAACTGCGAGGTGTAGGCCTTAGTGGATGCGACGCCTATTTCCGGGCCGGCATTGATGTGGACGCCGCAGTGCGACTCCCGGCAGATGCTGCTGCCCACCGTATTGGTGATGCCCACAATCAGTGCTCCTCGCTGCTTGCAGTAGCGCAGCGCCATCAACGTGTCCGCCGTCTCGCCCGACTGCGAGATAAAGAAGCAGACGTCGTCCCTGTAGATGGGCGTGTTCCGATCGAGGAAGTCTGAGGCCAGCTCCACCATGACGGGCAGTTCCGTGAGCTCCTCCAGCAGCTGGCGTGTGGCAACCGCGCTGTGGTACGAGGTGCCGCAGGCTATGAGCATGAGGCGCCTGCAGCGCTTGATCTCTGGTATGTACTCCTTGATGCCGCCAAGGACGACGGTCTGTGTGTCAAAGCGAACGCGTCCGCGCATCGTATTGACCACCGACTCGGGCTGCTCGAAGATCTCCTTGAGCATGAAGTAATCGTAGTTGCCCTTCATAATTTGCTGTATTTCCATTTTGAGGGTGATTATCTCGCGCGCATGCGGATCATCCGAGGATTTGTTGATCCGATGAATGCTCAGCGTGCCGTCGCGCTTCACAGCGGCGACATCGTCGTCTTCCAAGTAGATGACTCGGTTGGTGTGCTCAATGACCGCCGAGGCGTCGGAGGCAAAGAAATATTCAACCTCCTTGTGCTCCAGCGGCTGGAACTCGGCGCTGACGTCCACGTTGCAGGCCCGGCCGCTGGGCAGCAGCTGAAATTGCGGCTGGCCATGCGGACGATGCGCCTTGGTGTACAGTATGGGCACATGATCTGTGGCCAGCTTCGTCTTGGCCTTAATGCCCACCAGCAGCGGGGAGCCACGTCGCGAGGCGACGCACTCGCCGGGGAAGTGCTTCGACTTGAGGGCGATGGCGAAGGCGCCCTCGATTTGCTGGATGGCCTGCTCCACGAGCTCACTGAACGTGTAGCCCGGGTGGGTCTGCCAGAGATGATGCACCAGCTTGGCAATCACTTCAGTGTCCGTATCCGACTCGAACACATAGCCGCGTTTCTCCAGCAGCGTCTTCACATCCTTGTAGTTGGTGATGATTCCATTGTGCACCACCACAAAGCTATTCTCCATATCCGAGCGCTGCGGATGCGAGTTCAGCTCGGAGGGCACGCCATGGGTGGCCCAGCGCGTGTGTGCAATACCGATGTGTACGTCCACGGGTGTGTCATATCCATCGCCCTGGCATTCCTCCGCAATGGCATCCTCTAAAACTTTCACTTTCCCCGTTCGCTTAACCATAAGAATATCGTTGGAGTCGTTGGGTGCATCGATGGCCAGGCCGGTGGAGTCATAGCCACGATACTCCAGCCGCTTCAAGCCCTGAACCAGCAGCTCGAGCACTTGCTGGCGCGACTTTGGCGTCAGATAGTTGAGATAAGCGAAGATTCCGCACATTGCTTTGCAGATTAATTTGGTTTCCCTTGTTGCTTAATGTTTAGGCCACGTCGACGTTGCTCTGCTTCTTAATGTACACTGCGAGTACTGCGGCTGTTTCGTGGAAATTTTTTTTTTTTTGCGAGTGATAAAATGTTTCCCGCACACACCCTCACACACACACACATTCACGCACCCAACAGTAATCAAAAGACATCAGCTGATGTGCGCAATGTAAACAAAAAGCGTTGCAGTGCATTGGATTTGTTTTTGTCATAGGGGTGTACACGCGATAACAGCTCCACGTCAGCGCTTGCAATTATATGGAATACAGGGCAACTGTGTACGGTGGCCATAGTCTTATCATTACACACATGTACTAACTTTATTGTATTAACTAGAATGTTAAAGAAAGTTTAAGAACAGTGGTATTTGTAGCGTTGCCATCTCAGCTTGTAGCCCATTGCCAGTGAATGGCAAATGGATTATCGATATACTGCGCACGAGTACGATAGTAATAACAGCCCTGCTCTTTTCCTTTTCGACCGCGACGGGTAAAAAACCACATGTCTTGCTCGGTATCCGAGATTTATTGAAATTATGCTGCATAGTGCTGTTAAAACATAAACAAGTGCTTATCGTGTCAACTAGTTACTAACTATAATTGCAATTTGTGACAATCTGTGTGAAATAATTGCATTCGAGCTAATTCGTAACCAAAAAAACGTTCTAACTACCAACCCACTAGCGCGTGAGTGAGCGAGCGAGAGCGAGTGTATACGAGTGCAAAGAGTTCGGAAACCGCAAAGCAAAGCATACGAAATAAAAACAACAACAACAGAAACGCATACGTGAAACGTTAGCAAAGCAACGAGCAAAGCAAAAAGCCAAGTTGTGTATCAATTTTTATTGTTGCTCCCGTGTTGTTTTTGTCTACTTGCCGTTACGATACACGTACACACATATTGTGAATTAAGTTTTTGGTGCGTAATTTTTGTTTATTCGAAAAAATAAATACTTATGTATATATATATATATGGGTATATATGTGAAAATGTGTATTTGAAATTTGAGCTAGTAGAATAGTGCAGCAGTCGCTGGCAAGCTGCATAAACAGCTGTTCAATGGTCAGGGATGCACAAAATGCACTCATTGTTGTTGCATAACTAAGTCTGCGGGATCTTCTGTATTATATTTGTGAATGTTTCTTTTATATTACATCTACTTAATATTTGTAATAAATTAGGCACTTATGTATAATTATTGCTGATGTGTTTGCTATTGCGTCGCATTCAAAATTTTGTTGCTGGTCTCATACTCTGAAATATTTTTACACAAGTTGGCAGCCCTACGCCTAAGCGCTTGTTGCTTTTTGTGCTTCTGTTTCGTACTAGTGTGGGGGGCATTCGCGACTGTGACTGCTGCTTCGCCGCGCCTTAACCTCACTTGTAACACTGTGTGGCTGCATAATATTATACTTCAGTTGCGTTTTGTCATCAATTTATCGTGGCTCATTAGGAGCGTATAATGAACCATTTCTAAGACGAAAACCAGAACACAGTGACTACGACGAAAACCAAACCGAAATTCAATTCGTAAAGCAGCGTGAAAAAATTAAAAATTGTGATTTTTGTATGTGTTGCAGTTGTAGCAGCAGAGCAGCACCAGCCAGCTCCTGGTTTGGAGCGGGCAGGGGGATATGGCCCATTGCTAGTGCAGAAACGTAAGCTGCAAGCAGGTGCTTTCCATTCTTTGTCCTCTCTTTTACAAGGGTCGATGTGCAAATTTATACATATTTATGTATATATATGTATACACGTATATATAAAATATATGTGTATAAAGTTTGCATATATGTGTTTAGTATATATGAATAATTGTATATGTATAGTATGTGCAATAAAAGAAAGAAAATACAAAAGGTTTAATGTGATTTTTTACGTTTTGGTGTTTTACAGTTACAGCAGCCCGTTTGTTCAAACTCGTTGAAATAATAATTGTCTGGCAAGGAAGCACCAAAGAGTTTCCCCGTCTACAAACAACGACTAAAGAGCAGTCAGAGCAGAGCCGCAATCTGGAGTAGCGCAACGAGAGCTGCCTACTCAGAGAATAGCAGCAGTAGCAGCCGGAATAACAGACAACATGTCCAGCAGCAGCAGCAAGGAGGATGCAACTGCATCCAATGCCGGCGCCGCTGTCGCTGTTGCTGCAACAGCGAATGCAGCCACAGCATCGTATGCGAATGTTGTCCAGAATCTGGACAGCAAGAAGTCAGTCGCCGCTGCCGTGGACAACAAGGAGAATCAACCGAATTTGAAATCACTGAAATCGTGGAGTGAGGAAACCGCAGCCGCAGAGGCAGCCATCGAAGAATTGCCTAATATTGGCGAAAAACGTTCAGCCGCAGGCGGCGACAATACTGCTGAAAATTCTTCTGAATTGGATGACAATAATGACTTTTTGCCGGTGCTATCATCGCATCACCGCCGTGACCGTAAAAAAGCACGGAAAGATAAACCGACACGCGAATTCCGTGACAAGCAGCAGCCACTAGCTGGTGGCAATGGCTCAGGCTCAGTTCAGGGTCAAGGCCAAAAGTTGGCGCCCGGGCGACGTCTGCCTGGCAGCAGCGAACCTGATGGACGAAAGCAAAGTGCACGTCCTCGAGCCCCACGTGGGAACAGTCCTCGAAAAAATGTTGGCGTTCCGGGCACCAGCAACAGCGGCAACGGCAACGGCAATGGTAACGGTAACGGCAACGGTAAAACTCAAAAGGAACGCAAGTCTGATACTTCACCCAGCGCCAGTCTGGAGGCTAACAACAGTGGCAACGAGGCCAAGCCCGGGGACACCGACGCCCAGACAGTCGCTTCGACTGCCACAGCACCCGTTGCACCCCAGCCAAAACGATTCATAGCAGCGCCGCCGCCGAAGGTGAACGCTTGGAAGGTAAGTTGCACCCAAAGCATTTTATATTATAAATAAATTAAGAAATTGGAATTTGTTTAAGAGCACCGCCTTTGTGTAATAATCGATAGGTTGCGGTAACCACTATTAAAATCTCATTTTCCTTTAAAAATTAAAATATTCTAATATATTGCAAATCACTTTTCCGAATAGCTCCTATTTATTTCTTTCTCAATTTCACTGTACAAAATGCATAACTTTTTTGAACTTAATAATCCCCTACCAAATTGCCCTACCCTAAACTTAAAAGAATTTGAAATATAAGATCTGGATGATACAAAAATAAAAACAATGAGCGATAGGGAGGAAAAGGAATGCCCATAAACGACACTGTTTTTGTGCGTTTGTTGATCTGTTGGTAAACAAATGTGCGTAGAACGGCGTAAACAAAACTTAGCTGCAAAACGTAATAGATGATAAATACAACAGTAAAACAAAGACAACGCCTAGAAACAAAACATGAAAACACGTTTTCTTCTTTATCGTTGTGGTTGTTTTTATCATGTTGTTATCCAAACATGACCACAAACCTATATCGTAACATTATTTACGTTTGTCGCTGGTAGTAAACTCATTGCATAATGTTAAATAGAAACAATTTGTCAAAACAAGAGAAAAACAGAAACGAAGAATTCGAAAACCAACGAACTCAATTCGTTGGTATTTTTGTTTTGCCTTGTTTTATTTTTGCTTGTTATGCAACAAACGAAAAATAAAGCTAACGCCGGCGAAAAAAATGACGAACCACAAAAAGTACGTCCACAATCACAAAAACAATAATAACACTTGAAGCAAAAACAATCGGTTGTTCTCTTTTACTATGTACATAAGTTGTTAAGCCAAAGAGAGTGCCTCACAAAAATATTTCTATTTGTTTATTTCATGTGTTTTTATTATTTTGTATTTTAAATTTCATTCGTTATTACAATTTATGTTTTTGTCATTGCCTCAGACATTATTTTGAATGTTTGCATTCATCGCACAGAAGAAGAGAAATAGGAGAAATGTACAGTTAAAAATAAATGTCAAGGTCAGCAGCGCTAGTGAGCGCGTCAACCATTGCCGGCTGCGGCGTCGACGTCAGCAATTGTCGCTTGTTGTACGAGTGAAGACACAAAGTAAATAGCAAAATTTGTGATTTGGCATCAGCGAGCGAAAGAGTGCAACAGCAAAAATGAATGAAAACGCAAAGAAAGGGTGTGGCAAATGTTTTTATACATACATATATAATGTGCATGTCTAACATACTTATGCGTGCAAACAGAGCAAATGTTAAATCATATTCTTAACAGGATTTTCAATGAGAAAGCAGAATCATTTCTTGCTGCCATCTGTTTTTTCCTGTTTTTTTTTTGTAATAATTAAGAAATTTAATAGTAACAATCATTGATTTACATGCAGTATTGATCATGTTAATTTTTACCGGTATATGTATATGTATGTATGCAGGTGAAAATGTATTTGTGCGTATTCCTTAAGCTACCCTCGCAGAAATTTGCTACTTTGCTAGCCTATGCAAATTGCAGCATGCAAATTGAGCTGATTAAGAAGCTTGAAACTTATTTTTAAAACTTTTGCGATGTTGTGGAGGTGCGCACCTTCATAACAACGACAACAGCAGTTACTCTCGCTTTTGTTTCCGTTTGTTGTTGTTGTTTTTGGCTGTCACACGGGTTTCGCCGTAGCGGCCGTTCTTGTTTTTAACTACCGACGACGCGTCAACTGAGCTGCTGCTGCACCACAACCCAACGCAGCGCTGCGCAGCGCTTTGCTACGAATTCAAGTCAAAGTAAAAGCAACTAGTTGACGTGTGCTGTTTTAGACGTTCGCAACGCTCGCGCCCGCCCATCAGCAGTGTTAATGTTGACCATTTGTTAAAAATAATATTTTTAAAATTCAATACAATACAAATACGGTCATCGTAATTACCAATTCATTGCAACTCACTGGTAGCACGTGTGCTACGTCGTAGCCACCTCAATTCACCACACTTGTGAGTGTGTGTGTGTGTGTGTGTGTGCGTGTCGTGTTGTATTCTGAACTCGCTCTGAGGCACAACGAAAAATACACAATCTACAAATTAGAATAATCAACACAAAGAAAGAGGCAAATATAAACGTGGATATGAATACTTGTTGAATATCAACACCGTTTTGCGCTCTCTCTTTGCCTATTTTCATGTTTATGATAAAGTGTGCGTGTGGTGTTCCATCTGGTTCTGTCAAGTATACCGTAAAATCGACTTGCTGTAAAAGAGCAATACAAATGCGAGAATGATTGTATTCGTATAAACAAAACAGTTTTTAATTTCAACGGAACGAGCAAAAATTAACTACTACAACGGAAAATAACAGCAGAAACAATTATCATGAAAACGAAAGTAAATATGCAAACGACTTAATTTATTGAGTACACATACAAAATGCAGAATCTCAATTTAAATTCTGGTGTCAGGCAATTTATTTATTTATCGAAGATTTACATACATTCAAGTATGTATGTATGTATGTATTATGTGTGCAAATTTCATTGTATGTGTGCAACTTATTACAGTTAAATGTCAATAAACGAACAGCGCATTTTCACCTAAACTAAATTGTAATAATAATAATAATAAAAATGCAATTCTAGTCTTCAAACTTCTAGTTTCTCGAAACTTTATATTTTCAAGATTTATCTTCATGCTTGCTTAGTAAATGTGCATATTAATTAAATGTATTTTAAATAATATAATTTCGATTTTCAAATTTTTGTAGAATCTCATTAATATTGTTATAAAATAAATATTTGTTTATTGAATACACATTTAGAAAATATAAATTATAATAATAGTACATTGTTAAATTAACTTTTGGTATATTGAGAGGAACGTTGTAGGCCAGGTTGACGAATATATGTATATATGTATGTATGTACATATGTATGTATGTATATATGTATGTATGTATGTATATATAATGCAGTAGAATCTCGGTTCTGGCTTGCAATGAAAACCGGGAGTTTTGCAAGTTTTTAGGTTGTATCAAATACCGAATAGAGAGTTAAAATTCAAAGTACAAATATATTTTATTTTTTATATAAATTTTGCGTGTGCACGCCAGCTGGTGGATTAACTGGTGGATTGTATCTCAGCCTCTGAAGTGGCAAATTATATTACAAATAATCATTATTTAGCTCTGCTTACACTAAGCAAGTACCATATGTTGCAATAGCTTCCTTCGATGTTATTTTTTCCTACAGAATATCACATTATTTTCTTCAAAAACAAGTTCGTTATCGTCTTTGAAATTCTTTCTTCTAAATAACATTTATTTAACACAAGAACAAAAAAAACATGATAGGAATGTGCAAGTAATGAGTTGCAACTACAGAGTAGTAGATGAGAGTAGATCGAGGTGAGCCACTAGTAGATATATGCAAGAATCGGTATACTCAAAATTTGTATATACATACATATGTATGTGATCGCTTTTAAAATCTTTTTTAACAGAAACCAAATTAGCCATATATGTTCTTGTTATATACAGATTGATATGAATCCCTTGAACTCATTTTAGATAAATAGGGTCTTTAGTTTCTAAACCTGGTTTAGGGTGTTATTGTCGAGACTTAAAGTATAATACACTTTGGTTTGTAAAATCATCTCTTAGAAACGCATCTTGCATAATCTATACATATGAATTTGCGTAGTTATTTTTCGTATAGTGAGTAACTTTTTAGACTTTTAACTATACTATAACTTTAATTTTTGCATTTGAGTAATCTGAAGCTTGTTGTTTATTCATTCTCATATTGCACTTTTGACAATACATATAATTGCGATTTGTTCCAGATCAATGCATACAAAATATATAACAACCGATATAATCAGGTTGTACTACCAAACACCTACATTATACATACCTACATTATATCTAATTTACCTTTATAAGGTCATTTGCGTCAATTGAAATTTTCCTTATCTGGTTTTCAAGATTTCCACTGTGTGTACTTGTTTTCATCTTTATATATGGATTTATATTTTAAAACACATGCTTCCATTATGTTCTTTGTTTTTTGCCGATCCGTTTCATTCTTTTCATTTTCATTTGTTTCCTTGTTCGATGTCTTTTAATCCACAAACAGTCATGTATGTGCTTTATTTTTATTGATGAAAGAAATTTCCTATCCAATTATTCTTCGAGAATTTAACTTTGTCTTTTTTTTAAATAAAAATAAATTATTGAGACTATTCCCAAAAATCTATTAAATACGATGTCTTCCTTATCTGATAATAATAGTATTTTGTATATTTATTGTAAAAAATTCATGAAATAGGAAATCTACATACATCTAGAATTAAAATATTGGGTACAAGAGCACAAGATTTAATAATATTAAGTTATAGACGAGATAATAATTATAATAATAATATATTAGAGTAGTACAAATATGCGTGGTTAATATATTAAATATTTTGTAATATTTGTAGAGCATACATATGTTTTATATTTCTATACGACAAACTTTTTATAATACAGTAAATATCATCATCCGTAACGGTTTTTGAAACAATAAATTGATTCCTTTTATAATGTTTATAATAACTGAATTACGACGTAATTGTTATTGACGGGGCAATACGTAATATTCTCGCTAATTGTCGAATGAACTGAACTTGCGGTGATTAATTCCCGAACACCTTCATTATTTTTATATTTTCTGATAACAATTTTTTATTTATACTTTTGTTTATTTTCAAAAGGTTTTTTTTCTAGCGATTTCTGTGATTCGCTTCGTAGGGCAGGTTCCCTTTATCTTTATTTAACTAATTTTAATTCTACAGTTGCTTTCCACTTATTTGTTTATAATAAAAAAATGCGGGTATTTCAGACTTGTTAAATCTTAACCATATATTTTCCAGGATTTTCAGGTTCACAAATTTTCTTTGTGTACTTAACTATTTGTTATAATTTGTAAAAATTATATGTTAACTTGGATGGATTGAATTAAGCGGTTATTAAGAAAAAAACCTTTTAAGAGTTTTTTGTTGGTCGTCTTTCCATTCGTCAATCAATAATTGAAGTAGAAAACTCTTATATATTTAAATTTATGAGTGGTACTTGAGTTATCGCTGTACAAATTAATACACATTCTAATCTAGAATGTTATCTAAGACCTGATTGCTTCAATGTCTTTGCAATCAAAAACTAAAATTAAATGTTTTTAGAACTCGCCTTTCGAACGCTTTCTTGGGGGTCTATTTGTGAGCCATCTACGCCGTAAAGTGAAGTCCACTACTACCTCAATAATATAATTATCACATCTACAAAAAAACTCTCATATGTGTACATGTACACATACAGGCACGTCACACACACAGGCACAACAAATCGCTGGGTTGTGCTCCAGTCAACTTGCTTATCGTTTTTCTAATTGCGTAAAATCCAATAAAAAGTAGCTTAAAATAGCAAATAGTAAAAAGTAAATAAAAACAACTAAGAACGTTGAATTTAGATGTAACCGACTACGTGATACTCTGTTAGAGATAAATAGAACCCATGAACCCATTGAAAATGGGAATGAAGTTTTTGTAAAAAATTTGTATGACAAGCAAATGAAAGCGTTGCAAGTCAAATAAAGTATATAAATTCTTGATCAGGTTTAATACTCGTTTAATACTGTCTGTCCATCGTTGATGTAGTTTCTATCTTTAAAATTGTACGAGTATATAAATATAGTTAAATTTTCTCTAGGTTTTGATATTGCAAAAAACTAGTATACCTGTTTCCATTTGGAAGCAGAGTATAAAATTGCCATAAATTTGCTTGCGATCATGTATTGACCTTTTTTTCATTGCTTTTTATAGACATACGTTCTTAGCATTTTTATTTGATAAGACTTGTTCGTCATAAGTTGTCTTGGGTCTGGTTTTGGATCGTTTGATTCAGTTGGGAACTTGATTCGCCAGTCGGTAGCGCCCTTCTCCAATCACCCCCCTTGATATGGTCAACAATCTGACTTGGAGCACGTTTTCCAACTGAAATCCTACTTGGTTTTATTATAATTTTTACATAACATTTGCGGCCGGCATTTCACGCCGCTTGATCGACTTAGTTGATTTATATGTAATACGTATATATATAAATAAATATATATATGTAAATATATTATATAATTCAATAAGTTATAGAATAGAGAATGTCTCACTTTTTGCACGTTTTTCCCCCCTCTGCCAGTTGTTATTTTTATGCGATTCGGTTTTTAAGACCGAGGCGGGTCTGCTGCCGGCGTCGCTGCCAACGTTGACTGCGCCGTTAACTGATGAATTGTTTGGTTATATTTAAAGTTGTTAAATTGCGTTTGATTCGTCTCAGTTGTCTTTCAGCAACCGTTCGTTCTGGTACCATACAAAGAAACGTATATACCATAATAAACCTGATATATAAACAGATATAGTGTTATATTTGCAACTCTACTACGTATTATTGTGAATTTCCATTCTATTTGAAAGGCAAGTTCAAGTCATCTTCGCAGATACTTTCAAGGTGTTTCAATGCTTATTTTTATAGTGAAGCCTTTGCGATTATTTATTAATTTGAGTATGTTTAATGATTGAAATGCAAATGTAACTTGACTTGTGTTATATGAACAGCTTTTCTAATCAATGACCTTGAGTTATGCGAAATACTACGTGCAATCGAATTCTAATCTATGTTCTTAATTATTTTTATTTATAATCGTTTTATTTGTGTTTGGCAAATACGTCAGTGTTGGGGTTCAAATGTCTTAAATGTGATTATACCAATAAATATGTAGGTATGGCGTAGTATGTATGTATATTTATGTGCACATAGTAAATGTACGATTTAAGATTGTGTTGTATATAAGTACTCGTATACTTTTATTTGAAGCGCACGCTATCAACACATGGGATGGGTGTGGAAAACTACTGGCTGTTAAACCAAATTATGAATGACTAATGGTGTGTCCTTTCTTTAGGTATGAGTCATGGGAAAGTCACTTTTTTTTTTCTTAATGTATTTTTTTCAGATGACATACCTTAAATTTCATTACGAGTTGAGAGTTGCATTTCTAGATACAAGGTTTCGTCACAGAGAAAATTTCAAATGTACTTATTTATATATTGCAGTATACAATTTATCTATTATAAAAGATAAAACCGCTCGCTCTCTCTATTTTTCTCCTCTCTCATGCTCATTTCTTGATTTTCGTCTCTTGCATATCGAGTTTTTCCACCACCCGCGGTTGCTGCGTCTGTGGCCTACGTGCCGAAAATCACATGTTGTTTGTTTTCATGTTTTTCACTTTTCAGTTACAGGCTGTTGCGAGCGAGACAGCAAATGTTTATTGCCAACTGTTTGGGCATTGGTTGTACCCACCTGTTAATTTAATTATTTTGTTTTTATTTGTAAGCAAAAGCTTAAAAAAATATCATTAAAAATAATAAATTACATGCATAGCATAAAACAAACAAAACAAAATGGAACGCACGTAGAGCACACTATTGAAATAAATAAAAAACTTGTATTTGTATATCATACAGGGTGCTCTGCACCATGCGCTGTCTCTCGCTGCCTTGGCCCCGGCAAATTGCGGTTCGCTCACTGCTGTCGTTCTCGCTCTCGCTCTCACGCATAATATAACCGGCGCATCGGCTGTTTTTTGTTTTCATTTGGAATCGCCTTTATGTTCCATCTTTGTTGCTTTGTGAAACCAGTTGTTGTTGGTGCTTTTGCTTGGCCCTCTTTGTCCACTGTGAGCGCTGTTACTCTTGTTGTTGTTGTTGTTTTTGTCGTCGTTTTCGTTTTGTTCGCTTTTGCTCACGTAGCCAACGCGTGCACAGCGCAAAGGCAGAGACGCCAGCAGCGCAGCAGAGTTGTTGTCATCGCTTTTGGTTCGCTGTTCGCGCACAGAATTCAACGAGCAGCTGAAGAAAACGGACGCGTTATTCAAAAGTGTTCCAAGTGTGCAAACTAAAAATAAACAGTTATTTGTTAAAACAATTTCTGAGAGTGAGAGCAGCGAACAACAATTTACAATTACTAAATCAATTCAAATGTATGTGTTTTGGTGAAACTCTCTATCTCTATTTGTGTGTGTGATAAGATATGAAAAAAGCCTGCATGGGATCAAATTAAATTGTTATATACCGTGCCGCCCTTTAGATAATTGATTAATTGTAAACTTGAGAAATTTGTATCTTAAGGTAATTTCTTTGCACATTATATATGTATACCTATATATAGTATTTTGCGTGTATCTTGCGGATGGGTGCTATGAACCGTATCTGGGTTAGGGACACTCCCCAGCTAGCCGAATGGCTCTTACGTTCTAGGTTATGGTTTGACTTGGGGGAAAAGAAAAAAAAAAGTAGAACAAAGTTGCATTGATTTTTCAATCGTCGTTATGACGCACACTTAGTAAAACACATAAACATGTTGAGCACTTTTTAATGCCATTAAACCCTATTAACATTTATTTGCTTATTAAAATTCTTTGATGCAGATATCAACAAAACAAGTGGGGAGCCCAAAAGCTGGCAGCTCGCCATTAGACAAACGCGTCTTGCAACCAAAGACGCAACAGCAATCGAAACAGACTGTCAATAACAATAATAATCAAGGAGCACAAAACAGTAGCAGCAACAAAAAGACACAGCAGCAGCCACAACAGGAACAGCAGCAACAACAGCAACAGCAACAGCAACAAGGAGCAGCACAGGCGGCAATTAAAACGACGACAATAACATCCACAGCAACAACAGGAGCAGCATCAGCCGCAACCGCAGCACCAACAAAAACCGACGCCTTTTCAACGAATGGTGAGAAACACATTTAACATTTTCTTGCTCTCTCTCGCGCACTTTCTCTCTTTTTGTCGACATTACTTGTCTCTCGGCGCAACTGCGTCGGGAACAAGAAATGACGTGATGTTGTGATTGGCCTGATTCGAAATAATTCCCATATTAACTTACATTACTTTCCATTCTAGTTGATGCCACTCATGCGGATGCGCTCGCCAGTTCAGTGGTAAAGGACAAAAAGAAGGTCAACCATAAGGTAAAATATTCTAAACCGAGTTCTAATCCAGCCTATTTAATACAATTACTGTTATTTTATTGCTCATAGGCCAGTGATTTTAGTAACGTCGGTGAGTGGCCCACGCTAATCGGAGGAGTTTCTAGCAGTGGTAAAGCCGCCGCTAACGAACCCAAACGTAGTTCAACAAAGAAACAGCCAGGGGGTAAAGCAACAGTCGCAGCAGCCACATCATCGCAACCTGCAGCAACAGTAACTTCAACAACAGCTGCCACAAACGAAGCCGGCGGAGAAGCAAGTGTTGTCCAAGTCGCCACCAGCAGCAGCAGCCAAGCCAATAACGCCACAGTCAGCACGAGTCACGATGCCAAAAGCCAGCGAGAGGCCGAGCAATCCCCTGGCAGCGCAAGTGTCCCAGCTGCTGGCCCCCTTGCCGGAGCTGCCATTAATAAGAAAATACCCAAGCACAAGTGGCGTCCGCTGCAAATCGATCTGGCCAAGTCTAACCGCCCCAAGCCTATTGGCGGCAGGCCCAATCGCCGCTTCAGCGAAGATACATATGAACAGCGGCGTCCACCACGTGCTTACAATGAGCGCGGCGGTCCAACGGGATCAAGAGGCGTTGAAGGCCAGTCAGGAGGCACAAGTGAGTCACGGCCACACGGTGGCCGTTATGCGTACAACGCACGCTCGTCTGCTGCGTCCGAGCGCGTGGATTCCTGGCGTAGCAGCGGCACCAGTGCCGCTACCTACGATGAGCAGCGCTCAGGCACAGGGATCGAAGGGGCAGCAGGTGCAGCGGCAGCGCCAGGGGCTGGGGGCTTGCGTGGCCCACGACGCTTCCGGACGCCGTATAGGGGCGGCCGGCAAGGGCGCGGTGGATTCACAAGACCGGGACCAGGTCGTCCAACTCATCGCATACCACGCCATCTGCTAGCTTCCGGCGAGTACGTCAACTATTTGCCGGCGGACGCAGCCGGCGCAGATTCTTCGCAATCCTATGTCCTTATGGGCACACACTATTTCGGCAACGTGCCGGCGGCCTACATTGAAATGGACGCTGCCAGCGTCAAGGAGGCCATCAAGAAGCAAGTGTAAGTAGTTTCTGTATTCCAGTATATAACTATGCTAGTCCTGCGCCAATTCAGTATAACTGTATTTAATGAATAATATAAAAATCACGGAAACAAAAACAAAGTATATTTAGTGAATTAAAGTAAATATAAAAACAAGAATCCATATATTATATATATATATATATGTATAGTAAATGCCGCGCATGCAATTCGGGTTTCATTCAATTTTGACGGGAATTAACGATGGCATAAAATCTGTTCCATTGGGCTCCATTCTTTGTTGTTATAAGTGACCCATTTCATACGTATTTTAATTAACTTGGTTTTTATTGCACTTATCCTTTTCGACAGTGAATACTATTTTAGCGCCGATAATCTCACAGGCGACTTCTTTTTGCGCCGTAAAATGGACCCAGAGGGTTATATACCGGTCACTCTGATTGCCTCGTTCCATCGCGTTCTGGCGCTCACCACGGATGTGGCACTTATTGTCACAGCCATCAAGGAGTCGGACAAGCTGGATCTGTTCGAGGGCTTTAAGGTCCGCACAAAGACAACACCCACCATTTGGCCGATCAGCGATGTACTTGATGCCAAGGGTCAGCTAATCAATGAAGATGCTGTTGAGTTGCAGCAGCAATCAACTGCAGCTGTCGAACAGCAGCAACAAAACCAGGCGGAGCAGACAGAAACGCAGACTGAATCGGTTACAAAGGCTGTCACATCGTTGCCATCATCGCCGCCACCAGCCGTACTGACCTCGTCTTTGGCCACGAAACCTTTGAGCAGCATACCACCGCCGCCGATGCCACGAAATTCGCAAAATCTGGTGCCCAAAATGCTGCTGGAGAAGCAGCGACCCACAATAACGGGCATGAACGCAGTGAACGCGATCAGTGCGCTCACTCAGCGTGTGGAGGGTGTTGATGGCCAGAAGGCTGGCGTTGGAGCTGAGCTTGCTGATCATCTGAGCGGTCTGGCCGAGAGTGTCAAGCCAAAGAGCACCTCGACACCGGAAAATCGAAGGGGGTCAAAGGCAACTGGAACTGGTGAAGGTGATGGGGTAGCAGCTGCTTTGGTGGCAGAGCCTGAGGGCATGTGGAAAGAGGTAAAGAGACGCTCCAAAACAAACGCTTTAAAAGAAAACGCTACTAAATCTATCAACAACAACAACAACAACAACAGCAACAACAACAACAACAACACGACTATACAACAGCAAACGCTTTCACAAACGCTCAACAATAACAATAACAATAACAATAACAATGTCAAAAATGTCAAGCCCAACAAAAACACCACCAACCACACCGTCACTGCAAACGACACCAAGACCACGCCCATGAACACCACGTCCACGTCCTCGTCCAAGTCCTCGTCTGCATCCAACGCCACATCAAACGCCTCATCAGACAGCAACATATCCATCGCAGCCTCTGTTACCACCAATGCCACCACCACCACCACCACTTCCACTGCCACAAAGAACAATAAAAAATCATCTTCTGGCAACGCTGCTTACACGACCAACTCCCAATCCTCCTCCAAAACAGCTGCTGCTGCGCCATCCGCTCAGTGCCATGCCGAAAAGGAAGAACTAGACTTTCAATTTGACGAGGAGCTAATGGACCCCATACCCGCCACCGGACGCATCAACAACTTTACCGAAAACTTTTCCGACGACGACGAATCCGATTACGAATTTGCTGACCGCGACATCAACAAGCTGCTCATTGTCGCCCAGGTGGGTCGTGCGCCCAAACATGAAGGCTACGATCGTACCGCTGACTACACCTCTCGCACGAAAATTACTCAAGATTTGGAGAACATCATAAACGATGGGCTTGTCAACTACGAGGAGGATTTGTGGACTACCACAAATGTGGTGCCCAACAATGATTATCGCACCGTCAATGTCATCTCTCAGGCAGATTTTGAGAAGCTCGCGGGCAACAAAAGAACAGCCAACCAGTTGCAGCAGCAGCCACCACCGCCGCCACCAAGCTATGTGGATGAAGCCGAGGATGCCGATAGCACTCTAGTTGATGCTGATACCACGCTTAACTCGACACTGAACTCCACATTGAAGTCTCGACGTGCGCGATTTTATGCCGCACCCAATTCGCACTCAATTGATCCCCGCACTCCAAGGAAACGTAAATTGCGTCACACCGCCAATCCGCCAGTGGAAGCTCACGTGGGCTGGTTGCTAGATACCGTGGAGCATCGGCCTCGCACCACATCGATGGGCTCGTCTACGGGTACATCGCCCACCACATCTTCGTATGGCTCTTTTGGATCATCTGTGCCGCAATCATTGCCTGTTTTCCAGCATCCGTCGCATGCGCTGCTCAAGGAAAACAACTTTACTCAGCAGGCATATCACAAGTATCATTCGCGCTGCCTGAAGGAGCGCCGTCGCCTGGGCTATGGACAATCGCAGGAAATGAATACCCTGTACCGCTTCTGGTCCTTCTTCTTGCGCGAGAACTTCAACAAGACCATGTACAACGAGTTCCGCACACTGGCCCTAGAAGATGCAGGCAATGGCTTCCGCTATGGCTTGGAGTGTCTATTCCGTTTCTTCTCTTACGGTCTGGAAAAGAAATTCCGACCAAATGTGTATCAGGACTTCCAAGACGAAACTATTGCCGATTATGAGACAGGTAAATAATTAAAATTGATATATTATTTAATTCACGAATGCTAATCCGCCTTTATCTATCGATAGGTCAACTGTACGGCCTTGAGAAGTTTTGGGCCTTCCTTAAGTACTATAAGAACGGCGAGAAGTTGGAAGTGCAGCAAAAGTTGGCTGAATATCTGAAGAGCTTCAAGAATATTGAGGACTTCCGCGTTGTGGAGCCGGAGATCAATGAGATGTTGCAAGGTGTCGGAAGTCTGAATCCAGGACGTCAGCTCAACAGGCTGCGTAGTGTGTCCGAGAGTGATGGCACCGCTGTGATTACTGCCGGTGGACGACGTCTGAACACCACAATCACTAATCGCAGTGACTATGTGGGTCGTTTGTTGCAGCAGCAACAGCAACAGCAACAACAGCAGCAGCAGCATCAACACTATCATAATCAGCAGGGCGGCGGCTATGGCGGCTATGGACAGCAGCAGAATCGCCGACGCACTGGCTCCTTTGGAAGCAGCACTGTGCGCGTGCGCAGCGGATCCTTGGGAAACAAGCCACAGGTGGTCAATCGTAATTATCAGCAGGGATCGCAGCATGAGCTGCGCCGCGGCGGCAGCAACTCTGGCCTGGCGCCACACAAGCAGCGCCAACAGCAACAACAGCACAAGGCAAAGCCGCAGGCTGCTGCTCAGATTGGAGCACAGTTAAGTGCAGCACGCGCCAGCAATTCCACTGGCCCGATAGCAGCGGCCATTTCCACGTCAGCATCGGCGCCAGTAGCAGCTGGAATATCATCTTCGTCCTCGTCATCGTCAAAGAAGTAATTTGTAATAACGCATCCACACATATGGACTAAGATTAATTATGACTTATGATTAGCTTGGAGCTTGGAGTTGGAGGTTTTGTCCAACTGCTCTTCTCTCTTTTGTTTATTCTTATTATTCATATTTTTTTTAGTAGTATTCGAGTGAAGCGTTATGAAGGGGACATCCGTTAGCGTTAGCCTAATTAAGTTAAATTTGAACTTTGTTTATTGCAATTGCTTAGAGTTGGTTTATTAGTTACGATTGATTGTTTCTATTGTTTTTCTCTCTTTCTCCACATCTAATTGAAACGATTGCTTATGAAATGCTCAATGTTTGTTGTTAGCACATACACACAGACAGACATCCATGAACACACACACACCCACACATACACACACATACACACACATACACATACACATACACTAAAGAAACCCACAAATGAACACGCGTATGCATTCACAAACGCAGGCAGTCTGTGCTCTGTGCCCAGTGCCAACCAGCTATAAACAAAATTTATTATTTGAAATTTTCATTACATTTATGTTTGTTTATATTTGAGACAAACAATTTTCCTACTGATGCAGCGTTGATTTTTAAACGTAATGCCATGAACTGTTGTACTATATACGATACGATATTGATAAAAGTAAAGATATAACGATAAATAACCCTACTATAATTACCAAAACCGAAAATGTAAACGAAATTACTTCACTTTAAACCAAATGATCTTAAAGCAAATCAGTTTTGCACATTATTAAATTTGTGCAAAACTACATTCAAGTTATATACATATATTTATAACACCTCACTATATACATATAAATCCATGTGTGTGTGTATATATATAAATGTAACCATATACACATAGCATACATATTTCTTGAGTGGCCCAGGCGCGAATGTAATGTTATTGTAAAGGAGACAGCTTATGCTATCCTTGAACCTATCGAGGCATGCGGTGCGCCACTGCCCGCGAATTTTAGTAATTTAGGCATTTAAAATGTATCCGAAATGAAATGAAACATCTTAAGAAAAACCAAAAAACGAACCCCGAATCAATACTGATTTTTCTTTTTCTGAGCATTGCACTGCCCACATCCCTACACTCCCCTTCCTCCATACCCCATACCACACCCCCACCCCCACCACCACCCCCACCAACACTTCCAGGTCATAAAGCCATCAATTTGCTAAACGATTCAGCAATTTTTTTTAACCCGCCAAGCATTTAAAACTTTACTTTATGTTGTGCAAACTGCAAACCCTTTTCTACATTTAAGTTATATAACACTTGTTACATTTATTTGAAATACAAGAAAAAATGAAAAAAAAAACATCAAAAAATGAAAAATTATCGTCAAAAAAAGTTAAAAACTTTCAATAAATGGCAATTCAATGCATAGGAAAAAAAAAAACAACAAAAAACAAAAACCCAATAAAAACTAAATGTGTTTTGCATAGCTATTAGAATTAGATTTAAACATATGTGAGAAATCAAACGTAAGCTTACTATTGATAATTACCTATATACGATATACATATGACTCTAAAGCGTAACTACAATTTGAAAATCTAAGTGTAAGATCAAACAACGGTGAAGTTTTGCTTGATGCTCAGTTTGCAAAACTGCGGAAACAACTTCAGCATATATATATAAAGGAAGGTACTAAAATCCAACATGAACTAAACCCAAACCATTAGCTCCTTGGTTCTTGCTTCGCTCATCTAAGAATAAGCAACCAAATATGAAAAGTGCAAACAATTGTCATTATACATACTATATAATTATTTCTTTTTAACATTAATTATTTGTAAATATTTTTTTCTGCTTTTAAATTGTCGCCCACTAATTGTAAACACTCATGCACACACACACACACAGCTTCCCCATGAGCAAATTCATATATATTTATATATATATATATATATTGATATATGTATTGATATTGACCACATTTTAATGACATTTTCAACCAGAATTCGGCTGTTGCATACCTCGTAATTGTATATTAATTTGCGGTCCAAACAGTTTAGATCCTTTTCCACACTGAAGTACGCAAAAATGTTGAGTTTTGATTATATTTCTTTTTATAATTATTAACTAAATGGGTTCACATTTGTGACTTTGTGTGGTATCCCTTTAAGTTTTCAATTTTTATATATTATATACACATAAATATTCTATAAAAATACGAAATGATCGAAAATCCAAGAAAACACAAAAAAAATAAAAAATTAATAATTAATTTTGTAAGCTACTTAAATGAATATGCGAGAAAACAAAAAAAAACGATTATTGTGAAAAACGTGATAGTTTAAACCATAAAGATTAATATTTACTATTATTATATGAATAATTAATTATAAAGCATAAAGCAAAAAAAACGAAAAAATTTATAAACTAACGTAACAAAAAAAGTATAAAAATTTTTTTAAAATTAAAAAAAAATGTTAAAAATAATTGAGTAGAAAAACTAAAACAAAAAAAAATGAATAAAAAAAAAACTTGAAAAAACTCAAAAACTGAAGTTTGAAGTGGGCGGGGAAATAAGTTTTGAGCTAGTTGCACTGCTTTGTTTGATGTAGACTCGAGCTTCTTGGCATTTTCGCCAGAGGGCGCCACACACGACAACCGAATGTTGCTGCAACATGCTGCCAGCAACTACTTGAACAGTTGTTGCAAAGGATAACGATGAATGCATAAATCAACATAAACATAAACTTTACAAACGCGCCGCACAGATCGACATTTTGAGTAATTAACCCCTTTTACAGCTAACCGCCGTTTGTCAACCGGACAATAAAGTGTACACTAAGGAGCAACTCACACACACTCTCTCACACACACACATACCCTAGACTCCGTACAGCGAGTTCAGCTCTGGTGTTGTTGGATTTGTACGCTCGGCTCTGGCGTTGGGTGTCACAGATTAACGCCTTACTTGAATTATGGGTCGGGCCAAAGCCGGCCCAGCCCGTCCTCTGTGGCCCGGACGCTGACCGGGGGCAAACTACTTTACAAATCCGAACAGAAACAAAAAGTCGACGCATGGAAAATCATGTATAAAACATAAGAGCGGCAAACACGCACACACATTGATTGGTGGAGGCGGGCAGAAGGCGGTACCAAGGGCTCAGAGGCACGCAAGGCTCAGGTCCTGGAGGCCATAACACCTACCAAAAGTCACCAGATGGCCGGCCCAGTGTGGCTCCAGCATGAGGCGTTTAAAAATTGAAAACCAATTTCGTAGCGATTTAAGAGGACGCAGCCATTCGATTGGGTGGAGTTGGGCTTTGAGTAGTGTGGGTGGGAGTGTGTGCATGTGAGTGTGTGCCTGTGGATATGCCTGTGTGTATGTGTGTGTTGGCTCATTGTGTGACTTTTTACACTTCTGTAGTCCGCCAGTAGGGCTCAGTGTTTAGATTGTGTTACCAATATTTATGGCTCAGTGGGGATACGCGCGACTTTTGGCTGGCGTGACCATAGCCCAGGATCGGGCCAAGTCTAATCAAGTGACCCACGTGGCATCGCTTTTAGTTCAAAAGTTGGACTGTGTGCAGAGAGTAACGAAATTTAATGGGCGTTTAACCTGTGACCCGCCTTTGCCCGCCGCCTCGCTGAGATCTGTGGGTCCCTCCTCGCATGATGGATATCTCCTATTTATTGGCACTTCATTTCATAATCAGCATTTTGCATGCAGCACTCGCCCTCGGGGCCAATCGTAGTTTGCTTGATAAGCAGCTGCTTGTCAGCCAGCGGGAGCAATTTGTCCGACTGTCTACAAACTATTCAGAAGTACATGCATAGATGTGTACATATGTACCTCTTGTAGATGATAAATGGATGGGCAGGTGAAACCGAATATTCAATCGTTGAGCAGGAATGTAGATGTATGCTTATATATATTTTGATATCCTGCACCCATTAGAAAGCCTTAACGGGGTATAATGTGTGCAGAAGGAGGCGGGGCAGACCCCATAAAGAATATATTCCGTCCTGTTTGTTCGTATGTATGAATGCGGCGATCTCAGCAACTACTAGAGCTACGAACATTACATTTTAGATGTAGGTTCTCCTATTACTCGCGCTAATCGAGTTTGTTTTCGATAATCGATAGCTCTTTCCGTTTGCTTGCTATCGATAACAAGTTTTAATTTTTCGCATATCTTCTACATCTTAAAAGCTAGACGTTTCTAATTTACTATATATATATATATATATTCAGCTAAGGGAGAAATACATTTTACTACATACTTTAGATTTTAAATATATTTATAACACACATACATACATACTTTAGATTTTGAATATATTTATAATATTAGTCGCTAGTGGCGTGCGTTTGTATTGGTCGAGAGTATCTCTAAGTCGAGCACACTAGAATAGAGTTTTCTTACTTGCAAACATGTTCTTGATGGAATCTTGCAAACAAGATTTGCATTCAATTTGAGTATTTAAATTCTTGAATTCAAACCAGTTGGCCAGATATATGGCCTCGATTTCATTCGGCGTTAATTAGTAGCTCTCATTTGGACAATCGGAAATCGTTTAATCTTCTTAAATACCGCTCCGCAGAGCAAACTGTAAGGGAGGGCATGAGTGTGTGCCTAAGACCGACCGCAGCCATTATGGAATACAAATTGAATCCTTTGCCAGAATTGTCAAACTGCGTTAGGAAATGCATAAGCCTAATTGGATCAATGGCTTCAAATTCTAAGGTACGGCTCCACATTTGGGATAATCCTCCAAATTGGCAGCCGTACTCCAATACCCCAATAGCCAAATACACCAACACTCCAATAGTCGAATACCCCAATACCCCAATACCCAAAGACCGCAGCACCAACATTTGCACATCGGCTTAGCGCCATTATTGGCACATAGCATAAATATTTTGGAGCATTCACATTTTTGATTTGCCGCACCGCGTAATTAGTTTGGCCGGACCCGGGAAAATATTGTCACCGCATCCAATATCGGAACCAAATAGCTAATGCGCTTAACTGATTGTCGGCTGCATCTACGATATTTTTAATAATTAAATTAAATATTTCATAACATTATTTCAGATGCGACAGCAAGTCTTTTACACGTACGTATCTATCCATGTGTGTATAGATGTGTGTTGATGTTTGTGTGTGTTTGTGTCTGTGTGTGTGTGTGCACAAAAACTAATTATATTTTAGGGTTTCAATGCTCGCGGCTTCTACATTCAGCTTTCGTCTAGGTAAATAACCAATGCAGGCAATAAATATTGAATATTTGGCTGCTTTGCTTTGCCAACTATTTGGTTTAATACAATTTATGCAACATGACATAAATATTTGTAATCTGTGCTAAAGGCTTGATTACAAAACTTTCAGACAAACCAATTTGTTTTTGAAGAAGACATACATATATATTGTATGTATATATTTAATTTAAAAACACAAAATAAATGAATGAAATTAATGTTGATTGCTGAAGCATTTAAAAGCAAGGCTTAACAGCGATTGCTGACGAATTGGCTGCGAGGATATATTCTTGCGATTAGTGTAACCTAATTTTGCTACTTAGGGAACTCAGACTCTGAGATTCTGAGATTCTGAGGTGTCCCAAAATTCGAGCTAATTCGGCAATTACAATACATTTAAATACAGTCAAGTGCACACAGCTAACTGGTCGAGTTGACAAATTGACACAATGCGAAAGATGTGGCTAGAGATGCGGGGGCGGGTGACGGTGAGGGTGATGGTGAGGGGGGATGGAGGTGGAATGAAATTGATGACATGTTTGGCCAACCTAAGGACATTAACGCAATGCCTCCTGATAACAAAAGCAACAACAATGCGCACACTAAATTGCTTCTCTTTGAAATTTGATCCAATAACAAACAGGAAACGGAAGTGCGTCAGAGTTTGTGTATTGCTATCCTTATCGCACTGGTCAAGTGCGTGCGAGTGTACGAGTCTAGGGATTTATTAAAATGTCAAGCTCGCCCAGAATCAATGGCTAGCCCACACACACACACACACGCACACACGCACACACTTGCAATTAGACTTATACAAATGCCGTATTATTTCCACATTTTTGTGATACACATTTATCTGGCAGTCAAGAAATGCAGAAATTGCGTTAAAGCATTTACCAACTAGTCAACGTGTGTATGGGCCATTGTGTGTGTGTGTGTGTGTGTGTGTGTGTATCTGCGTGTGACAATTAGATAAATACCAAGGCACACACAACGCTGAGTCTGTGTTCTGCTTGTTTTTGCCTCGTTCGCATTTTTCTACACTTTAGCTCCCGTTCAGCTAAGCTGCCAACGTTGTGGTCATTCTTTATGCCATCGCTTCTGTATATATGTGTGTGTGTGTGTGTGTGTATGTGTGGTGTGTGTTCTAAGTCCTGTCAAGTTGCTGCCATTGTTGTCGCTGCCTCTGCCTCTGCCGCTGCTGCTGCTGCTGCTGCTGTTGTCTGATAGTTGTAATTGGCCAACTAAAATCATGTGACAAATTAACAGCGCAAAATTTATTGCCTGCCCGCCGCCTTAAGCTGTTGATGAAGAATTATGGTGTGCGTTCCATTCGACTCTTCCAGCTCCAACTTGTCCAATCCCACATATGCCAGCATGAGACAGCGTTTTAATATTGGCATTAGCCAAGTCAAGGATTGACTCGCACATGCAGTCGAAGCATTTATCTTAGCTGCTTACCTGTGGCTCTTTCGTCTTTTATAGATGTTACATAGAGATAAAAATATATTTTTATTTGAATCAGTTTAAAATTACTTCTGCTTTCTGACGTCACAAAATCGAATGCTTAAATTTATATTTATATGTTTGTATAACAATTAAATGTTGAAAGATATTATTAACAAAAGCACTCTGATTTAGAAGAATTTATGTACTTTATTAGACAGAAATAACATTTTTATTTAAATCAGTACTAGCATCTAGCATCCCGGTTGAGATTGTACAATTTTATATCCCTATTTTTAATTAGAATTAAATGTTTTACAAAAATAAAAAGATATCTATATTATTATTAATATAGGCATTCTGATTAGAACAAGAATTTCTATACTTAATTAGACAGAAACAACCTACGATAGTAAGTAAAATAAAATAAAATAGGAATAAAGTATTGATAATTTGTTCTAAAACTTATTTCGAATTATAACATACGTAATATAAACTACAAAAACTCACACTCACAATTATATCCAATATGATAATTCAATTACTACTCTTTTTTTCCATAACTGTGGAATATCAAGAAATTCAAGAATTTCAAGAATATATCTTAGGCACTTGACAGACTTCCATCTACCTGTAACATACATTTAAAAAAAAAAAAAAACAATTCACCTTGAATTTACAATTTGATGTAATACACAACTAAATAAAAAATAATTTCATGTAGTTTATCTGTTTAATAGCATATATCTATATTTTAATTTGTTAAGCAGAAAATGAAAAAGAAATTAATATGCTGCAAAATGAAGTTTTTATTTATTATTATTATTATTTTTATTTTATTCAGCGATATTCAAACTAAGTTAATGTTATTGTTAAGTCAATGCTAATGATAAAACAATAAAATAATAATTATGATAATGGTTTGTTAAAATATATTAACCTAATTGATACATTTGTAGACCAAAATTGTAGAAGTTGAAAATTAAAAGTTCAATTTGTTCTAAGTTCATAATGGACTAATTCATATCTAGTTGAAATGTCATAATATTGGAGGATGATTTACTAAGAATGAATTATTTATTTATTAAAATTAATAATTAATTCCAGAGTAGCAAAATGAATGCCAGAGTATCAAAATATTTAATTTTAATTTAAATTAAATGTACTTCATATGACACAAATCTATTTGGATTGCTATTTGAAATTGAAATAAGTTTTCAGGCATGAAATAAGTATAAGAATGTTATACAATACCCTGTAATTAATGTACAGTAGACTCAGTCACATAAACCTCACTTAATTTTTACAACAATTGGGAAGTTTGGAATTTTGTACTTCTGCTAATCGAGTTGTTCTCTCGACCGAAGTTTATATATTATTTTGTCCAAGACTTATACAATATGGTTAAACACACATAAATATATATGTATATGTATGAATGCATATATTTGTTATACATATTAAACACACACACGGCGCTCGTGCCGCATGCATTAGGAATGTTGTTGTTGTTGTTGTTTTTGCTGCTGCTGCTGCTCAAAACATTAATTAATGCGCCTGCAGCCAAATGATGCCATTTAATATGAGGAGTCGCCATGTGTGCGCAGTCGACGTGTGGCAGGGGCGGCAGGTGGGTGTGTTGAGCTGTTTTAGGGGCGTGGCTGCAGGCGTGCCGGAAGTGCATTCGACCGTTCTAAATGCGGGCATGTCTTGTGAACAATGGCATTTAAGATGTGCGTGTATGCGTGTGTGTGTGTGTGTGTGTGCGTCCAAAAAACATCTCGCTATACACAAACACCCATACACTCGCATACACACATACACACACCTGGTTGGATAACATGCTCCTGATTCAATTGCTGCAGGCGGCGCCAGAGCCGGAGCAAACAACAAGGACACACTCACCAAAACTAAAAGCGTCATGTTTTTGCACGCCCGACTGCGAAACGGGAAAATAACAACAACAACAACAACAACAACAAGGACAACAACAGCAACTGGACAAACAACAGAATCTGCAGCAGCTGCCGCAATTAAGCACACAAAAACCAAATACGCCGCGAGGACTTCCGCTCGACCCTCGGAGTACCTTCTGCAGTGGCACCTCCAGCTTATGCCTGCGCTCGACTTCCGCAATTAAATTAAAAATGAAGTGGAAGAAAAAAAAAACAAGCAAAAAACAAACAAACAACGTCATTGTTGCATATGAGGCAGGCATAATGACATAGTGACAGGCTTAAAGAGTTCCGGAGTCGTTGATTTGACGCATTTTAATTAGCTCTCTTAATATTGGCTTACACCGATGCCCAACTTGCCGTCGCAACTTGTGCTCCAAGGAAGCGTATTTTGAGGAAACTGATTTGCCTGCTTGTCGACTCTCGACGGGAGTTCTCCTGACAACGTTGCATTTGTAATGAAAGTGGTGCTCGAGCAAAATGGAAAATTTATTGCGCTGACAGTTATGGGTCCATAACAATAATAAAAACAGCAGCAGGATCGGCGACGGCAACGGCGACGGCGACTGTGGAGGCGGCGGTCCTAGATGGCAGCAGCAACAAGGAGTCGCTTCCGCAATTCGCGTCCTGGCGTTGATGATGATGGCAATAATGGCGCTGATAGCCGACGATGCTACTTCAAAGTCAACTTCAATTGCTGCAGCCGGCAGCCGGCAGCCAAGGACATTCATTGGTTTGCCTGCCAGCCTGGTCACAAGTTCAGCACGGCCCGGCTGCGTTTCCCCCACACCCTTCTCCCCCTCTCTCTCTCACACTCAGAGAGCTTGCATCGCTTGTTCTGCTGCCGCTAAGTGCGTTTCGCAGTGCCCTTTTTGTGCAACGCTCATCAGTGTCGCATTTGGTTAATGGCAAAAAAAAAAAAAGAATAGTGGCGCCTGTCATAAATGTGTTGCCACTGCAACGGAGATGGCAGCCCAATGCCGTTTATATTGACAGCCTGTCGTCCATTTGCGCCCATGCCAAATACGCGTTTCTATTGGCCAAGCTATCACAGTGGACGAAATCCGTACTATTCCTGAGACTTGCATTTTTATCTAGTTCATAATTTGTATAACAATTAGGTCTATTTTGTAATCTAAATAAATAAAATAAATTTAATTTGTTTTTTTTTGGATGCTTACAAATAATTATGAGATATATTGTATGTAAAAATTAAAAAATTTCTCTAGTTTATAATTAAACTAAAAAACTAAATAACAGGTGTACATATATAAGTAACTAACTTAATGTGATAAAATGAAATCTTTTGTTTTCTAATATACTCTGGATGGTGTTAAAAAAATAAAAATTAAAATAAGTTATTAGAAAGGTGTGTAAGACAAATTATATATATTATATAAAACTATATTTTATTCACTTATGTCATTATTATTTTAGCTGGATTTGTTCCACTGTGCGGTTGATGCTGCTCGTGTTACGTATACGCCGCGTTTGCCAGGTTAATTAACATTTGGCATTTGCCCAGTTGCACTTAGCAAGAGTTAAAGCTCAATGTGTTCGGCGTTAAGGCAAACCTTTAAGCTGCAGAACCCATAAGTCACGTATGCACAGATACACACACATACACACAGAGTTAACTGTAAGTTAACTGTGAGCAAGCAGGCTATTTATGCACAACAAATACTCGGTACTGTCCTTCGATACGCTGCAGCAAAATTCAGCTTCATCGGTTTTCCATTGAGAGCAGCAATCATTTTTTATAGCCATAACTAAGGTTTTAGGAAAAACATTAAAATTGTAATATTTGCATTTATTTATTATAATAATTTAGAGTTATTATATATTGAAATGTTAGTTTTAAACAGAAGATTAAGATAAAATAAAACAGTAACAAATAAATAACTTTAAAGGGTATCGTAAAGAAAGTCAATCGATTGTACAAAATATTACTTTTAAAATGTAATTTGGGCCTTAAGTAAAGAATGAGAAAAAATTCTGGTGTCAAACTCACAATCAAAAAAAAAAAAAAAAACAAAACCAATAAAAGATGTAAAAAACGAATATGTTTTTTATAGATTGTGTGTATTATGTTTATGTATGGGATGTAGTTGAAAATAACAACAGATTTTGGAATAGCATTGATATCTAGGCCTTGGCTATAGCGGACAACATAAACCAAAAATAGCCTGGGATTCGAACGAACCATTTAAACAAAAACAAAAATTAAAAAACAAATATATTATTATTTATATTGCATTTTTATTAGATAAATATATACCAGTTGAGTCGGGTGAAACATTTTGTCTGAATTCAGCGCTTAATATACTTTAGTATATCATTTCTTTGTAACATTTGCAAATAGATACAATTTTAAATAAAACAACCGAAACCCAACATTACATAAGTAATTAAATATTGTACGGTATTAAAATTTTTATTTAACGTAAGCAATTTATCTCGATTTGCAGGGTATTTAAGAGTCACCAGTGCCCAATAAAGAATCAACATTGCCCCATTTTCTTTATACATTTTGCTCAGTATAGTATTTTAAACATTTTTATTGTGCAACCTAATGGGCGCCTTGTTGTGGAGCGGTTTGACTGAACACACATACACACATACACACTCAAACACATACATACACAGACGCAAACACACTTTCTTTATGGCAGAAACACGTACTGTTAATGCATCCCACTCAGCTCTTATTGTCGTTGTTGTTGCTGTTGCTGCTGCTGTTACTGTTGCTGTTGTTGTGGTTCAAAAGGTAAGCTAACCAAACAATACAATCAATACACACGCAGCTCGGCCAGTGTCTGTGTGTGTGTGTATGTGTGGGTGTGTGTTTATAAGCTTTACGTTTAAATAGAATTCTTGAGTGTTGCACGATACGCGCGCGCTATTAGTTAAGCTATAACACGCACACCCATGCACGAATACACACATACACACACACATACATACATACACCCACACGCATACGAAACACACCCACATGGCATTGGGGTCCGTTTAACTGGCTATAAAGTAGCATATTTTAAGATTTTTAAACATGCTTCGCTTTAAATCGACGCTGGACGCGCGCCTGTGTGTTGTGTAAGTGTGTATGTGTGTGCTTCTACTATGTTTATTGGCTTGATGATCTTTGCGCAAAGGATATTATGAATTATAGTTTCCTTCTGCTTAGCTGTCCGGTTGCCTTCTCCTAATTTTATTTATATTTATATGTCCTTGCGCTGGGAAAGACTCAGAATTTACGAGTTTGCTTAATTGCATGCGACAATAAATTTTCCAACAGTTGGAATATGCTTAAAATATTTCGTACTGTGCGTTTTATTCTTTCTTCTTATATATTTACATGCATACATATGTATGTATATATATTTATAAGATATATATATATATATATGTATATTCATATTTATTTATATCCTTTTTCGTTGCTGTCTTCGATTTATTCGTGTTGGAAAATTGGAGTTTATTTATGCGGCATAATTCTGGATAAAGTGCAATGCAATATTGAAGCGGATATTGCGTAACGTACTTGTTGAAAAAAAAAATTCAAATGGAAATACAATTTGAGCGTGAAACTGTGAAAATTGAGACTCGTGCTGTTGTTGCATAACATGCTATATCAACAGCTATTTGGAAATAGAGGTACATTTTGCAATATCCTTTCATTTGATCCATGATTTCAGGGAGTTCATTAAAAGTTATATGCACACATATTTTTGCAATTACAATTTTATAATTGATATGTAACATTTTTGTCATTCTGTTTATTTAAAACGCGTTGCAGCAGATTTTGTTGCCGAACAGGTATTTCATTTCAATTTTATACACTGTGCAAAATTACAATTTTAATTAAATATTTAAAATACAAGAGTAAATATTATAATTATTCTTTAAAATAAGAGACCATATTAATGAGGGATTAATTTTAGATTACGATTCTTCATCGGCGGTAGAGTAGGAATTTAACTGAAATGTTTCGAACGGTACGAAATGATATTTTACCTAAAAAATATAAGGTAATACTCTAGTCGAATGAGATTGCATAGAAAAACGTCGTGCTTAGTGAATTTTGTTCATTGTTCTCACTGTTTATACAAATCCTAGCGCATAGACATGCATGCCAAATTTGGTGACTCCAGCGTTGAACTACACACAAACATGATGGCCTAACTGTGCGATGAAAATAAAAAAAAAAAAATATAAAAATAAATAAATAAACTATGATAGAATCCGAAGTAATAACTTGTTTCTTTAATATCCGATCTTAATAACATTTATAATGTTATTATATGTTATGTCCCTAAGATATATCTTTCGAAACTTTACTATATATCTTCAGATATGTATATTTTGCACACAAATTCGGAAATGAGGAGGTATACAAAATCTTAATTGTCCAAAATTGGTTGGTTTTTGTGCTAACTCTTATAAAAACATAATTGAAATAAATTCATTTGATGTATCTTTTAAGACCATATTACTTTTTTTTTTTACTTCCATAGGAGTAAAACAATAATAGAATAACATTTCATGCTTCACAATACATAATTTCTCAGGAAAACTATTTACTGCACTTAGCAGATATTTAATTTAATAAGATAAACAAATAAAATCGTAAGCTTGAGCAAATTTGACCTTTAATTGAATTAAATTTCTTTTTTCCAGCAATAATACAAGATATGACTTAATTTTCAGTTGCTGAGCTGTCTAAACGCGGCTGTCAAGTCATTAAGCCAAGCGATCTGCAAGGAAAATGGGTTTAAATTCTAGGCTGGTTTATGGATGTTGTGCTGTCCTAGACTCAAGTCCGTAGTTGAAACTGCTTTTAATGATTAACTTCTCCATCAGCGGAACTTAAAGTAGTTTCTTTTAGACAGCCTTAAGTAAAATCTCACATTTTATTTTTATTCCGCATGCTAATAGTTTTCGTTGCGATAAGTTTTTTAATTGAAGTCTATGCAGCATGTACGGATACACGCACTCTGTGATAAGCCACTCGAGATGTGGCTGGATTATACAAAGTTTCATTTCTTGTTGCCTTTCAGAGCTTATTTTGGCATTCAACATCTTACGCTCGACGTTGTCAAACGTTTTGCTCGGTTGCACCTCGAACTGTCGCTGGAAGTTTGCATTCGCCAACACAAATGCAACTGCATGCCACGCCCATTTGGGACAGGGTGGGCACCCTCTGTGTTCCCTGCGTTAGTTTCGCATGTTTGTTACACGTTTAAATGTCAAATACGCAACGCTAAACACAAATCCTAAGTAAATCGCACTAAACGCAGCATATAAAAATGTGTTAAGTTGCGCCGTAGTTTCCCCTCACACACACACACACACACACACACACATGCAGCTGCTCCATTGTCTGTGTGAGAAATGTAAATGTTATCTTTGGCAAAGTAACTTTTACTATTTCATTATGTTTCATTTGCATCGAATGCGTGTGCACCACAACGGCGTTGCATGTAAATGTGCCACGCCCCGTTGCCAATGCGAGCGCGTTGCATTTAACAAACGCGGGGCGTGTATGTATGTGTATGTGTATGTATTTTGGTGTGTGTGTGTGTAAAGTGGGCGTTTTGCTGATAACCAGCTGGCTGCGCAATCTACGACTTGCCGATGATCCTTTTGGCTGCAGGACCAACTTTTTGATTGCCGACCCCCCAACCAGCCGCTGTAATAACGGTAATAACGGTGGCATATTATTATTTGGACTGTAACAGCTAACGGTTGTGGTTGCTGTTGTTGTCGTCTGAGCGGCAACTGAATGATTTCATTTGGTGCCGCGACCTTGTCAAATTTGATGGCTCCCATTGTAGCACAAAAGTTCGTCCTTTGTTTGTTCGTCCTTTGTCGACGGGTCCTGGAAATACATAAATAGAATTGACATTAGCATTAGAGCTGCTTGTTACTGCAATTTCTTGAAGCGGCAGTGCATATTTTCATCTTTTGCTAATGCCAATGTTGAGCGCTGCGCGAGATTTTTTTGTTTTTTTTTTTTTCAGATTACGCATACGCAGCGTTAACGCTGGGCTGGGCCCTTAAAAATTCCCTTTCAAGCGAACAGAGCACACTAAACATAATTAACATATGCGCTTTGCGCCTTTGCCAGCATTTGAAGATTCCACATTCCATTTGGGGCTTAGCCACTACGCATCCCATCATTTCCATCTCTTCCCCTCTTGTCCCTCTGTCACACTCCTCGCAGGCTAATAATTTAATTGGACCATGCGCAGTGCGTGCCTTGGAGGCATATAATGCGGCAGTGCCAAAGGCGGCAAAAAACTAACACAGTTTTTCTTCGTTTGGCTTAATGAGGATCTAAAGCCACGACCAAAGGCAATGGCAAAGGCAAAGGCAAAGGTAATGGAGGGAGCACAAGGCAGTAAAGCAAATGGGGCGAACTTTTGAGCTTCAGCTGAAAGCTAAAAACTCAGGGTTTGGTTAATTAAAATTTGAAGTACACGACAAACGTAGCTGTAAATTACAGGTAGTGTGTGCGAGTATATGTGTATATGTATTTGTTAGTGCACGCACTTATTTAATACGTAAAGCGCGTGAATAATAATTTGCATAACGGCAACGACAAAGGGGTTTGAGTGGCGGGGCGTGTATGGGAGAAGGTGGATGAGTTGAACTTAATTTGCGCATTGGCTGACTATCTGCCCCATTTTAAATTCTGTCTTTCACACCTGTTACACGCAATTATCCGGCCACATGCAAAGAAACTTTCGGAGCGAGCTGCACTTGGAGCCCAATCTTTGACAGCGCTTCATTTCCGCAGAGCCAGAGTGAAGCTGGCACGGAAGGAAATGAGTTTCGGATTAGGACACCAGTCGTGGGCCAGAAATTAAGAGAGAGAGAGAGAGAGAGAGTGAGAATAGTTTAAGGGACCAGAGGCATTGCGGGTGACCAGAGACGGCTGAGGGGCGGCTGCCAGAGTGCTGCATAAGTAGTGTGGGGCTAAGTGCTTGCAGCTGTAGTGCCGTGGAAGCATGTTGCCACTGCCACACGCACTGATTGCCACTGAAATGTATGTGAAATTAACCTCGAGCGCTGTTCGGTTTAATTTGCACTCGACGCTGCCGCTGGCGGAAGAACTTTTCCGCTGGCTTGTAATGCATGCCAATGGCGGCAGCTGCACCTGCAGCTGGAGTCGGAGGAGCGCCAATGGAAATGGAATTTTCTTTTGCTTATTTGCTGGCTGGCTGACGGCTGATGGCTGATGGCCTGGACCGGTACGTGGACACGCCACCTGCCTCGGCTGCCGAAGCCGAAGTCGAAGTTAACTTTGTCTGCATTTTGTTGCGGAAGTTGAAAGCTGTCAAATGTGGCACGACTGACTTCGCTTTGCGTAATCGCATTTGATGTGCTCCTTTCCGATGTGCGTTAATGAAACTTGATTTTGTTTAAACTCTTGCACTAATTCTAGCTCTTATCGTTGATAACAGTTTAAACAGGAGCCAAGTGGGTAAATTATTAGAGGGAAATTATGAGAGTTGGATCGGAGTGTTTCTCATAATAGCACACTTAAGAAATAGAAATTATTATATATGGATAAAACTCATTTTAGAAGATACAAAGTTGCTCTTCAAAAGGTTTTCGCAAATGTGTCATTAATGTACAAAAAATGTTTCATTAGGATTGGATAAGAAAAAAAATAGTTATAGCCTCGCGCATTGTAAAACATATTTGAGAGAGAGCGCAGCGTCGACGCACGGCACTGCCGAGAGTATCTTCTAGTCCAGCACACTCCACTAGAGTTTTCTTGCTTGTTATGCAAATGTAAATCGGATATATATATTTAGTACAAAATAGGCATAGATCTCTATACTCTATGGATTTTACCTTGATACATACATATAATGGATATATTGTGCCTATCCATTTTTAATGGAATCAATGTATATAGCTGAATTAGGGCACATCACTAAAAAAAAGAATAAGAGAGTATTAGATAGAACAGTGAAGGTACGAAGAAGTACTGATAAGAGCGAGAAGAAAACCTTCAGCCATCAATTTAAATACCCAGAGTTAACTAATGAAATAAAAAGAATGAAATAGAAATATCAAGGCAAACCATTTTAGATCCTTGTCATTATCAATTCTATATTGTATCACGGCTTCAATAATAAAATTTATTTTTAATGGTTAGTTAATTATTTATACATACTCGTTCGTATTTACCAGCTAAAGAAACAATATGAATTACAGATTAATTTACAATCCATATTATCATCTATCGTGCATATAGACACCGTCTATATTTATTGTGTAATGAAAGCTATTCATAATCAGCTTAAAGGCTCAAAAACAACTCATTGGTATATGAAGGCACAGTAAAAGCACATTTCTAATAGGAAAGTGATTTATATGTATATCATACTTTTAATGAAATACACAATTCAATCTCATCACGCAGTTGGAAAGTTCACACCATTATAAACAATACTATTCAGTTAAACAATCTGTCCAAATGTCGATTGTCTGTTCGTCGCATTAACAAACATTTAAATTGCAAATTGGGCGCGTAGACAGAAAATGTTCTGATTGGTAAGCCTCGACCCTGGTGCTAGCCATTATCATTTGTTGTTGCGCCAACTAATATTCTCTTCACAATATGAGTATGCTCGACTGAGAGATACCCTGAACCAGTGCAGCATTGTTGTTGAGTAGATTTTGTTAATCGCATTGCAAAAATTTTATTTTCTTATCGATCTAATGACTTTTTTGGGATATGTTGGGGGATAGATCGATTCGGCTGTTGATGTCGATTTCTTGATCTATTGATATATTAATATATCTTGTTTCCCATTTTTAATAGGTTTAGGGTATAATGATCATAAAGCATACTAAAAGATCACAATTAGTATTCACAATCAATTTTATTGCATCACATTTGTTTAAAAAAATTGATAGCGCTGGACGTAAAAGAATATTCACATAATATATTTATTTATATATATATATTTTTTTTTCCATTCTAATATGCATCTGCAAATATAATAATTATAACTAGATATTGCTGAAAAAATGTCAGTAATAGTGTATTTGATATTTTTAAGTTTTAAGAAAGTTGTTAAAGCATCGTTCCACATTTATTGTTAAGTTTAAATAAACACCATATAGTGAAGAATACTTTAAATAGTTCTTCGTATAATTATTACCAATATCTAGCCCAATCCTTTTTAATGAGTTTTACATGTGCATTGGCGAATATCAAATAACGTCTGGTAGGGTATGAAAGGAAAATTTCATGGCCATTAATGTGCGACATTTGGTTTGATGGGTTGATTTTTATTATTATATGTATTTCTGCCAATACGCATAAGTGCAATAAAAATGGAAAAGAGAATTCGAATTGATTACGCACATATACATATGCAGGCACACACGCACACACGGACACACGCACACAAGCTCGCGAAAAATGACAAAAAATTATTCATTAACACATGCGTAAAACGGTGAAGAACATTGCCATAAATAAATAATTGATGAATTGCAGATGAATTTTCATATTTTATGATGTTTAAGTAGTGGGGCTGGGGCCAGAGTTGAGGAGCTATTTCGCGGGTGGGGATTTCACCGCAGCCAGCTGTGCAATAATATTATGTTAAAATATACAATTTCGATTCGGGTATTTTTTTTACGATTCGTTGTGCCGGGCCAGCCAGGGCTGGCCTACAATCTTTCTCTACTTTGTCGTACAACAGTGCGTATGAAAATTGATTGTTGCTTTATTTATGATGCTCGCACTCGCAAAGTAGACATAAAAAATTAACGCAAACATAAAATGCAATCATGCAGCCCAGTTGGGTCTACCATCTCGTTACGTTTGTCGCGTTTGTTTCGTTTGTTTCGTTTGTTGCGTTTGTCGCGTTTGTCGCGGTCGGCCCAACATTTGTCCATTTGCTTGATTTGCTTTTACGTGCGCTTGGAGACAAGCAGTGATGTAGCCTTGGCCACATCGGGGTCCTGCCTCGTGCTTCTCGGTTGCCTGCCTGGGCCAAGCCATAAAATGCGTCAAGCTTTGGCACTAACGAGCGCGAATTTTACGATCTTGGCTGGCCACCATCGTCGAACCTGGTGACAGACCCCAAACAACCCCACACCACCCTTTGAAGGGCCAAGTTCACATCTGCTTGCTGTCTATCGGCCTCCCCAGTGCATATACTACGAACGCTTAATGATTTGTTATGTGGTTTTTATGCCTCTTATGTGCAATGTGTGTGCCACTAAAAAATGTCTAACAAATGGGTTGCTGGTTGGCAAAATAACGAATAAAAATTGGAGGCTAACGACAGCTGATTGAATCACGATTAAAGTAACAACAATAAATCGTTTTAAAGTAATGAAATAAAATGTTAGTTTTGAATGCTGTCGAAATTGTAGTTAAGTGAATTTCAATTTGCATACCTTAAAACCTATTCTTTGCTTTAACACTGCGCATCGACTGTTTAGTTGAGTGGAGTTTACTGTAGCTTTAAGTTGGAAACTATTTCGACCACTTGATTTGAGCTCTGATTTGGCCCCTGGCTGTGATTCACAACTGCAATTGAAATGCCACAATTGCCAGAGCGTGCAAAATATGTAATTAAACTTAATGAGTGTGAAATGCTCAAATACTTCACATTCCCGATGCTGCTGGCCAACAACAAGTTAATTCGCAAAATTACAGACCCAGCTTTTGGCTCTGCTGCAAATGCTGTCAAGCAAATCAGCTCATTCATTTGTCAATAAAACGACAATGGGCCGTCTCGAGTGCACTGCCAGAAGTGACTGAAGAGACAGCAGAGACGGCAGCGACGGCAGAGACAACAGAGACAAAAAACAAAGGCACAAACACCACCCACCACCCACGACCCACTCTTCTGCGAAGCTAAGCATAATTGCTTTTGAATTGTTATAGTGCGAGGACTTGTCCTGTTTAAGGGGCCAATAGGACATTGATAATGAATTCAAGAAGCGAAGTTTAGATTTAAAACCCGCTTCTCTGGTCTGTATAATATATTAATTTTATCTATTTTTGATTAAGTTTTCTGTTTTCTGCTCAGTCTCAATAAAAGTATTTGCAACTTTAATTTGTGCGATAGATTATAGAATATGCTAGAATTGAAGCTCAGATTGCTGCTTTAAGGCCCATAGAGTCGTTTTATTTAAATTCAGAATTTTCTCTGAAATTTACAGGTAATATTAGGTACCGTTTAACTTGAGATATGACATTTCAACCATTTCCATGGAATGTCAATTCAAATTTCTGTCAGGTCTGACATTTTTATTAAATAAAATTCAATATAAACCATTGCAATCTATCTTGTATAGTATATCATATTTATTAATTTCTGTTTAAGTTTTCTATTTTCACTCAATCTTAATAAAAGTATTTTGTGCAAAGTATCTCTATAAGTTGTAGTTCTGAAGAAATGCATGTAATAAATTGAAAATGAATATTAGAAGCGTAGCTCAGATCGATTTATTTAAACAATCAATTTATTTAAATTGAGACTTTTCTCTGAAACTCACAGGTAAATATTAGAAAGCATTAAACTTTAGATGTGACATTTCAAACATTTCCATAGAAAGGTCAAAGTTTGAATATTTCAAGTTTCTGTCAGATCTGACATTTTTATTAAATAAAATTCGAAATAAACCATTGCAATCTATTTTGTATAATATATTAATTTTATCTATTTTCGTTTAAGTTTTCTATTTTTTACTCAATCCCAATTAAAGTATTTTGTGCAAAGTATCCAATAAACTGCATAGCAATTGAGTTCAGCTTTAATTTATACGAGCATACTTTATAATTTGTAGTTCTAAAGAAATCCATTTAATTAATTCTTAATTCAAGCAATGTGAATAGCAAAGAGCAGTTCAGTCGCTGTTGTTATATTGTAAGTAATTGACAGTAGGCGAGTTGCTTTTAGTATATCTACAAATAATCAAATCATCAGTTGTATACAAATTAAAAGTGCAAATAAAACACAAAATAAAAAAAAATGTATAGCTGTGAACACGAGCCCAAAGAACGGACACAAATGGCGGTCAAGTTGACTAGGAAAGCTGTTCGTAAAGCTGATAAATTCTGTGATTGTCGATCATCGGAACAAATATCGGTGCCTGAACCTTTGACGGGGTCGGATATCGATTTCTTGCCTCCGTTGATTTTGGAGGCTGAAATCAATCGGTTTTTGCGACGTCGGAAAAAGAGAATGCTGCGGGAGCTTATGCATTATTAAAATTGAAACGGATTGTGGAGGAGCGGCGGCTGCGCCAAGGAGGGGAATGGAATGGGGAGCATGCCGGAAAGCGCCCGTTTTAATTATGCTAAACTTAGTTGGTTATTAAATTTTTGACAAAATGTGCATAATGAAAATGCATTTCGTTATTTTTGATGCCGGGTTCGTATTTAATATGTGGCCGTGTGTATGAGCAAGAGTGAATGTGTATGTGTGTGTGTGTGTGTGTGTGTGTGTGTGTGTGTGTGTTGTTGAACTCTGTTTTGGATGATATTGTTTTTGTGTGCGCGATTTGCACAATAAAACGATTATGAGTGCAGTTGTTATTTTTGTTGTGCATATTGCATAGCTAAGTGCACTTGCCATGCAATGCCCCAAACAAATGTTAGTTTTACAGCACACACACTCACACATGCACAGTTGTACATGTGAAGCAAATCATCTTATTTTATTTTTGCCAGTGTAATAGATCAATGATATTTATTGCAACCGATAGGTTTAATTGTATATAGTTATCTTTATATTTAGTAGGTTGTTTTCTACTTAATTATTTTTATTTATATATATTTATATTACTTATTTATCTATGTATACAACTTGTTTATCAACTTCTATTAGAGGGTAGCTTTTAGTCAGGCGTTGCCCTTAGAACTTGTTGTTCCGCTGCTTTGCAATATTTTTCTACTATCAAAATTTTCTAAAACGTATTATTTTTGCCGTGTATCCATCCATCCATCCATCCATCCATCCATCCATCCATTTATCCATCCATCCAGTCTATTCGCTCGTGCATATTTTCAATACAGAATCTTCGCATTATTTTATTAAAATTTGCAGCACACTGCGTTTAGTGGGGAACAAAAATGTTATGCAATATATTGTTTTTGCCATTAAATAATATTTGCATTGGTTGCAACCGATGAGCTTTCAATATTATTTTGTGTACATTAACCTTTTGGGGCTTTAGAGTGTTTAATTATTGTTGCCTTATTGCATGGTGTTGAATTTTGCAAACAAATTCGATAATTTTGAATAATGTTTGTAATCAGACACCTGTTAGCAAGCTCTGTGAGTCTTGTGTAATTCGATCTGTTTTAAATAATAAATACTGAAATGTATATAAATTAACCAATAAAGCTAAAATTTGTTGGCCTGATTGAAACTAGTGGCAGTAAGCAAAAAATATTTCATTGTCAGCAATATAATTTAATGAAAAAATATAATAAATAATAAATAAATATCCGTATCCAGACAGGATAGATAGATAGGTTATGCCAGAACTTACATTACGTATAGACATTCAGAAAATTATCCTAACTGCTCAGTACGGGGCTTATAACTATATCAATTCAAGACTTAATCAAAGGGATACTTATCAACAATATATTATTAACTAATTCAATTTGTAGTTCTTAACCGGAGGTTTTCAATATTGCTAAAGTAAAGTATTTTTTCACAATAATTTCAGTATGAGGAATCCCTAAGAACTAATTGCCTACTGCGTTATATGATGGATACGGTTTGAAACAAGATGCTTTTAGATGGGAAAAATTGCAGACAACATTATTTTTTGTTTTTTTTTTTAAACAATTGCTACCTACCGAAATCGAAGCAATTTTTAAGCAATTGTTTTGTTTTACCTTTCCTAACTCTATTTTGTACTCGTTTATGAAGCGTAACAATTCGGTCCATCAACTAGTTATATTTCCAATTTAATTAAAACATTAATTCTGAAGTCTTTATATAATAATTGCACTCTTTATGTATATTTTAAATTATTGTTCTCTCCCTCTAGGTCTCACTCTCTCTCTCCCTCTCTTTTCTCTCTGTAAGAATAGTTGAAACCTTGATGATAGCTCGAGTTCAATCCTTAACCCTTGATAATTAAATTTCCTTTCTAATCTTCTGATAGCATCAACTCCTTAAAGTGTATTTTGTGAACAAATTCAACCCTACTAACGCCATAACAAGTAGATGTACGAGTAATTTCCATCCGCTAATCTAAATTGATGCCTTTCACTCACAACGGCCGCATTCGGAATTTTATCATTCAATTAAAAAAAAAAGAGAAACGCATGAATACGAAATGTGTGAAATGAAAGCGGGAAATTTTCACACTATCGCTTTGCTTCCCACACGCAGACTATTCCATGACTAAACAAGTAAAAATGGCGTTGTTAAAAGTGCTCGACATACAGTTATCATGCAGTAGGAATACAAGTAAAAATATAAAAAAATATAAATTTATTTAACTTTAGCTAGGCTTTAAGATATTAGTATTACAACATTTTGCTTGTCTTTATTTCTTATATAGAAATATTAATCATCTTTAAATAAGACACAAGAATAAGAAAAGATCTTTTTTAAATTGTTTTTGTATCTTAAGCTTTACTTGCAACAATTTTAATGCCGACTGATATTTGTTAAAAGGTTGTTGAAATCATTTACATTTACGTAATATATGGAAAAAATGGCGCAGTTCTAAAGCTGATGCAAATCTGCATTTGTTAAAAACATATCTAAGAATTTTGTGAGATACCCTTCATGAACACTTTGCTAGAGAACAGGGTATTGAAACAGGAAAAGAGAACGCATTGGTGAAACAATTTGCGCGCCGCCGACGAAATAATGAAGTGTTTAGTTGATTATCTGAACGCATGGGGCTGGCAAAATGGTTGAGCTGTACAATCCGCAATTCCAATTGCAAAAGCCCATTTACGTAATGGGCACCTAAGTCGAATGCAATCAGACAACGTTGAGTTTGTTTTGCTTTTTGGGGCAGACAGCCCGTTCGTTCTGTCTATAATGCGCAAATAAACAGTCAACAACTTGGCTATAAAAACTCTTAAAATTACCTCAAGTCTATTTTTGGGCACGCAACAAAAGCACAGCCCTCAGGTTGCAGATAAAGGGGCGGCCGATGCGGATAACTGGGGGTGTGCCAACGCATTGGCGATGTGCGCCTTTTTGAGTTTTGTGTGTTGCATAGTTTTAGGCGCAACGCAATTGCAATGGCAATTGCATTTGCAATTGATAACACAAAATGTTTTTACCTGGCTGCATGTGTGTGTTCCTGTTTCGTGCTCTGCTCACATATATCAGATGCAAATCACACAGGCGCCAGCTAAAAGGTAGGGCGTGTGCGTGGGTGGAGGCGTAGGCACAGGTGGATCCTGGCCAGGTGCATTTGGCTTGCAAGTTTGTTTGCTCGATGGCTTAATTAAATTTGATTAGATGTGTTTCGCATTTGCTGGCCGTCAATTAGTTACTTTTACGTGGAAATTGGTGAGCGTATTGAGCTAAGTGGCTAATTGATTGATGACTGGCAGGCAGGACAGCGTTAGTGAATGACTGAGTGAATGATAATCGTAATTGCTTCATTGTCTAATTGCACTTAAGGTGCAGTCGCCTATCAAAATGAAAGCTCTTCAAACTGCAGTTCATCAAAAATACACTAACTCGAGCTGGAACAAGTTGAGTTTACCTTTCAGTGCTGACAATTGTTGTGGAAAGAGTTTTCGCTTATGCCGACACGCAGATTCCGTAGTGCAGCGCCTGGATAATGCATATAGAATTAACCTTGGTCCGAAATGCGCCCGAAGAAGAACTGTGCATTGTTTGCAAAGAATAACTTTGCTTTTGCCGTCCCTTGGGCGGATGACGGGGGATCAGACTGGGAAGATTGTAAAGTGCCAAAGTTTGGACTGCGCGCATGAAATTTTTACTTTACTTGTGTACTCTAGTAAATTTTGTACTTTTTTGTATACCGACCAGCGGGTATTTCAAACATAGCTAAGCTTTTCACTACTTGTACAATTTTTATAAAATAGAAAAGTTCACCTTTATAATTTGTTATATGTAAAAATAACATTTACTTAAGTTTGTTTTTAATTGGAATTAATTGGCATCTAATAATAGAATATAAATACTGATACATATGCATATATGTACATACACATATATCTATAATGTATCACTCTATTATTGTATTTTTATTCATAGTATTTATTTATTCATTGTCTTGTAACTATAGCAATGTCTACAATAGGTAATAATTAAGTTTCATGCAAGGGTATTTGACGTACAGCATCCCACAAGTAACTGTTCCATAATGTTTTTCTTTGTTTTCATCCCACCCATCAAGCTACCCCAAGCACTTCAGCCCTTGGCGCGTGCTCATTTCGAGTAGTTGAAATTATTTTATAGTATAAAACTTTAGTTTTTTAAACTTTGGCTCATTCGTTCGCTCACTTACTGCTTTTCTGGTGCTCTGTTGTTTTTCTGCTGGTGGGCTCCTTCTGCGTCCACTTGGCACTTCCCGCAGCGCCTTTTTTTTTTGTATTTTGTATTTTAGCATATTTATATTTTAATAAGCATTCTTGCAGCTGCGCTCCGGCGCCTGTTTCAATGCTGCGCGTAATTTTACTGCAATTTCTGACAGTTTTAGAAAATCATGGTGAGCAGAAGTTATGAGCCCGTGAATGCGTCTGTCAGTTGCAACTGGCAGCGGAGCACGCGAATGGCAACGTGGCGTATGATTGTTATTAATTTCGCATTATATAGAAATAAGCAGGCGCTGTTTTCTGCAATAAGCAATAAGTGTCAGCCCAAATGTTATTTAATGTCAGCCTCGAATTGAGTGGAAAAATGGCTATGGGAGTGCTAACCATCTGGCTGGCAGACAAAATTGCAAGTGTCTCTTGAGGAAATTGTAATAAATGTTAATATGCGGAGATTACACGACTAGCTTGAGCATCAATTTCCAATTATTGTGCAAAAGGTAAATTGTGCACTTAACAAAGATTATCACACTTTGGGTGCATAAACTTATAATAATTATATCGTAAATATATTTTTAATAACGCTTAAAGCATGGATGAAAGCAATTCAATTTGCTTCTGCATTGACGTTATGAAAATGCAATTAAAACGATGTATTTATGAATATTTTAGATAAAGTTACGTAATAGCAAATGCGTCAGAAACAGTAACGATGCTTCATTTTCGTTGATGCGCAGCTTATTGTTGTTTAAGCCACAATTGTTAACCATTTACACTTCAATACATTGTGGCTAGCAGCTATACATAGTTGTGTGTGAGAGAGAGTGAGCGAGAGAGAGAGAGAGAGAGAGAAAGCCAGCGATTGTTTATGGCTTATGTGTGCGTTAGCATTGTATGAAATTGTGTTTTTGTAACAAAATATAATCATAAACGTAATTTAATCGCGCCAAACCGCGTCTGTCACGTACTTGCCAACAACAACCGCACACACGCACACCCCCGCGCACCCACACACACACATACAGTCACACATTAGGGACAGCACACAAACGCGCTAACAATGTTGGCAACGTTGACAGCAGAAACTGTTATAATAATTCAATAGACAGCCATTCCCCAATAATATAGTAAATTCGATGCGAATCGCTCCCGACCTGCGAAATCTGTTGATCACCTATGTGTATGTGTGTGCCGGTCTATGTGAGTGTCTGTCTGTGTGTAAGTGCGAAGAAATTGATTTTGTTATCCAAGCACGTCATGGAACACATACAACTATTGTCTATTGAATTAAATTGTTTTCATTACGAATGGCAGCCAAAATGAAATTTGTGTGTCAGCCACAATCTGCACAACAAAGAAATCATAGAATAGGCGCCAAACAATGGAACAAAATACAAAATAAAAACAAAAAATTGCTATAATATTGAAAACATGTTTAAATAATTAAATAAAGAGTGGACAAGTATTTTAAAGTAAAATAAACATTATTTTTCCGAACGGTTTTATTCTCAGCTTAAAATGTTTTATTATTTACTTAATGGCTCTGAAATCAGTTTTTGTATATAGAAAGGGAGTTATTCTGAAATAAATAGAAAAGATTAAAACCTTTTGTGAACTTTTAAATATTTTATGTGTATTGATTATAATGAATATAATGCTTGAAGAATATGCATAAAGCAAGTTAAGCAAAGCTGTTGTATGTTTCCGATACTTTCAGATTTGCATTGTGTATGCATGTGATATCAAAGATTGTGATAGATAATAATGAAGCTTTAACCTATACTCGTATCAATTTATTTATTATTTTCATACGTTATAGCTATTGGTAATTAATATTCGTGGTAGAATGACATATAAAGTCTACAGGTTAATGATGTAAATATCAAGTATATGACTTTCTCTTATATTCCTATATAAAAATAAAATTGCATTTTGGATTAGTGAAAATCATAGATTGAAGATTATAAAAAAAAGATTTAGTATATAGATTCTTGTAGATAAAATTGGATTTTGGATTAGTGAAAACCATAGATTGAAGATATTTAAAAAAAGATTTTCTATACATAGATTCTTGTAGATTAAATTGCATTTTGGATTAGTGAAAATCATAGATTGAAGATTCTAAAAAAAAGATTAAGTACATAAATGCTTGTAGATAAAAATGTATTTTGGCTTAGAGAAAATCATAGATTACAAATTTTAAGAAAAGACTTGCTAAAAAAAATTTCTAGTTTATTTAACACAAATTATATTACTATTTACTACTACTTACGGCTCCTCCATTGTAAGAATTGTTGAATCTCGGATATGTTAATAGAATGAGATAATATATTTATGATAGCAAGTTTTTCAGTGTGTGTGCATTTTAATGTGTGCATGTATTTATGTGTGGATATGTAAGAAATCGGAGAGTTTAGGGTATTTCCTTGTCAGGCACTCCCGATTAGAGTCCTCCTACTTACTTAAATTGCTGAGCTGTTCATTAAGAAATCCGACTGTACTGCTTCGAGCAGGTGAAGTTTTCTATCGTCTAACAGAAAACACGCTGTCTGTGATTTTTAGCTGTAACTATTTTCGAACTATGAAATGATGTGTGCCTCGAACCTGGATGAGCAGAAAACGCAACATCAGCGCAGCTTAAGGTTGGCGCCCAGACATTTTGTCAGGAACTCAAGCAAGTGCCAAGGAGGGACTTTTGCTGTTCGGATGCTTGGCTTCTGAGGTTGATGGCTGACTCGCTGACTGGATGCTGGGATGATGGGATGCTGGGATGCTGGGATGATGGGATGACCCCAGTCACGTGTGGGCAAAACCAAAACGATTTGTGGCTGCTGCGCTTACACCGGGTGCGTTTGAATCTTTTGTTTGTTGGCGCGTGTGGAACGTCGTGAATGCGCGTAAATTACGGCTGACAAGTGACGTCTACGGCGGCAATGGCTGATTGATGTGCTTGCCTAAGCAGCGAGTGCAACTTTTGCCAAGGGCCCAGCATCCAAATCGGAGCGCTGCACGCATGACAGCTGCTACGAGCTTCTGCCCATGTGGGATAGTTGACTGGTGGCCTGTGCTGGCTCGGTGCGTCTGTAAACCACAGCAGATGCAGTTGCTCCACTGACATGTGTGCGATGCCAAGCCGTGCCATGGGTTGCGTTTATCCCTGTCACCTTTTAGTTTTCGGCGTTGACAAGCGCACACAGTTGACAAGGCTTTCGCTTCCACTTCCACTTCCACTTCCACTTCCACTTCCGCTTTCGCTTCACGGCAACTGCATTTATCTTCAGTCGGGCCTGGTCGGGGCGAGTGCCTTTTGAATAACTTGCCATATTAGCGTTTCCGTTTTCGTATCCTTTTGGCTCAGTTCAGTTGAGTTGAGTTAGCCCAGTTAAGCTGCCGTCCCTCTGTGGGTATTTGACAAAAGGATTTTGCTGTGATTTAGCAACTGGCCTAAATTTCACGCCCGCCCGGCGAACGCCTCTGACGGACAGCCCGGCGACGCCTCGCTGCCTTGCGATGTCTGTGTGCGACAGGATTAGCACGCTTTACCCCCACATACGAGTATACACTGCCACATTATGTTGCCCCGTCCTGAGCCGCTGCAAATTAGCTGCCTAATTGTTTGCCAAAGCCGCAACTTTGGGCCGCTTCTTACCGAACGGCGTTCGTTGCGCTGCCGCTTGCCAAATGACAGTTGAATAATGTGCGCTCCATAAGCAATTAACGCGCCTACAGGGCTTACACACACACAGACACACACACACACACAGATATGGGCAAATCTTGTAGGCCTGAATACGCATGTGTATGTATGAGTCTGTGTGGCTACAAATTGAGTCAATAATTTGGCTCTGCCGCAGTCTACGGTCGCTGCCACATTGTGCATAATAAATAAACGCCATGAAATACGCGACTTAACACGCAATGTGCTCAGCTCTCTCTCTCTCGCTCTCTCTTTCGTCGTTTGTGCGCTTGTGTGAGTGAGTGAGTGAGTGTGTATGCGCCATATGACACCACCTTGACTCATTAATTACGCACTGGCATTTTTATTTTCATTGCATACTTTCATACAATTTATTATTACAATGCGAGAAGGCAGCTGCGAAACAAAGAAGAAAAAAAAAGTCAGTTGAAATACAAATTGCCCTCTTTTTTACTCACATTTGTGTATTTGTGTGAGTTATTGACAGAGACACACTTACACACACACACACACATACATGAAATTGCGGCGAACAGGACAAGCCACAAATGAAACGTCCGTCTCATCGTTTTTCAGCCCTCGATTTTCATCTGCTGATTATTTGAATAGTTTCCATAGCCTTCATCTGATTGCCGCTGATTCCCGGCTCAACGGGCTATTGGAAGTATCGGGTATCACGACTTTAACATTTCATTTGCAGTGCTATAAAATTCCAAATTTATATATCTTGCAATCTACTAAAACAAATATATAATGGTTGCTCCTTGGTTTCAAAACCATGGAATGCAAATTGGAAGTGAGAAGCTAAATCGATTTGAATATGTATAAAATTCACTAAATAAATAGAGTTTTGAAATTACTTTTTACATTTAGTACTAATAATCCATTTATGAAATAAATAAATAATAGAAATAAGAATTAATTTAAAATGATGTAAGTCGTATTTTATGCATTTATATTATCTGAACATAAAAGTCCGTCATAAATTAAATCTTTCATTAGCATAAAATATAATAATTAATTTGCGCTACTTTTCATTATTATATTATTAACAAAGCTGAAGTTTTTTTGGCGATTAATTTTTTATTTTTTTTTTAAATTTTGTTTTCACTTAAAACGAGCGAGTTGCAGTTTCATTGAAGCTTCAACAGCATAAAATAAATATTCACATTTTACATTGCTTATTTTTTGGTTTCCTTTTGTTATCATTTTTGTTGTTGTTGTTGTTGTTGCTGCTGCTGTTGCTGCAGCAGTTTGTGGTCGATTTTTCCCTAAAGAATCTGACGCACTTATCGCAAATTACTTTGGCAGTTGCAACTGCGCTGCTTTTGTATATAAATTTAACAATTTACCCATACACGTGCATGCATGCGGACATGGCATGCACAAGGGATTGTAAATTACACACAAATACACAGACACACAAACACACAGACACACAAACACACACATACACACACACACACACACACACCGAATTGTGTGTTCGTGTTGCTGCAGGCAAATGAATTGAATTTGTAGATACTCGTTCTTTGAGAACCCAAAATGAGACGTCAGTGGCCAGGCAACGTAACAACGTTACAACAAAAATGTGCAAAGTTTTTGGGCAACAACATCGTGCAGCATGGCGTATGTGTAATATTCCTTTGGTGCATATGTCCATGCGAGTTGCTGTGCAAAACTTGATCAACAGCAGACCAAACAGCAGCAGCACCAGCAGCAGCAGCACCAGCAGCAGCAGCAGCAGTAACAACAACAATCGGTGGCAAGTTGGTCAATGCAAATGTAACAAGCTGCAACTGCAGCTGCTGCATCAACAATGTGCCGCATGTTTGGTGCTGCTTCTGCTGTTGCTGTCACAATTAGCTGAACGGCTCATTAAGAGCGAGCGACAAATTTTTTAAAGCACGGCTTTCAGGCACAGCGATTGTCAATTAACTGTTGTTTGGGGCGTTTCAATAGCGCGCTTAATGGCCGCGCGACTGCTGCTGCTGCTGCTGCGGATGTTGTTGTTGTTGTTGTTGGGGCACTCGTAAGTTATTGTTGTGTGTCCGCTTGCATAAGATGTTAACGCGCACTTAATGCCACTTAAAAATATACATAAATCGTGAGGCGCCTGGCAAAAAAAAAAAGAGCATAGCCGGGAAATGGGAAATGGAGAATGGGTGAAATGGGTGAGATGGGGAAACGATGACTGTGGCAACTGCTGCCCGCCGGTCAGTTGTCCACTTACATGGCTACTTACAACGCTGCTTAAGCATATGCAGATGACCATGTTTTTCGAGCCGAACACAGAACACAGAACACAGAACACAGCCCAAGCCTCCGACCCAAAAGCAATGGGGCAGGCAACGCCTGTCGGCAGCAGCTGCATGAAAAAGCAAGGCCGAAGCGGATCGCTGCAACTGTGACTGCGGCACGCAATTAAGTGCATTTAATTAATTATTGTTGATAAAATAATATTTTTGCAATTTATTGTGGATTCGTCGACCGTTGGACTGAGTGGGCCATTTTTATTTTATTTATGCATATGCGAGCGTCCATAAATAACGCAAACGGGACCGTTTGCATGCGCTCTCGCATGCTTGTGCGCTGACGTTATCGGCCCTCTGCCAGCAGTTGGCCAGCAGTTGGCCAGCAGCAGGGCGATATCGCTGTCGCGGCAGCGACATTGCCTATCGATGCCAGCAACATCGGCTGCCATGGCAGATCAATTCGAATAACAATAATTTCTTCCGGTCGAATGACAACGAACGACGCTCGATGCACGCAGATACATAGACAGACAGACGCATGGACGGACAGACAGGCGGGTTGACAGTGGGACAGAGATGACTACAGGCTAGTGCATTTGCATACCGGATGCACATAAGTGTACAAGGATTGACAGGATGTGCGGGCCGTGCACTCGCTTTATTTGCTGCCATCGCTGCCATTTTGATGAACGCCAGAGCAGACAAACGTTGCCCGTGGGTAATTTGTTTTGCATTCCCTTTCTATGCTTATCGAATTTAATATAAACATTTTTACTGTGCACTGAATTAAAAACAAGCAAATATGCATTCTCTGAAATAATTGCACAAAATACTGTTCAGAATTAAAGTTTAATTAATTGATATTTTTTCTTTTAATGTTTGTTTTCTCAGATTTTACTATACATTTAAATTTGTTAAAATATTATGATATTATTAAATTTAGTTCAAATCTTAATTCACAATTATTTATACCATTTGAATTTAACATTTATATATTTTTTTGCTAGCAATTTTCATTAAATAATATAAGAAACTGAAGATCTTAAAATCTTTTGAATAAAACCTGTTAATAATTATATCACAATTAAAATAGAAAATAATTTTAAGCTTTAAATATTATTTCGTGACCGATTATAACAGAAATAGAGTATATTATTCATACTGTATCTTCCATAGACCTACACTATATAGAATTGATAGACACAATTTCTTCTAGAATAGATTTGCAATATTTTTTAGATACTTTCTGAAATATTCCTCAATTGATTGAGTCATAAATTGTATAATCCGACTCTTTAAATAAACACAACTTCTCAAATTTTAAGTGTGCTGATAAAATAATATAAAAAGGGAAGAAATATTTATTTATTAATTAACTTAGAACAGAGTATTTCGCAGTCGATTCAATGCTACTGCAACGGCATACAATAAAATAGATTTGAGTAATTTGTCAGCACCTTATTTTAATGTTGTTTGTGATATCTTTCGATTTATGTTTATAATATTTAGTTTACCTGCATAACGGCATTCAGTGGCAGCCCATTAAAATAAATAATTTCAATATATTTTGCACTTTACCATAAATTATACTTAATGTGTAGTGAACCGCACTAAAAACCAAACCATTGTTAATAACGTTTTATAATATTGCCAATAAAATTCCAGGCCAAAACTGAATGTTATCTCATCATGATATACGAGTGTATAAAATCGACTTTTTATTTTTTACGTGCCACTGGCTGTTGAGTGCGATGAATCCTTTAATGTGCCAGCACCTTTTATGAATGTTGCACTTTTTCACTAAGCCACGGATCACTGTGAAAAAAGTTGCACAATTTATAAAAAAAAAACTGTCAGCTATTTGATTTTTATAAATTTAGTGGGTGTTCGCTGATATAACAGCAAGAAAAAAACTTCAGTCATCAGAGGCTGGGCTTATGCAGTGGATGCTGGAAGAGGATGCCATTGGCGCTTTTTACATGTCAAAATTTCAGTTCAAAAGCCCACTAAAAAACAGGTAAGAGTGCACATACCAGCAATGCTTGACTACAAAATACTCTAGCATGAGAATTGATCAAGTTTCTTTTTATACATATATTGTGGAGTATACGAGTGTAGTCTTTCATATGGTTTTTTTTTAAATTTAATTTTCCCTTATATTTATATTTTCTTTATGGAGCGCAATAAATGAAAGTCTATCCAAATAATATTTGAAATTGTTATATGCAAACTGTTTGCAGACTTATAGAGGACAGCTTATATGGGACAGCAGAAAAATATAAAATAATTCCACTTAATATACACAGGGCATAAAGCCAAATAATATGAAGTGCATATAAAATATAATTCAAAGTATATCACAAAAAAGTTATAAGAAAACCGATATTAACTTACTTTTCTACTCTTAGTCTTCTCTCTCTCTCTCTCTCTCTTTCTCTCTTTCTCTCTATCTCTATCTCTCTCTCTCTCTCTCTCTCTCTCTTATTAGTTAGTTTGTTGTAAATTATAGGCTTCGAAACATTCAACTTAAAGAAAGAAGATGAAAAATACAATGATAAAATAAATCTTTTTTTAATGCCGAGCTTTGCTTTATTTCTTTTTTATAAGAATGTATTTTGGCATGCAAAATACAAAATTTGTAATTGCAATTAAATTAAATATCATCACAAGTACGTTAATTTTTCCTAAACAGATGTTTATCATTAGTTTTTAGACCTGGCCAGATCAATTCCGTAATTATATTATTATGTATTATATTTGCTGGGCCACGTTTCCTTTGCAGTAGCCCATTGAATGTCATAAGGACGTAAAGAGCTGCAGATAGTGTGTTTAGCTTAAAAGAAAACTCGACGGATTCATTAAGGTCATCATTTTATAGATGACTGAACTATGAAAGACCGTTACGATGTGAATGTAGTTCGCAAAGTCAAATTAGCATAGAACCTTGGCCTGACATAACAAGGATTAAATGAGTACAAGAAAAACAGCAACTACTTAGCTGAAGGGCTTATCAGGCAACTGTCCCAACAGCTGGCGATGCCACAGCTGCTGCTCTTGGAGCTTGAAGCTTGAAGCTGGAAGCTTGTTTTGGTTGGAGACAAAGCGCCAGCTAATCCTCTATGGAACTTGGGGCAAGACGGCGCACAAATCGAGCCTTGAGTTCTTCAAAAATTGTCAGCTAATAATGCAAACAATAGAAGCGGTAACAGTCCGAGATGAGGCGCAAATTGAGCATAATTTCGAGGAAGGCGGAATGAATGAGAGGATACTCGTTTAAAGTGGTACAATTAGCGGGTTTAGTGGGGCAAACTTTGCGGCGAGGACATAAATTGGCGGCTACAATGCCTGCAGGCGCCCAGATAGAGCGGCAAATGTCAGCTGTCAGTTGTTGTCCTGGCTGTTGTACTCGTTTCTTCTTGTTTTTGTTATTTTTGTTATTTTTGTTATTTTTGTTGTTGTTGTTATTGTCCTCGTTGTCCCGTTGCCATTTTGTGGTTACGCCTGGTCGGGCCAGGCAGCTGATTTCGTTTCGTTCGGAGCTGTTTTCATTCCGCTTGATGTCGCTTGCCAGGCATATTTCTTTAATGAATTTAATCGCGCGTAATAAACCGTCGCAGGCTCAATATACAAGGCTCTTATAGAAGCTCCATGCAGACGTATACTAACACACACACACACACACACACACACAGAGTACTGTTGCTCTGGCCCGTGGTCCGCTTATATTGTTTGCTTAAAGTCTTTGTGGCCGTTTGACGTTGATAAGCATTCTGATTTATTGACAAACAAACTGTATGCCATGTCTCTCTCTCTTTGTGTGTGCGTTGCTGGCATTTATTTAAATTTATATATTTATTTATGGCCATTGCAAATACAAACAGCGCATCGCTGTTATACAATATAGGATGGCTGGGAGAGTGGCGCACATCGTACTGATGTCGCGCTTTAAACACACTTTTCAGCTACGACTTTTTGTATGAATTGGCTCGGCTGCACTTCCGCTCGTATTCAATAATTTAAACTTCCTGCATAAACCGGAAATGACAAATAAAATGCTGCGTCATTCACGTGCACACTGAAAAAAAGCTGGTATCGTAAATGTGCATTTCGTTTGCTGTCGCCAAATACAATTGTAATTAAACTTTAGGGCCGAAAGCAATTTTTTAACTTGCAAAATATTTGTGGCTGTGTGCGGCGTCGCAGTGTTCATATAGAGGAATTGCATTACTGTACCTACAGACTTTCCTACAATTTTACACGAATTTTATTGACATTCAGAAACATTAAAATGCGAATAAAACTCTATTGAAGTTCTGCTGCATAAGTTAATAATTTTGTCCCGTCTTTAGCTACTAACAATTTATTTCTCTCACAGGAAGATTTTGGGTTAAGCCATAAATAAAGAAAATAAAGTATGTCTCTAGAGAAAACATCGAAAAGGTATTGGGAAAATGGACTATAAGTTAGTAAGATAACACTTGCCTATTTTGTTGCTCTACTAAATAGATGATTGTACAGGTGTACAAGACAACGGTATCCCTTCACGTGTCGCAAATCATTTGTTATTTGCCACTTTTTATCTCAACTTCTGGGACTTAAATATTAGCTTGGTATTATGATTTTGTAAAAATGTATGTGTAAGCAGACGCTAGATGTATTTTTATTGTGTCTATATTTATCAAAATTACATTTAAATGGTGTGAAAAATATTAAAAATAGTCCAGAATGGGAGACTAAAAAACAAGACAAATTTAGCATAATTAGCATATTATTAATAAAATATCTCGCAACGCTAAAAAAAAAAAGAGAAGCTCATGAATGTGAATGTCGCAATGATTCTCAACAATTTTAATAAAATATCACGCAGCACTCAAAATTTGAGTTCACAACAAAAATAATTTTTAAAATATTTATTTAGAGTAAGTTATCACTAAAATATATGCATGCATTTTACAGCTACAAAGTATTACCTGGCTATGATACGGACTTAAAATTGATCTCATTTGGTATTCTTTGTGACGTGTGACAGCGCAGTTTATACCTGGAAGTATGGGGCAGAGAGGCTATAATTGCATCATACCGATTTGGGACTGGAAATGTGCGGAAATCACATAAATTACGTAATTTTCGGGTATGGTTCCTTGGCCAAATCCGAGCATTAAAGTCGTTGCAAAAAAATTCAACACATATTTTTTTTATGTAAAGGCTTACAAACACACATGCAAGCACACACGCACACTCGTACATTGAATGACCATGAATTACATAAAAAAAGCCGCAAATTCCGAAGTCAAAATGCGTTGGCCCAAAGCATTGCTGCCGCTGGAGTTGCTGACTGCAAAGCATACCAATGCGAATGAAGCGGACGTAACTGTAACCCGTTGGCCATGTTGTCCTTGCAGCAAAAAATACACCAAATAGGACAAAAATACATACACACATATACAAATATATATATATATATATATGTATAAAAAGTAATAATAAAAATAAATGCAAATATATATCGCAATCCTTTAGGCGCACGGAACATAATGAAACGAAAATGCTACAGTGGCAACTATAGCTATAGCTATAGCTATAGCTACAGTTACAGTTACAGCTACATCTACAGTTACAGTTACGGCCACAGTCATGGCAAGGACAGCTCGGACATCTCGGACAGCCGGGCCCCAAATGCACAATGCGTCGTCCGCAACCAAAGTATCCGCCGTCTGTCCCCTTTCCGGCAAGCCCCGACCAAATGCCGTCAACCGATTCTCGGCTGCTTGCCGAATAGGGAAAATAAATAAAAACATGCAAATATTTCTTTGGCCAACATTTTAACAGCCTCCGCCTGCAATCTTCCCGTTTGCCAACCAATTCGCAGCAATTTTCATACAAAAATGTTTTTATTTATTCTCTGCCGGGCCGCATGCTCGTACGGTCTCTGGTTTCTGGTCTCTGCTCCTGCTCCTGCTTCTTGTGCTGCTGCTGCTGCTGGTGCTGGTTCTGGTTCTGGTCGTGTGCCTGATCCTTGTGGTCGCTGCTTGATTTATATTGATGAATGTCCGTTTGTTCGTTAGTTCCGTCTTCACAGACTGCCAAAGAGATTTACTTTCAGCAATGCGAAGCTGGTGTGGGGCGTGGCAGTTACTTTACACATTGCCTTTGTTGTTGCACTCGCATATACAATCACACTCACATGCAAATACAATCAAGCACACACACACACATACACACACTCACACTCACACTCACTTATGCTCAGAGCCAGAAATTATTGCATACTTTACGGAAATTAACCGCATTTCCATTTCTTGCACGCATGCAGAACGACCACAGCGCCACTGACGAGCCGTCCTGCCACGCCCCTTACGCCTACCAGCTCTTACATTTCCCTTTGCATATATACAATTTTAATGACTTTATTTTTGTGCTGGCATACAATATTTTTATACCCTAGCAATGGACAAATATTATGTGTCAAAAGGTACAAATTTGTATTATTTTTATTTATTTTTAATTCGGTTTTTCAATTATTTAGAAATTGTAATTAAAAACTATGTAAATTTGATTGGAAATGTATCTTTCACGTTTGCCTCCTACAAATTAGCTGCGGGCCAAAAATGTTTTGTTTTTGGGTGACCATAAAGGAGACTGAATAACAGGATTATTGCTAAACAAAAAGTGTGCTCGATTTTGTACATGTTTCCAATATAATTAAGCCAGGCTAAATGCTTTTTTCAATTATTGGTAACATAATTTACATTTTTTGTTTTAAATTTCATTTCGTGCAAAGTTGTAAAGCAACAATTTGTATTTAAATGTATTTTATTTAAACAATCGATTTAGTGTTGTTGTAAGGTTGTAGTCAACAATGAAACTAATTTTATTTCTGTAAATAGCTATTAAAAAGGTATTAAAATTCTTTTCATTTGAAATTCTAATGTTGTTAAATAATATGAATACTTGTATGGACATCGTTATACGTTGACAGTACGAAAATTTGTGCTTAATATTTTATTTAATTTTAGTTAAGAGCATTCAGCTTTCGTCTAATTGTGGATATTATTTAAATCTTGTTACTTTTGTGCTTTTGCCTGAACGCCTGCCCTTCGCCCCTTCGCAGGTTGAACGAGCTGCGGGGTGGCATGCGGCCAGGGTAGCACATATTCCAACATATTTCTTTGTGACATTTTTCTTGTGCATTATTAATCAACTGGGAATATTTATAATTTATGTTGACATGCACTTATTTATAAAATTCACAACACATCGCGAGAAATGGCAATGGAGGAACATCATTAACAGCGCCGACTGCGATATTTAAGAGCGGGTTTTTCTTCCATTGGGGCGTTGTATTTCCGGCCAAAGACTTGACGTCAACGAAATAACGAAATGCGTTGAATATTTAATGCAAATTGCATATTAGTCGCAAGACTTGAATAGCAAAAGAGGTCACGCAACAACCAACTTTTAACCCTTCAGTTTGTCCTGATTTCCTACTCAATAGATGCGAATTGTTTCGCTGCTATTATTTCAACGATTGCTTTCTTTTCGTTGTTTACCCTGTGCAATGACCAAGGAATGGCATGGGCTATGATAATCTGAAGAAAACCCGATCAATGAATAAACGAAAGGTGCATTTTCTAAACATTTTCTATTTAAATTAACATTTTTATTTCATGTTATGTATATTTGACATTCTGATTTATATAACATAATTTTTACTTATTAAACCAATGGAGTGTAAAATAATAGATACAGGATATATGCTAGTCGCACACTTCTCTCTTGCCTCTGCAAACTCTTAATGCAAGTTGTTTTGTTCCTAACTGCCATCAAAAAACTTAACCCAACAAGTTTCAATAGTGAAAATCTTTTGCTGGGGTTGCGTGTGGCACGTAGCAAATAGAATCTCATTTCCGCTGCTACGCAGCTGGGCATAGAAAATCAAATGCAAATCGTGGCTAGGTGCAAAGCGAACTGAAAGCCAAAGATAACGTAAATAAGAATATGGCTAAACAAAGGTCTTCAGATGGTGCTTAGCCGCAAAATAAATGAAGTCCTGGGGAAGTAACGCTTGTGGTTTTACATTTTGATGCGTGTGCTTTAAAGCATAAATGGCATCATATATCTATTTTCCGGAATTATTTCCGTCAATAAAGACACCTGTCCGGAAATGCAATTTGAGCTCCGTTACAGTAATATTCTATTGCTGACAATTTGCAACTAGTTGATTGCAATCGTGGAACATAACTATTTTGATTGGACATAGCTGCTGCTGCTGTTGCTGCTGCTGCTGTTGCTGGTGCTGTTGCTGCTGGTGCTGCAAATGTTCAGTTTCAATGGCAATTTTTCATAAAGCTCAAGCGAAATACGCTCGATGCAGATACGAATGGAAAAACGGATGTGGATGTGGATTTGGATGCGGATGCGGATGTAGATGCAAATGCGGATGCCAATTGGCACGCTTCGGCGGAACATGCCATGTGCGTAACCTATTTCAAATAGAGAGCGAGACAGCGAAACAGAGATAGAGACAGAGAGAGAGAGAGAGAGAGAGAGAAAAAGAGAGAGACCATGCAAATCGAGCTGTCGCCTGTCTCCAGCACAATACAAAACAATTTGCTGGCGTTGCCATCGCGCTTGGTTACTGTCAGTCCGTCAGTCAGTCTTTAAAATCCACACACATTCACGTAACACAATTGCATATAAAACGCAGGGTAATACTTGTTACTACCGCGTCTAATATTCACAATGGCTGAAGTGTTGCAGCAGACCCAACAACAGCAACAACAGCAACGGCAACAGCAGCAACAACTGTTGCGGCAACTGCAGCCGCCAGCAGTCAGCTGGCAATTTAATGTAACAAGCATATTGACTGCTGACAAATAGCATTGCAATGTCAATTCATCAAAAAATAGAAATAAAAATAGTATAGATACAAAAAATATGTGCGAAACTATTGACAGAAAGATGCACAGCAGGAAGGCAGAAAGGGAGAAAGGCAGGCAGGCAGGCAGGCAGACAGGAAGGAGTGAAGCAGCAGCGGCAAAGGCCAACAGTTCCTGATCCTGGCACGCACTTGCGATTGCTGGCTCAGCAGCGGCGGAAGACTGCAAATTTGCTTAGCTGCCAAACAAACTTCGATTGCTGCGAGTGTGTGTGAGACTTTTACAAATTGTTTTCAAATGAAATTCAAGCTCCATTGAGGAGCCGTGTGCAATGTCTTGCGGTTATTTTAAATTCCCCCTCCACTTGCTATGGAAAATACAGTCTCTCTCTCTCTATTACTCATCAAGTGATGAGCAGGCATTGAAAGATCGACAGATTATATTATATAATATTTGAGAAATTGTAAATTATCAATTTAAAATTTAATATAAGGAGAATTTTAACAGTTTGCCAGCTACTTCATAGATCAAATACTTTGCAATATATTATATAGATTTAAAATTATTTAATTTTGTTATTGTATTACCTTTATTTAAATCCTATACATTTCGTTCCACCTTAAATAGTAATATTGCTATTCTATACCTACCAATAATCAAATTTGTTGAATAAGTATAAAAAGGCCATAAAACTTGAAGAGTAAAAATACGTTATCTCAATAAAAAAAAATAATAAACTTAACCATCAGCCTACTTATGCAATTTATCAAATTCATTTTGAGAATGAGTTGGACTCAAGCCAAGTGCTTGTATTTGGATGATACTTGCATCTGGTGTATATTGGACTGGCTTATACAAATTTTCTAATTAAAATTTTTATTAACTCAAAGCGTCATTTTTGTTCAAGACATTGTTCGGCATAATCCAAGCCTGCTCAAGTCCAGCTCTTACCTTGTTCAACATTCAGGTCCATTGCTCAATTCCCTTAACAACAAATTGGCTCAATTATTTTCGTTTGCACCGTTTGCCCGCACCAAGGGCAGACTTTATTTCGCCAGCAAGGTATAAAAACTTTATTAAAAACTTTGTGCCCAAGCCTTTTTTTTCGGGAGCCTTCCTTCTTTTATTATACGTTGTCTTCTGGCTTTGGACCCCGACTTGTATTTTATACATATATATGCATTTATAAAATATACACGCACATTTAGGCAACGCACGGCACTCCAGGGGCGTTGAAGAAATCAAATTAAGAAAATTTCCTTTTTGCCAAAACTTTTGCGTCTGTTTAGAGTTTTGTAATATTTCAACGCTTCGGCGTCTGCGTCCTCGACTCCTAGATGCTGCCCCATGTTGCTTGTTTTTGCCGCTTTCCACCATTGCGGGTGAACTGTTGCCGCTTGGCCTAAGCCCCATGTGGTTACTACAAAAATTCCTAAATGGTCCCGAAGCAATTGCAACCGCAACAGTGGAAGCAACTGTAAAATAGCAACAGGGGAAGACATCAGTTGGCTTTAAACACCAGGCTAGACCAATAAAAAATGTAGTCTTAGCTGATGGCTTGTCTAATAAAAAAAAATCCAAATCAATTCAACCATAACTCTAATATTTTTTATGCACGAATCATAATTTTATTACTAAATTCTTAACGCCTTGAAAAAGATATTTTAAATTTGATATTTCGAAATTCCTCTGCATATACTTTAAATTCAGAAACTGATGAAATATTTTTTATCATTGCTGAATTGAATTTAAGTTGTCGTATTTCAAGTTTTCCAAAAATAACTATTATTAAAGAATATAATTATTTCATTCGATTCTTCTGTATATCGCACAGCTAAGAGGTTGAAGCTATTCGATTTTTAGAGATTTATAAAAATCATTATCGCTTCATAACTTTCCCTTTTAAGTTTTAATAATTTCTTGTTCTAAAAGGTTGTATTTTGTTTTTTAATTGTCAAAAATGGAGCTGGACAAATTGAATTAACGGTTGTTTCTTTTCACTTAAATTTGATAAATTTACTTTGTTGGTCAACTCATACTGTCAAATGAAAGTTTAAACATGATTATGCATCTAATTATATATAGAAATAGGCCAAATGCTCTTGAGATTAACATATATAAGCACACGAATGAAATGATAAATATTAAAATGAAAAACAAAAATTAAATAATACTTAAAGAACAAGAACATTATGTATGCAGTTGAGAGTCCACTCTTACTAGACTCTCACACATTCTCAAGGTCAAATGGTTGGCTTTTGGCTTTTGGCTGTTGCTGCCGTTTTTTATTTGGCCATATCCCCTTTCGGGTTCAATAATGTCATAGAGCGTGTCGCAGGGCAGGCGCCAAAATTTATGACCAAATTGTTGACCTGGAGCCTTTGCGCCGGAGCCATTGAATCTTCGACCAGGCAACACAGCACGTGCCGGGCCCAAGAAAATAATTTAGCCAAAAACATGAGAAGCTCGTCGTATAAATTATGCACACACAACAACAATACACGACCTGCTCGAAGGTATTGTCTAAGCGACTTACCCACTAATGCAGCGCTAGCCACAACATCAGCACCAAAGCAAAAAATATAAAACATAGAAAACAACAACAACAACAACAGTAACCAAAAAAAAAAAAAAGAAAACAAAAAAAAACAGAACAACAACAACAACATCGAGAGCACACATTACTCACCGCTTGGCCTTTTATTTTATTGTATTTTATCTTTCGGATTACTTTTTGCCATGACCACAACAGATAAACTCAAGCATCTTGGGCAAGACGCCGAGCAGCGGGAAATGCGGAGACGAAAGGAAAATTCTGAAGCTATTGTTGCTACCCGTCTTCGGTTGGGCTCCTCCCCTAAGGGCTACAGCACAACGGCAATGGGTCCTAACAATTGCACATGTTAACATACTTGTAAGTAGTTTTTCCACTTTACCATGTTATTCCACTGCCACTCCACAGCCCGGCGCCCCACAGAGCCCACAAATACCGTCCGTGGCAAGGACTACTTGCGCATTTGTTTTGGCCACCAACTTGCCGCCAGCGGTTGCCATTGTTTTTGTAATTATCTGCACGTTATTTGTGGGTCAATAAAACTTGATATTTGTTGTTTGACCAACGTTTAACGCTCTTTCGCGATACGATTTATGGCTTAAGCGGGAGCTAATTCTGAATGCCGCTTAACATGCAAAGAGATTAACGTGGTCTTTGCCATCATCATAAGCTGAAAGAGATTTCCTATTTCTTAACCTTATTTACCTACAGACTTTTGATCATACCTGAGCCTTAAGTGTTGGTGTTGGAAAAATAATCTTGATCTTGTTTAACAAAATAAATGGCGACAAACAATTTCCACTTGAATTTCCGGTAAGTTGAGAAATATTATGCTGACGTTCAACAGTGGAAGCCACTTCAAGAGCTTCTTTTAATACGTTAATGTAGTTAAAAGCATTTATCACTGGATTCCTTATTTAGATAATTAACACATGCCCAAAGCTGATTTATTTATGTGCCTCTATTGCTGTTTCTATTTCTGTTGCTTCATTGCCCACTGCAAAGTTTTCTGCGCCGTCGGTAATTGAAGCCGCTGTCAATGGCTCGCATGGCACACAAATTTATAAGTAATTTACTTTGGAGGCGTGCAACTGGATGGGGCAAACTGACAGCGTACCTTGTTTGTGTACCCTGTGGCTAATAATGCCACAAAAGGATCAACCGTGCTAGAGTTAGGCACAGGAATACAAAACACAAAAGGAAGTTTTTTTTTTCGTTTATTTAGTGTGTATTCAAATCGAATTTATAGACACTTAAGTTTAAGTTCCTATTTGGATTATATTATTATTGTTCTAAGATTAAGATTGACATAATCATTTCTTTTACGAGGTATATCAGTGTGTACCTGTTAAAGAATCAGCTGCTTGTTGCCTGTTTTCGTTTTTGTGCTGTGGCAATCATTAAAGATAAATTACCAGCATTTGGTGTTCAATTATTTAATGAAGTGTCCGGCGCGTTAGCGTAGGCTTTATTATGCGCTTCGAAGAGGTGCTATCCAATTTCAAGCAATTAAATTATATTGTTTTACGGCTGCTTTGTAGTATGCTAACTTTATTCATCAAAAAATGTACATAAAATATTTTATTTGCAGTTTCCAGCTACTTGACCTATCTGCATATTAATTATATTCATACTTAAATCATTTTAATATATGATCTAAATGGGTAATATTAATAGAGATTCAGTTCCAAATATTACATGTATTTTATTTTCATTTGCAATGAAAAATAAATATTTTCGAGCACTTTTTAGCGGCTATATTGAATTATTATTTAATACAATTTTTTAGTTTTTACTATGGAATAATACATCAGCTTAATGGGAAGACGTTAAAAAAATATTCAACAAAGGTACGATCTAAACTTAAAAGCTGACCAGGGGAAAATGTAAAAGCAAATAACAAATTGAAAGGCATGAAATAGCAAATGGACAAAAATAAGAAAGAACAACAAAAAAGTGAGCTGTGGGATGTGAGTGTGGCAACGTCAATTGTTTAAGAGTGAAAATTCGATTTTGTGGTAAGCAACAACAACAACAAATACACAATAGAAATGGCGGACAATTGGCAACCCAAATCAAAAGCTCAAAATTGCGCTTTTACACATTGATTTTCCACAAACTTCCTGTTTGGGTATAACGGTTTCAAATAAAAAATGCTACAAGCAGAGCGAATTACATTTAAAGAGTATTCATTTATATTGATTTATTGATTTATTAATTTTTGTATGTATATATTTTTTATCAATGGTGGATCGAGTTTAATATATTGATCCAAGTTAAAAAGTTATTGATTTTTTTTCTTAAAATAAATAATTAATTGCCAACAATAGATAACAAGACAGTAGATAATAATAATAAATATTTATATATATCTATTCCTATTCCTATTCAAGGTTAAATAAATAAATATTAAAATAAATAAATAGCGTGCTGTAATTTTTGAAACTTAGCCTAACGGAGTATCTTCCGGTCGAGCATATACGATTGTTTCTCTTTGAGGCTCTGTTGCTTGTTTGAGTGTGCTTCCCTTTAGTTGGAATCACTTGTTATTGTTGTTATTGTGGTTGTTGTTGCCTGGGATGGTGATGCCTTGTGTCAATGGCTGGACAGTTAGTTATGTGCGCGAGTATGTGTGCATATATCTGTGTTGATGTGACCAAAAAATATACACAACAAACGTGCAAACAACACATACAAAGGCAAAGCCAGCAGTTTTGGGATGGAGGCGTCCAAGACGTGGCTTGAGCCGTAGATGATGCAGAGGCACCGCAAGCCCGTACAAAAAAGAAAAGAAAGGAAAGTAACACGAAAAAGAGGGAAAAAGAGGGAAAGGCTAAATCTAGCATCAAGCAGGATGAGCGGAAACAGGAGCAGGACTAACAAGAAACGTAACGATAACGAAAAACAAACTTTAAAAATTGGATTCTTCATTTGCATCGGCAAATCCAATCAAGCCAACGTAAGGACCCCGACCAGACACATGCACAACATAAAGCCGATGCAGAGACATCGGCCAGGTGCCAGGTGGCAGGTAGCAGGTGGCAGGTGGCAGGTGGTAGACGGGGTCCAAAAGCTTTCAATACCCGACGCGGTTCTGTATGAAAGTTGGCAACGCCACCAACACATGCACTTGCATCTAGAGCGAAAGAGTGAGAGAGAAAGAGAAAGAGAAAAAGAGAAACAGGCTCGTACGTGTATAAAACGTACAATAAATGAAAGGTGTGCGCCGCATGTTTGGCCATATAGTTGACCGTTGCTTATGGCTTGGCCAGCTCTGCCTTTCTGGTGTGTCCGGTTGAAAATTGGTAGCGATTTGTATTGCAATGGCTTGTACAAAAGAGGCTGCCATTGTGCCGAGTGCCGAGTGCCATGGAGTGGCTGCTAAAAACTTTTGCCACTGGCACGGTACCATCTACCTTTCCATCGTCCACTCCAGCTGCTGCTGCTGCTGCTGCTTCTGCTGCTCCTTGATGCTATGCTATTGCAAAAATTTTCTTATTTGTTTGGCCGGGTTACCTGTAGTTTTCCATCTGTCTTGTATCTTCATCAACTTGGCCTGTTTTAAGCCGCCTGTTGGCGGCCGCTGCCGCTTCTCATCCAACTGATTCTCCGTATCTCACTTATTCTTTGTCCCTGCGTTCGAGTTGTTTTCGTTAAACACACACACACACATACACACATAGTCGTATATACAGAGAAGAGGAAAAATGTAGCATGCTTTTGGGGGCCGCTCGCTTTGGTTATTGATTGCAGGCATACGTTTGCCATTTTATTACAAGACCCAAAAATGGCCAATGAAAAAAAATGCAGCTGCATTGTTTTTTGGCCACGTTAATTGCCAGCGAAACCAAACATTTGCGTCAGACCAACCGCAGGCAGCGATGCCAGCCGCAGTTGCAGCCACAGCCGCAGCCGAAGCACCAGCGTCAGCGTCATCGGCATCAGCATCGGCATCAGCGTCAGCGTCAACGTCGACATCGACATCGACATCGACATGGACGACAATTTCAACCGCCACTTAAATTGCCCAAACCGCGACAAGTGTCCTGCTGCGACTGCTGCCATGGTTGCGGCCAGCCATAGACACGGCCCATTGAAGCGCACAAGAAAACCATTCATTAGCGCTTATCAAGCCCCGACCTCAATGGCACTTTGATTTTGCGCTTAGGCTAAACTACACGACGTTTCTGACTTTTTTTTTTATTTGCTTTTGTTGTTTTCTTTGACAAGCATTTAACTAACGCCCACCCCGCTGCTCGGCAATCGCTGACGTTTATTGTAAATGGCTGTCCTATGAAAATTGTTGTGGCCTATCAACGTCAACGCGGCGTGCATGGTGGTAGCTGGAAGGTGTCCCGAGTCATTAGTGCGGGCAAAAAACTTGTTGAGAGAATCGGGGCAAAAAAAAACAAAAAAAAAAAAAACTGGCAACTGGCATTTTATCGGCCTATAGACAACGGTTATTGTCTGTTGCCACGCTTTAGTTTAATTGGCACATGACAGTGTGGCCAACAGGCTGCTGGCATTGCCGGCGCTATCAATCAAATTGGCTCCTTCAACTGTGGTTATCAGGACATGTGAGCCAGATTATAAGAGATTTGTTTATTTGATTTTATACGAATATCGAGGGCCATGCAAAAACAATCATGGCCAAACCAGTGAAAGCTTTGTTGATCTTTTGCTCATAAGGTATTTGCATAAAATCAGTAAGACTTCTAAAATATATAGATATTCGCTTGCGATCTTCATTTTGTTCTAAATACTTTATAAATAGCTGTTAACTATAAATTAAAATAACTATAAATTAAAATAATTGTTAATTAATCAAACTATGTTTAGAATTTATTTTATAAATGAAGCCTCGTCTCTTCGAAAGAAACAACACATACATGAAACAAAATGCAAGACTTCTAAAATATATAGATATTCGCATGCGATCTTCATTTTGTTCTAACATCTATTTAAATAGCTGTTAACTATAAATTAAAATAACTATAAATTCAATTAATTGTTAATTAATCAAACTATGTTTAGAATTTATTCTATAAATGTAGCCTCGACTCTTCGAAAGAAACAACACATACATGAAACAAAATGCACGACTTCTAAAATATATAGATATTCGCATGCGATCTTCATTTTGTTCTAACATCTATTTAAATAGCTGTTAACTATAAATTAAAATAACTATAAATTCAATTAATTGTTAATTAATCAAACTATGTTTAGAATTTATTCTATAAATGTAGCCTCGACTCTTCGAAAGAAACAACACATACATGAAACAAAATGCAAGACTTCTAAATTATATAGATATTCGCTTGTGATCTTCATTTTGTTCTAAAATCTTTGTAAATAGCTGTTAACTATAAATTAAATAATTGTTAGCTTCTAGTATTGTGCAGCAAATGTGAGTTAAAAAAAAATCGAACTATCTTCAGAATTTATTCTACAAGTGTAGCCTTAACCTTGAAAGAATTAGCTTATATATGTTTTTGGAAATTGTTAAATTATCGATAATATTTTTAAATAATTTTTTAATAATCGATCTGATATTTTTGATGATTTCTTGGCCATCTCATGACTTTAATGTATATTTATGGTTGATTTTGTGCTGTACAAAACAAAAATGTGATAAAAACGCGCAAGTCTTTGCTTTAATAGCCAGTCGTGTGCCAGAATTTAAGTTTCTCTCCAACTTTTCGTTTTTGTGTGTTCATTTAACCCGTTATCACTAATTACCAAGGCTAAAGCTTTGCTAAGCTGGCTTCCAAGTTTTGTTTATAATTTGCAAGCGTTTTAAGTGCACCTGAATATTTAATTACATATCACTTGGGCGTGTTTGCTTGGTTGAGCCCGATGACAGCAAAGACGGAGGCAACAAATGTTGTACTTGTTGTTGTATTGCTGTGCAAATAATAAAGTTTAGGCTCAAGCGCGCATTATTCCCTGCCTGTCTGCCGTTTTATACGCACACACGCACACCCGCACATACACCCACATACACACACACACACACACACATGACTGATGTAGATTGCTGCTGTGCTGTAGGCATGCAGCTAATGTTTCATTAGATTGCACAGCCCCTTCCACAGCCATGGACAAACATAACTAGAAGGAGGCAGACATCGCCATCGCCATCGCCATCGCCATCGCCATCGTGATTTCAAATAATAATTAAAACCCGACGAATGTTGTTTGATGTTTTCATGTCACACACAAGCAGCTGCATATGTGTGTGTGTGTGTGTGTACATTCCTGGCAATAGGTTACAGTCAGCGCATGGTAAGCCCCAAAGCGTATACTAATGGGCAGCAGTGCAGACCCCATGACTGACCAACAGACTGTTGGGCTGTCGTTTGTTGCCCGACGATCTAAATGAGCGGTGCCCAGCGCTCTGGGCGGCAAGGATAACGCGACGGCAGCACACAGAGTCCACACAGAGTCCACATAGAGTATATCCTGACAGCCATTGCTGCCAAAATGCTGTGTTATTTGAATAATTGAAAGGCTCACTCACACATATACAAACACATATACAGCAAACTCACTCACCAGCTCGCTCGTAGATGAGCGGACAGCCTGCAGTGCTATCAGCGACAACGACTGACGGCGGCAAAGGGAATTATGCATTGGTATTTGTATGTCTAATGTCCAGCTGCACAAAGTCCAACGGATTTATAACTGATTTCTGGTGATTTAGTTGGCTCGCAAAATGCAATGAGTCGAGGCTCAGTTTCTGCTCCGCTACTTCCCCCACCCCCCACCCATCCATGCCACTTACTATGCAAAATGCCGTTGCATATGCCATGACAAACTGAATCTCATTTGTGCAGCTTGGCAACTCTGGCTCAGGCTCAGGCTCAGGCACCTTAAATGCACGAAAATTCAACTAAAACTGTGGCACAAGGACGCGTAAAGTTAATTGAATCGCTATCGAAGCATATTCGATCAATTTAAATTAGTTCTGCGGTGTTGCCGCACAAAGCGCAAATCCTCGAGGCGGTTGGAACTGCCGGTTGCCAACTTGGCGTTCTTGGCCGTGTTAATTAGATGCGTCTGCTTAGCCAAGTAAACGGCAAAAGTTTTCAGTTTTCATTTTGCGTTTTTGCCATTGCTTTTGCCATTGCCTTTTCCTTTGCCTTTGCCTTTGCCTCTGCCTTTGGCTTTGCCTTTGCCTGTCAACGATAAGAAATCGGGCGTAGCTTAAATGATGTCCACCCACTTGCACACTAATCAATTATTGCCAGGCAATTTATTGCCTTGTTTTTGTAGGCGAATGTCAAGTGAATGCTTATTAAAAAATTCATGAGATATTTTAGTATTAATCGAATCTTCTTCAGGCGGTTGACTTATCATCGCTATCGCAAGACATTGGCAATATAATTGCTTTGTGTGGAAAGTCGACAGATGCCAGCCGCTTGTCAGTGTTAAATTCCAATCAAAATGCAAATTAATAATAAACAAAATGATTTGACATTTGCCCGAGCTATGCTTTGATTTAATTGCATTCTAGATATTTGCGAGCATCAATCCAAGTGTCCTGCATGACATTCCCAACGGTCACCAGCTGAGTGTTTACTGTAATGCGATCAGAGCGTAGTCTGGAGTAATGTGAAATTAGTTTTCATAACTAAATACTTTAGCACAGCATATTAAAATCTCTATTGTTTTGCAATTGCTTGTCCACCAACTAATGACTAACGGTATGCATGCATTCTTACACTTACATACAATCCAACATATACATATGTATATACAAAAGCATGCCTGCGGCTTACTGCAGCTTCTTCACTTCTTTTTCATACCCTGAACCTAATAAAGTGGGTAAACAGGGTATAATGATTTTGTGAAAATGTATGCAACGGGCAGAAGGAGGCGTGACTGGCCCCATAAGGGGTAACAACAGAGTCGATTAAGCCCTTTCCTTCTGTCTGTCTATCGGCCTGTCTCGCTGTCCGTATGTATGAATGCGTCGATCTCAGCAACTAGAAGAGCTAGAGACTTGAAAATTTGTATTAAAGTTCTCCTATTGTACGCGCATATCTTAACAGCTAGAGCTAAAGCTACAATATATTCAGTTAAGGGAGACACACATTTTGGATTCTTCAGATTTTGGATACCTTTTCCAACCACAATATTTGCCTAACAACTTATCTTTGAAAATTAATTTGAAACATATGTATAATTACGTTGATAAGTGTTCTTAATATATTCCAAGAATTTCATTAAGATATGATCAAAAACAAAAAAGTGAAATGCTTCCAATATTCGCGCTGCAGTACAAGTAATTTTTCAGGGTATCTCTTAGTCGAGCACACTCCCCAAGAGTTTCCTTTCTTGTTTCCATCTAGCATTCTAATATTAACGTGTATTAATATTGCAGATGGATGTGTAGAGAGAAGCTGGGGTGCATCTGCATCGTTGTAAAACTTGTCATTGCAGTTAATCCTTGTACACTTAGGGGAACACCGGGAACACCCTAATCTTTAATCTATAGAAACTTTGCCTCTGACCGTAAGATATAATGGAATGTTCTCAAAAGCTACGCAAGAGCAACGATTGCAAAGAGTGCTTTTGGCTACTTAAAAGTTTGACGAAATTTTTAATAAAAACTGAAAGCGCAGTTCCAAAGCTCGGTTAATAAGTTAAATACTGGGAGCAGAGTGCCGGCAGCTCCTCTCAGAGATACGCTAATCAGCATAAATCTAATGCCACGTTGCGGCTCCTGATGCATGAAACAAAATCAAGCAACACGAAGCTAACGGAAATCAAGTGCAGAAAATGCACAGTCCAAGCACTGGGGAGCTGTGGATGGGACTGGTTAGCGTTGTCCTCACCTGTTCTCATCGCTGGGAGTTTTGATTTGGTAAAAGAAGAACCAAAATCAAATTTCACTTCATGCTAACGCAGAAGCGACGACGCGTTGGCCGACTGATAACCGAGCAACTGCCATGTGTGAAAATTTTTAATACATCAACTCAAAGGCAAACCACAATGCAGCCCACCGAACAACTTCATCCCAGTCCGTGTGCGTGTGTGTGTGTGTGTGTGTGTGTGTGTACCCACAGCAAAGTGCAGCCCCAAATGAAATGCATAAATAAACCCTGCACAGGGATCTGGCAGCAGAGCAGGACACGTATCCTGTCTGTCTCACTGTCTGCTTCGCTTCGCTAGAGCAGTCAAAGGCACAACAAAAAGAGTCGCTGCACCCACAACATAATCACATTGAGTTTGTATATACATATCATATATAAATATGTAATGTTATGGTATACATACATATATATATATTTCAATACATATAAATAAATGTATATGTGGATATGCTAAGCTTGCAAGCGCCAACAATGGAGGCACACACAAACAATTTAAATATAAATAATTTGATTACTCATGCTTGTTGTTCATCCTCATTTGTTGCAATTGTTGTTGCTGTTGCAATTGTTGTTGCTGTTGGTGTTGCTGTAGCTGTTGCTGTTGTCTGCTGGGTTGTTTCTACTGCCACCTCATACATAATAAAGTGTCTGGGCAATCATTTGATACCCGTGCTGACCGTCGAATGAGCGTGTCAGGGAGACTCGCTCGCTGCCCCATCGCCCGCTGCCTGCCACAGCCGCTTCAAGCCGCGCCGAGGCATGACTTGTGTTTGCAGCTGGCCGCAGAACCAACTAAATAATTTAGTTATACTGAGGCCGGCTGCCGGCTGCCGCTGCAGTATGTGGCTGACCAGTCAGCTGCCCACAACTCACTGCGTTTTTATACGAAACGCAATGTTAATAAGCCACCAGAGCTCCACATGAAGGGGGCATTCAACAGTTTGGGGCGACACAAGGCGCACCTCACTAATTGTGTGCTATCTAGCGTGTAGCAGTTTATTAAAAAGGCTAACAAGCCAAGTCAAAAATGGCCATGGCTTGCAATCTTAATCAAACTTGATTCGTCGTGAAGCTTGCCATTGCTCTATTTTTACCTTAAAAAAGCATTTCCTATATTAGATATGTATATTAAATAGTTTGTAAAACTTTTTTTGTATATATCTTGATCAAATTTACATATATAAGTAAAAAATAGAGTTTTCTCTTTTAATTTCACAATGTAATTTCCACATTAATTAATTTTAAGAAATATTAATAAATTCGTTTTGTACTCCTTTGTCTTTCAAATTCTTAAATAATTGTAGCTACTCGGATAAATGGATTCTTATAAATGTTTGATGCAGGCTGATGGATTTTGTCGACATCAAAAAGTTTGTGTCCTACTTATCAGATTTATATAACTCTGTCCGTCTTTTTCTTTTTAACGAACCAATCTCAGCAATACATTTAATGTTAGATAGAAATTATTTTTGATGCATTTCGCTAATATTTATAAGATTCAACTATTTGACTTTACTTACAGGAAGTTTTTTGGTTGTATTTAAAAAATTATTTAATACGGTTGAATAAAATTAGCTCGGTCAGAAGTTGAGGGTATCGCCAAGTCGGCTACCGTTTGAAAAGACGAGTATTATATTATATTTATTTGAGATTATATTTGTATACAACACTGTTTGTGCTTCATTCATCTGAAATTGCATATTCCACAATCTTTAAGCGTCTTATGTTATAATCATTGAACATATAAACAAACTTTTCACTGCTATCGTATGACTTTTTAAATCGAGCTGTTTCTCAGTTTTCGTACATATTTTGCATTTATTTTTTTGTATATTGTGCAACAGCACAAATCTACATACTATATAAATATATATATCTATAATATATATGTATGTATATATGTATATGTATGTTTGTGTGTCGTACGTAAAGCTGTCGTGCTGCTCCACTATAGCCGTCATTGTTTGATGGCTTCCGGTGTTTCTGGAGCTGCTGCAAGTGCCGCATCTCCTAGCTATTTAGGTTTCCCATATACTCACGCTTCCTGCTGCCATTGCCCACCTTCCCTAACCCACTTGTGAATAGATTTAAAATTTGTACGTTTTTGCTGCTGCTGCTGCTGCTGCTGCTGCTGCTGCTGCTGCTGCTGTGCTTGATGCTAAATGTAACGCATTGTTGTCAGCCTTTTTGTGTGCTGGCCTCGCAAATGCAAACATGAAAATTGCATAATCCACGCATTGCAATTTATGACTTTTGCACAGAGCTGAGTGATGGCAGGACAAACGAATGTTAAGAAAATAATGCAAAAGAACTGCGAAATGCAACATCCAACATCCAACATCCAACATCCAGCGAGACGTCTGTCATTTCTTGGCAACGCCATTCGCCGTTTTATGAAAATACATTTTTCATGCGCTTTCATGTCAACTTTTTATTATTTTTTATTATTATTTATTTTTCGTTTTGCTTTGTAGTTTTGTATTTTTAATGACATCTATAAAGCGTGCTGAAATGCTTTAAGTAAACAGCATCGGTAACATTGGGAGCATCTCTTGAGGTCAATCAGCAATTAAGTGTGCAAATTGATGGACACGCACAAATGCAGTCGCAAAGTGCAGTTGCACCGGCCTCGGCTCCCCTCTCAATGAGTTATCTTAATTAGCAGACGAGGCAAGTGCTGCCGCTTCGAACAATGGCCGTCCACATGCGGCCTTCATTAGGAAAGGAGCATCAACAGCAGAGCTCTACAGGAGGAGAGCCATAAGCCCTGCCAGAGCTCGACACTCATCCGTACGGTAAGTGCATAATTAATTTGATATCCGTGAAATACGCGGAGGCTGCGCTTGAAATACGCCTAAGTGCAGCTCAAGTGGCGATCCTTAAAATGCACCAATTCTGGTGTCCTTTTTGGCATGCTTTGTTTTTAAGATATTTCTCTCTCTCTCTCTCTCTCTCTCTCGCTTTATGGTGCGCATAAATTTCGTGACATTTTTTGTGCTATTTTACGAGGCAGTCCATTAAAATGGGGCACAGCCACCCTTGGGGCACATGTGGCAGCAGCCCGAAGACAGTGGCAGACGCGGACGCTGCAAATAAAATGAAATACATAAATTTTGCAACGATTTGAGAGACCGCATTTTATAATTGAATCACGTACGACATTTTCACAGCAGCGCGGAAATAGGAAATAAGTTTGCCACTGATATAAATTAGAATCTTAAGGGATTCCCAATGCTGGCCATCTTTCTGTGGTCTCTTCTTCTTGCTATCTTAGGTCGAGTTAGTCAATAACTGAGAACAAGCCGTTCAGTGCTTAAATGGGCTTTTGCCTGCTCTTGAAATTTATATGTGTTTGTCTACCCTGTACACGTTTACAATGCGTGTGGAGGGTATTTTGGTTTTAAGTGAAGTTTATTTATAAAATATATATAATAGGTAAATATCATTCTCTACTAGAAAAACATTTCTTTATTTTTATAAAACAAAGGAAATTATTTTTCTGCGTGACCTAAAGCTGGGTATAGGGTAGGCGTAAGCCGGGCAACCCATCGGTTTATAATGCTTTACCACAAAATATGTGCGTATGCGTGAGCTCGTCGATCTCGTAAACTATTTAAAAAAACTAAATTTAATTTTAAGGTTTTAAGACAATTCGAATCAGAAATGGAGCTTAAGTTGTAAGCCAGTAGATGGGCTTAGGGTATCTTATAGTCGTAGTACAGTTCTTGTTTTGTTCTCGTGTTCCTTAATTTTTTGTTCTGTTTTCGTTGGTGCAGCAACTTTTGCTGCGAATTTTTCATGTGCTGCATTGACAAAAGTTGCATGTGCGCATTTCCGTTTCCGTTTATTAGAGCAACCTTTTGATTTACTTTGCCAGTGGCCGCAAACAATTGCCAAACAAACTACTTACTAGCTGCGGGCCAGGCCCACATCCACTCCCGGTTCCCGGCTCGAGCCAATGAAGAAAGCGTTTTCTGTGCATGCAAACTTTTCGTTCATTCACACACACACACACTCATGTGGCCTGTGTATCAGTGTGTGCACACTCCATTGAGCCTCAATGATGCGTGCAAAATGCAACGGCAACAAATTTTTGGCATTTTTTTAAATGGTAATTTTTTTTGCTGCCTGCCGCTTCTCTGTTGCTGCCTCTGCCACTTTGTTGTTGTTGTTGTTGTTGTTTTTGCTTTTGTTTTTTTTTTTTTACAGCCAGCACAGTACATTGTAAACACTTTGGCATCGCTTGCCCTGTTCTGTTTCGCTTTCACATATTCCTCATGGTTGTTGTTGTTGCCTTCTGGCCTTGTCTCTATAAAAATGCATTGAGTTGAACAAGTGTAAAAATCAAAATTATTGACAGATCCGCTTTTGCAAACTAAAAATAAAAATGGCCAATAGGATGTTATCTCATACGATTCATTTTATCCATTATATTATATTTAATTTGTTTTTTTTTTTTTATGATCATTAACAAGTTATTAATTAATATGATAAAAATCAAAAAGTTTTCTTCTTATTTTTCGATGGCTCATAGAATCAATGATTTTCGATTAGGTTAATGCTTCATTACAATAGAGAATATAGTTTATTCCCAATACTCTACTAAAAGTATACTCTAAATGTAAGGGGCAGACTTTGTGATACACTAAATTGAAGCGGAGATCTCCTATTTAAATCATCTTAGATTACATATTGATTTATATTGATTATATTGGGTCCACTGCTGTACTTATAATTTACAATTTTTAACTTCAATTGCCAGGTTCCCATTTTTATATATATACATATATATTTTTGTTATATTGTTGTTATTTATATTTTATTATTACTCTTTATTATTTATCAGCTTTTGTCTGTGACTCTAAATCGAGTGCATAAATTTAATGGTTGCTTACCATTTTAAATATATATACAAATATATAGTTTTTGACTACTTTTCCTAAGGTCGAGTGCTTGCAGTTTTTTTAATTATTTTGTTACTTGTTAGCCCTGATATATGGTGTATTCTGCAGACCAATAAGATCGGTTATTTTTGTTATTTTCAGATTGTTGTATGGAAAATTCTGTCAGATAAATTGCATAGATTTTGTTTAATTGTATTCTCGGTGCCGAACCACATAGTGGCATAGCAGGAAAATAGTTCCAGTCGTCAGTCTAGTACTATTAAGATTACGTAACGCTTCCCCTCCACGTCGGTTTCTTCTTTTGCAACAACAAAAGGAATTTCAAAAATTCCAATCACCACCAATTAGGGTTTTCTTCAACTTAAGAAGACCAGAAAAATTGCAATAATGGTTGCAGGCTCAAATTAATTAATTTGTAGTTATATTATAATATTTATTGTAAAGCGATATTTGAATAATAATAATAATAATAAAATTCATAATTCTCCTCTGTAAACACTTAATAAATTAACTTAAAACAAGTAAGAAAACTCTAATTGAGTGTGCTTGACTAGAAGATACCCTGAACCCCGTGCAGCGCTGTTATACATATATCAATAGTTGCTCAAGTTAAATTTACCGTTAAACTAACGCACGCTCGCATGCACACACACAAGTGAAAATTGGGCAGCCGACTCCGCAGTGCCAAGTAAGGCGTAGGAAATATGTTCGAAAAACTCAAACATGCTATCGATTTCAGGCAAACGGAAAGAGTTATCGATAATCGAAAACAAACTCGATATGCGCGTGCTAAAGGAGTGCCTAAATATACAATTTTAAAATTTTAGACAGACAGAATACATTATGCCCTGTTTAACCATTTTTAATGCGTGCATACAAAATATCGATTTGTATGGGAACGCTGAACATATTTTTCGGATCTGGTTGATGGCAAGCTGCATTTATCTACCCATCAATTCTGTCAGTCCTCGCGATGTTGACTCATATATTCAGCTAAATAAATATGTTGTAGTGCGACAGTTAAGTAGCATCAACAGCAACAAGAAATACGTGGATGACTGTGGCAAGGAGTCGTGGCTTAGTTGGGCAGGCCAACTGGCTGGCTTTTCAGCTACTGCTGGTGTTGGGGTCTGTCTTATGTGCTTCGTCCGTAGTTGGACCCCCGTTTGGGGTTGGAGGCTGCTTTGCGGCATTTTGCCAAGATTTGTCGAAAATTTATGCGCTACCTTAGTGAATTTATGAGTTGCAGTCGAGTGAATTATTTTATCATACGCATGCAGCAACAAGCACACGCAAATTGCGTGTGTGAGTGTGTGCAGCTATGCATACATGTTGCTGGGCATGCCACAAACAAGTTGCAGCTATATACTGCTCTGGCTGGCGGCCCGTTGCACGCCGCACACAGTTTAAGCTTCTAATTTCACATGCAAAAGTCTGCACTAAGCTGGCATTTTAATCTTGACCAAGTAGCAGGCGGCTCGTACCCTGCCAAAAGTGGGCTTGGCCAATGGGCATGTAAGTAATTAAGCGTTCGCACTGCCTACGCACTAAATAATAGCAGCCAGCTGCACTGACTCCTAAGTCCAAAGCGTCAAAAGGCAAAAGATTTTTGCTAGTGCAGGGATTTAAGTTGTTGCCACAACATAGTTGTTGTTGTTGCCGTAACATGTTGCTGTTGCACTAAGTCGCAGCCGAGTCTTGTCAAACAGATGCTGCTGTTGCTGCTGTTGCTGCTGCTGCTGCGTTTGCTTTTGTTCTGAAGCCTAATGCGTTGCTGTTGTTTGCGGCTTGCACGGGATAACAGCCCGGAGCAGGTGCCAGGCTTCGAAACCCTCGCCCACTGCTCATCCGCTTTTCTCTGGCCAGATGCACAGCTTAAGCTTCCATTTCCGTCTATGTTGGGCTTTAGGTTAATCGATTTGCATATCGAACACACTCGCTTCCTTCTCTTGCCCATCCAACGATTGCTTTTCAATTCAGTTTAAAATTGCCCGTGGCACGAGTTAAAAATAAAATGATTCACCTTTCTTTCTGGTTGTCATGGCATTGCATTTAATTAAAATGTCATAGCTACGTGCAAAGAAGGTAATGCGGTCCTTAAGTAATTTAGCGCCCGTGTTATCTATCAGTTAGACAGCTGCTTTGATCCGGCCAATTAGCTGAAGCACATCGGATGTGGGTGTGGACAGTAGTTACTCTTTCAAAGTGTCTGCATAATTTAATTAAAATTCCTGCACATCATTTGCTTAGAAATGTTTGTATATATGTGTGTGTGTGTATGCGCGTGTGCGTGTGCGTGCATGTAAGCCATCTCTTTTAACGCATTTGCTGACATAATTGGCTCCATTGCTCATTCTTGAATTTATTCATTCAAATTAAAAGCAGCGCAGAGCTTAATTAGGTATTTTATTAAGGTATGTGTTTTTCAGACATGTAATTGAAGTCTGAATAATTAAGTATTCTCGAAAGCTAATTTTTGTAACGACATATAACTGTAAAACAGTCTGCTTGAAAGTGCTTTTAATTTAATTATTCTGTTTATACGTAACACATTTTTATATTCATTATGTTTATAAAATATTCAAGAGGACAGCTTGAATCTCTTAAAGCTCTATCTAAGAGTTGAATATATCGATCATTATTGCTTTTCATAAGAATATAAAAGTTAATTAGATTAATTTTAAGCAAAGGTCTGGAGTTTTCCATATTGTATTCATTATGTTTATAAAATATTCAAGAGGATTGCTTGACGATGTCCATCTTTTAAAGCTCTATAACAGTTGAATATATCGATTATTATTGATGTTCATAAGAATATAAAAGTTAATTAGATTAATCTATAAGAGTTGAATAAATCGATTATTATTGCTGTTCATAAGAATATAAAAGTTAATTAGATTAATTTTAAGCAAAGGTCTGGAGTTTTCCATATTATATTCATTATGTATGTATGTAAATATTCAAGAGGATAGCTCTTAAAGCTCTATCTAAGAGTTGAGTAAATCGATTATTATTACTTTTCATAAGAATATAAAAGTTAATTAGATTAATTTTAAGCAAATGTCTGGTGCTTTTCATATTATTTTTTATTATAATATATATATATACATATATATTTTTATTATAATTATTGCTTCTTCTATGTTCCTTAATATACAATCATGCAAGCAATTATTTTGGTTTATTGCGTAATCCTGTGCAATGATTCCTCTACAGGTGAGTGTCAAGAGGACTTCGGCATGTGTGTTTTCCTTACCAATTCAAGCTAAACGAGAAAAGTCTTTAAATTTTAGTTGCCTGCTTCTTATAAGCTCTTTCTGTCTGAAGTTAGCATAAAGTGGATGGCAAGCCACATTGTTAACTCCAACTACTAACTTACCTGGCGGCGTTTTGGGCATGTTACTTACTTCTTGCTGCCATATTTAATGAAATAAGCCGCACCGAGTGTATGATAAGCAATTCGGTTTTGGGCGGCGCGCTTTGCCGCATGTGGCATACGTCGAAGTTGCCACGATTTGCCGCAGGCCAGGCGGCAGCTACATGATGTGTGCTGCTGTTTTGAAAAGTGGGCGTGCAGCTGTACCTGGTCCCAAACATTGCCAGCTACAATGCCGAACATCAAGCTGTGATGTGTTTCGCATGTTGTTGCGGCTTCTGGCTGGAAATTCGTGTTTGTAGTTCAGTAAATGCGGCTCATTAGCCAAAAACTTGGCCGGCTCGTGTGCTGCTATGGCCAAAGCCTCGCTGCCTCGGAGCCACGACAAGCTTTTAACAGCAACATCAATTAGATAATATTTCGTTAAAGAGCAAATGAATATCATGTGGACAGTTTGTTTGCACAGGCCGCATCACAATCCGAAAGTAGCAATCACATCAAATATTATGTTTATGTTCAAGTTTAAACATCAGCACAAAACTCAATCAAATAATGGTATACATTCTCGTACACATAGAAACAACGATGGTTGCGAAGACTTCCTAGAGAGGAGCGTCGTATAATTTGATGCAATGCATTCGTCTTTTTGTGAAGCTAAGAACAATAAAATACCAAAGCGATTGAGTGTGTATGTGTGTGTGTGTGCCGGACAGGCAAACAGCTTAAAGTCTTAATGAACATTACATACATACATACACAGACTCGTACATAGATTTGTATATGCGATGGCCATGCAGCAGCCATCAGCATCATCCTCGCCATCATCCACGCTGATAGCTAAAATCATATTTGATGCCGAGATGCAGCTGCGTCGTCTATTGCCATCCTCATCGAAAACAAACAGAGCTTTGTGGAAGGCCTCACTCATATGAAGATTACCAACAGGCTAGGTAGCAATTACTGTTTGTTTATGCATTTGTTAGCTTAGTTTGTTGTTGTTGTTGTTGTTGTTGCTGTTGCTGTTGCTGTTGCTGCTGTTGCTCTGGCTATGAAGTAAAATTGAAATTCATAATTCAATTGGAGATGTGCTTAGCTGCACAAAACCAAATAACGAACAACAAACGAAATTTTGAAATGTTTTAAGAGGGCTGTGTGGGAGTGTGGCTAATGGTAAATACAGCTGGCGGCTGTACGAATCCATATGTGTGTGTGTTAATTGAATGCAATTTTTGCTTTATCAGTGGCAGCAGCGTCAATAGAAGGAGCTACAGCTGTTCCAGCCTCGCAAAAAGGTTTGCAACTGCAACTGCAACTGCAACTGCATCAATTTCGATTCCATTTGCGTTGATTCTTTGGCATAAGTATTGGGGAAAATAAATATCAAGGACTCAGCTAAATTCGTCCTTATGCTGTCATCGATGTCATCCATTTGCAGACATTTTCCTTAAAATGCATAAATCACAGAACGCTGCAGTGTCATAAGTGCAGTCAGGCACAATTACAAAGCCAGATACACTGGGCAGCTAGCCAAGCGGTATCTAAGTGTGTGTGTCTGTGTGTCTCCACATGTGAAAATCAAAGAAAGGATATTATTATTTTGTGAATACAGCAGTAGAAAAAAGAAGACATTCCAAAGAGGCAACGTGCAAATCTATGCTAGCAACAACACCAACTGCTTGCCATTTCCTCCCAACCTTTGACCCCGCTGCCCCATCAACTCGGTTGCCTACTCCCAGCGAGTGTGCGTTTGAGTGTGCAAACTGCAATAAATCTGCTGAGGTAGTCATAAATATTGATTTCGAAATTGTCTGCATGTGTGTGTGTCCGTGCGTTTGGCGATTTGAAGCCCCCCAAGCCTTTGCCTCCAGTGGTCCAGTGTCGCTTAGATTTGTCGCTTATATTAGCTGCAGAAATGAAAATCGTTTTCCAATCGCATTCTTTCGCCTCTTACCGTTTTGCTCTTTGCCTCTTGCTTGCTCGTTGTTATTTTGGTTTTGTTCCCTCTGTGTGTTCCACTGAAGTGTAATTTGCAGCTGCCATGCCTTGTCCTTGTTATTGTTGTGCTGACAAACGGTTTTCACCTGTGTACCTCACCCATTGCCGGGTATAGCTTTGCTTGCCATTCGTTTGCGAATAAGTTTAGAGCCGTAGAAGAAAGTTTTTATTTAAGTGCACACAAAACAAATGTATAATAAATGTTGACTACTTTACTAAACTAAATAGGTTTTTAATATGTTATAAATAAATGATGTTAATTAAATATATTATATATTTATCTTTATAATATTTGTCTTTTCCATATTCATAAATTAATTTGCAATATTTTAAGCTTTGATTGTTAGTTGATTTTCGCATTTGATGGTTTCGCCATTGTCAGTCCATTCGATGACTCCATCTGGCTGCTGCAGCTGCAGTTTGGCAGCAAGTTTCCAATTTATGATACGTCACTGACTTTAGAATTATGGCCAATGGGTCATGCCAACTGTCATCTGGCATACTAGAATCTACAGCCAGTTACTCAAATAGAGGCGGTGGGTGTGGAGGGTGGGAATGAGAGTTACAAATATCTATGCAGTCTGAAATTGAAATTAAAGTCATAAGTCAAAACGAGAATCCAAGCGGAACAGCAAAATCTCCTTTTGGATATGCTTAAAGCAGGAATGGGCACAAATGTTGCGGTCTCGAGTTGTGACTTGCCCACACAGACGATGAGTGGTAGATGGGCCTTCAGTTGTGAGCCATGACGATGGCAGTGGCTAATCTTACCCATCGGGAATACAGCAGCCCATTAAAATGCCTTTGTCTGTGCCCCCGACATGGCTTTGATCTCCGTTCCGGGCTCATCTTTTGCCAAACTTGTCCCCTTGTCCAACTAGCTGTATGCAATCATGAGAAATTGAACTAGTTTGTGCATGTGTGTCGGTGTTTGTATATGTGTGTGCGTGTGTGATAAGTGGAGCATCTCACTTATAAAAATGTCATCATTCTCATCACCGGATGCTGTCTCATTTTGAATTCCTCTGGGACGGGCTCGTTCGTGAAGATGTTTAACTGACATCCTCATGGCCAATGGCATGATAAAAGTTCTCTTTTGTTTAATGGAATTTTATTGCCCCAAAATGGAAATGATACTTGTCACAAGTTTTATCTGTGACTCTGGAATCGATTCGCAAGTGTGGGCATCAGCATTATTTTATGGCGTAATCAGTGAAACAGATTTGTGAACGCCTAAATTTCTCTTCCTTTTCTTTCTCTTTTTTGAGGAAAATATTATAAATCACTCAAATTTCTTTATGCTTTAGCCTTTAGGCAAATGATATATGAATGCTTTATATAATTTATCCATAGTTTGTGCTACTCTCCTAGTTTATATTTATAAGGAATACCAAATCTTTGTTTAAATTCAATTCGAACATTCTTTAAGTTTCTGAAAGTTTGAGCGAAAATATACAGAATTGTCAATTTATTATGATTCTTAGATATTCAATTATCTTAATTATAGTTTTTTTTTTTTTTTGTGATTTTCAATGTAATAATTGCACAAAAGCGACAGAAACTTTTATTGGGTATTGCTAAAAATCTATTTTGCTTAATATGTTTATTGCAAATTGTATATTACTTAGCATGCATAAATGGCACAAATATGGAATATTTTTTGATATTTTCGCCTGTCTTTGAATGAAGTGAATAGGTGTATCTTATGTGTGTGTGTGTGTGTGTTGTGCATTGTTTTGAATATTGGCACAAAATCAAATTATCTGCTATTTGTCAATAAATAACTCGTATACAAAGGCGAACTTTATTAAAATTTCCCACAAAACGTTGTAGTTTTCAGTTTCAATTACGCCATAAATTTTCGGTATTACACCCGCATGGACAAAGGCGCACATAGATACGGATTGAATTGAGTACTGAAAGAGGGGGAGTGGCAGAGGCGGAGGCGGAGGTGGAGGCGGAGGCAGCACGTCGACATGAAGCCGAACGCAACAATATTGAAATTTAAAGCCCCATTGGCAACTTGTCACAATGCACAACCTGTCCGACAAAAGCTGGACGAGCCGACAGCTTCGCAAAATATGAGCCAATATAAAACCAATAAAGCACGGCAAGCAAATAGCCAGCAGCAACGGCAACAAGGATACGCCAGGACATGTACACACAAGCGAAACAAAATCAAAGAGCTCGAAAACGGAAGTGTGGGCTTAGCGCTAAATTAAAACCTGCTCACAAACATACATATACACAATCATAATTCTATACTAGAAGGTTGTATGGATGTAAGTGTAGATTCAATGATAGGTTGAATTAATATAAACGTAACTCGCAACTGAATTATGAACTGCATTTGGCAATCGAATGCCGCTAACCAAGGCAGTCATAAACATTAATAACCAACCAATATGGCAGGAGTCAGGCCTGGAGCTAGAGGCGAGGTAGGCTAAAAGACAAGCGTGTGAAGCGCATAAACAAGCTGTGGAAGGCTATGACCGTTAGATGATGGAAGGGGGTAGGGGCAGCAGTGGCTGTGGTTCTATGTAGTTGCCGGCAAAGCCACTTTTGCAATTTATGGCAAGCGTAGCAAAAGCAGTGCAAAGTTTTTTTTTTTTTTTTTATTCACCTTGGCACTAACTTGGCTAACGCCACTCTTTGCCCACGCGATGATGCATTGAAGCGGGATTTAAAGTTTAAAAGGTTTCGCGGCTTGCCCCAGGCCCAAGTCCCAACTCTGACAGGCATTTGGCGTTTTGGCGCATAATAAATTTGAGCTGTAGACACATGGTTTAATTTATCATCAAACGGCTGCAATCAGTTCGCGGCGTAGCGAAAGCCGTGGAATTTATTGGCCTGAGTTATGGCCCGGCCGGAATCGTGGAAAGGTGTGGATCTGCGGCTTGCTTGCCTTCACTTGTAGTTTATTTGTTATTACTTCACGGATTGACTTTTTAATTATTGTGTGATTGATGAAACTGTTGGGCGTAACGGTCTATTGCTTTGCCTTTTCATTTGAGAATTCCATTATTCGTTTGTCTATTTGCTGTTTATACCCTTAACACATTCAAAATGACAGGGTATAATGTTTTTGTGGAAATGTGTGTAACAGGCAGAAGGAGGCGTGGCGGACTATATAAAGCATATACATTCTGATCAGGTTCGATTCAGCCCTGTCCGTCTGTCCGCTGTTATGAATGCGTCGATCTCAGAAACTATAAAAGCTAGAGACTTGAAATTTTGTACGTAAGTTTTTCTATTGTACGAGCATAATTAGTTTGTTTTCGATTATCGATAACTCTTTCCATTTAAAAGTTTTAGTCTCGCGTTGTTCGATCTGCACTACAAATTTGTAGTGGTTCAGGGTATCTCTTAGTCGAACACACCCGACTAGGGCTTTCTAACTTGTTTTATTTATTTCAATTGATTATTAATTGGTAGTTGCTACAACACAAGGTAATGTTGCGCTGCCTGCTTCTTGCTTGCAAGTTTACAGAAATAGTTATTGAATAGCCAATATTAAGATGCATGCAATTTAATTACCACATAGGCATAGATATGTATATTTATTCTATGTATTTAATGTAAGCATCGCTGCATTTATCTATAACAGCACAAAATTTGGTTTAATTGAGTTTGATTTGTTTTAATTTGATTACTTATCGATAAGTCGTTGTCAAATGGTCTACCACAAAGCAGACAAAATGCAATAAAATTCGTAAATGGAGCTCTAATCAGTTGGTCCGATAATAAGAACGCATTACATGGCGTATACGTAACACATAAAAAACCACAACCAAATCGTTGCGCTGGCAATGAAAAGTACTTTGGAATTGTCTATGACTATGGCTGTGACTCGGCTGGCTGGAATCACAGACAGCTTCCAGCGCACATTCATAATTTTAAGCATTAGATAAGCACACAAGGCTGCTAAGCAGGAGAATCTGGAATCTTCAGACTAAGCATGACGCTGTCTTTTTTGCTGATAATCATAAAAGGATACGCTTCGATAGGCAGCAGTCGATGCCTTCAAATCAGGCAGAAAAACGCTGCCATGTCTGACTAGCTATTGCTATATCCCCTAGTTAGATGGTGTTTGAATATATATGTGTGTGTGTGTGTGTATGTGAGTGTGTTTATTTGTTTGTGTTTGTGTGCTACATTTCATTACGTTCAACATGGCGCTGCTCGGCACTTGAAGCACGTAACAAGTTTAAATTGCGCTCGTTGACTGTTGACTGCCGTGCGGAAGATGCTGATGTCGACGCCGAGGCCGATGCTACTGCTGCTGCTGCTACTGCTGCTACTGCTGCTGCTGCTGCTGCTCCGGCTGCTGCTGGCGAAGTCGCGGCCCGGTCTCAATTGAAGCAGAAAAGTGTATTTATATGTAACGGAAATGATGCTGCACTTGTGCGCCTCCTTTTAGCAAATGATCGGTAATGCGATATGGACGGCGCAGGGTACGGCATGCCGTAGCATGGTGGTGTGGCACGGGTCAAACGGGTTGCTTGCCCGGGCAATGAGCATTCAATTTCTGATGCTTATAAATGTGGCTCTGATTTGCCGCGCTTATAAATGCTTATAGATAGTCATAGCCGAATGCCTGCCCGTCCCACTCGAGGCAATTGTGCGGCTTGCGATAAGCGCTATTTTATCGTTAATTGTAAGTGAAGCGTAAAGTCTCTGCAATAAATGCCTGGTAAGAGCCTGAATGTAAATAAAGATATGTGTAACGTGCACGAGTGCCAATTGCGGAGGCATTAGCATTACTTTTTATGTGCCCGAATTGATGTGTGCGTTGTGTGCGATTCGACTCAATTTTGGCACCTGAGCAATGTTATAGACTTTGTTGCATTTAACGATCTTCCACAAATTAAATTATTATCTCGAGCAGCTCAGCCGTGTGTTATAAATTTCAAAATAACAAAATGTTGTATTTTTTGCCCGGCATTTGCATTTATTGTAATAGTCAAAAGTTTTGCCCATTACAAAGTCATGCATGCTGTTAAGCGTTAAAGGTTGGCACACCTGTAAATACACACGCACACACACACACACACACACACACATAGCCATTTGGAGCTAGACAGATATGCATATTAATGCTGCGTATACTTTAGATTTTCAGCAACTGCAAATGTTGTAATGTAAGCGCCGTTGCTCAAGCCAAATATTTGAGCAGAGGGCAAACAAATGTGTAACCAACACGCTATTTGCTTAAGGCAACGCACACACTCACACACACAGACACACACACACACACACGCACACTAGCATACAAAAAGCAAAGCACATGTGACGCAGTGCAAATAAAAATCTTGGCAAAAGCGAACAAAAAAAGGTGAAACGTGTATTAAATAATTCCTTTGTCGAGCACATTTTAATCGTGCCGCAGCAACAGCAAACAAAGCAGCGTTTCAGGCACCGGCAATACTGCCCAGCGGGCAAAGCAAATAAGCCCAACCTCAATGCTGCTGACCGCCACGTTGTCAGCGGCTCACTAAAAAATATAAAACCAAAAACATCAACACAGAAACAGAAGAGCGAAACAAAAACAAAATAAAATACTTTAGCTCAAAAAACTGCGAACCTTGTAAAAATTCACAACTGCGGCCAGCAAAATGTGTGATTGTTGTTGTTGTTGTTGCTTATGTTGTTGTTGTTGTGTCCACGTACGCGACTCGTTCCAGAAAGACCAGAAAGACTGAGTTTTGGTCTATGGTGGCGCATGACAACTAAGCGGAACTGGGCGCAGACCAGGGTAAGCCGTGGCAAATGTATGAGAGCGGTGCAACGGTTTGACAAGCGCGTGAAGAAAAATTTCTGCATGTGTGCGCCAAAAGGATCCAAAATAACACACACATGCACACACATGCACAAACGTTAAAATTGTGAAAACAAATAAAACGGGCAGATTACTCCTTTTGCCCTCCTGGACTATGTGTCAGTGTGTGTGTGTGTGTGTGTGCATGTATATGCTTTATAACTGCTACGTGTGTTGTATGCTTGTTGCGGCTTTGCAAGCATCAGCAATGGCTGAGGCAACGCCATCTTTTTATTTGTTTTTGTCTGTGTTGCTGCATTGGTGTTATTAGTGGCCATTGTTGTTGTTGTTGCTGTTGTTGTTGTTGCTGTTGTTGTTGTTGCTGTTATTGTTCGCCGCTGTTGTTGCTGCTGCCTCCGTTGTAATAAAGTACAGTACACGCCGAGGACATTTCAATGGCGTCAGCTGGCATAACTCAAAATATCTTGTATATATATTTATGTTTGTACATGCCCGTTTCCGAACTGTGATCGGGCAAAGGATTTTTATATACATTCATATCGCACATTTATTTTTTTAATCTCACATACAATAATACGGCACTTTAGTTGTTCCTTTATGTGATTAATATTTCCGGTTAAGTGTCTTAGCTGCATGCTTAGATTTTATCTGCATGTAAAACCGATTATCTAACGACACACTTGGACCCAAACTCAATTTTCAATAATTCAGACAGATTTCAATTGCAAATGTTTTTCATTTTCCCATTGCGTGGAACAGAGACAATAGCAAGAAATCAATTGGATGCGATTTTAATTTATTTCATAAACGCCTGCAAATCGTCTATAAAATGTATTTCATCATGCACTGAAGTGAATTATTTTGAAAATTGTCCATTATCAAAGGGAATAAATGCATGTAGTTATTAGAGTTTGTGTTTGCGGTCAAGCATTGAATTGTTTTTCAAACTTAAATTATGAGCAAATGCAACAACAATAAATGAAATAATTAATACTTTTGCAAAAAGCGTGTGCGGCTTGGGAAATCTTTGCATAACAAATGAAATGTAAGTGACACAAAACCAAATTAAATAGTTATAGACTTAATGAATGGGCGGGGCGGCGGAGCGATGAGACACCTGAACTTGTTCGGGAGCCACCGCAACAAAAGCGCAACCACAACAATCGCAACAACAGGCAGTCGAGCGGCCAAGCAACCAACGGCAAAAACGACCACAACAGCAACAGCAACAGCAACAACTACAACAAGAACAAGAACAATAACAATGGCCAACACGTTTGTTGGCTACTCATTTAAGATTCAGTTTGGTTTCATGGGAGAATTAAATCTTGACATGTCAGTTGCGAGTCGACAGAAAATTGCCGCAGCCGCAGCCTGACACGAACAACATAATTTGATGGGAATTTATGCACACTGGCCAGTGTGCGGGCCGGTGTGACCAGCTTTAAATTTAAATTTGGCCAGAAAGCAACCCTCAGCTACCCCCCACAACCACTCAGGTACTCAGCCAGTCAGCCAGTCAGCCACTTGGCCATACTCTTCCTCCCCTCTCCCTCTCCCTTTCCCTTTTCCTTGGTTTTCTACTAATGTTAAGTGGTTACTGTTAGTTTGTTGTCTAATGCATATTTTATGCGACAACCTGTGATTTGTTGCTGTTGTTTAGTTGTTCGGTTGTTGTTTTGGTTGCTGGACAAATGAATTTTGGTGTTTTGTTTGCGGTAAATCGAAGCCAATGTCAATTGCTGCTCGAACGAACGTAGCCGATGTGTATCTTTAGGATGCCAAACTGTTGCATTCCATCCGCAACCATTAAGCCACAAGTCAAAGAATTTCTAATATTTTATTTATTATTAATGTTCTGTGAGCTCTGCCGGCGTCGTATACCTATTTAATATGCCTTTGGAATTTTAATAAATCATTTCGCATGAAATGCGTAACACGCGGCGTTTCAAATATTATCAAATCAAATGAATGAATCAATGGATACCCGTCTACCCATCTACCCATTTACCCATCTACCCGTCTGACTGCCTGACAGAGTAAGTGACTCGAGCTTGAGTGCCACGCCAAAATAACGGAATTAGGGTCTCTTAGCTGGTTGGTTGGGCTGCCAGCAGCTCATTCGCAAATAAATAATTTTTAAAATGCTCCCAAGAATATTCGCTGAATGCGTTGTAAATCAAAAGTGCCAGCGCATTGGTAAAATATTGGGGCATACGACAGAATTTTGGGGTTGTAAGATGGCTGCCGGATGTGCAGCCCGGCCAGGGGTGACGTTTAAGACAGCATCAAATATGTAAATTGTAAATTGGAAATTGTTTGCCTTTTATTGTGTTTGTTGTTGTTCCCGTTTCATTGTGCGTTTGCTGCGTGCTGTGCCACACATTTCTGTTTTTTTTTTTTCCACAAGCAGCAATTGCCGTTAGAAAAATTTCATTCGAGTTTTGAATCTTTGCTTCTGTCGAATGGCGTCTGATTATCAGGCAGCACACTTGAGCACCTACAAGCCAACAAATGTTTCACAAACTCATGCCGATGACGGGGAAACGTGATTCGTGAATTCGCAGGCAGAATCCTATTTCTTTAACGATGTTTATAATATATTTAACGATATTTTTCTATAATGTATTGAAGATGACAATGCCGTTGGCCTACAGTTATTAAATTCATCCTTACTCCATTTTTTTTTTAGCTGAGAGATTAAAAAACTCCCGTTTACCCAGATTCAATGTTTTAATTGATTAACTTGTGTATATTTTGAGTAAATAAATGCCACTTGTGGGTCAGATTGAAGTCAGAATGAAGCATACTAATATGTATCAATCAATAAAAAAAATGCTAAGGCAAATTATTGAAATAAAATGACTTTATTAATAACAATTATATTTTAACGAAGTCAAGTATATATCCACCACGCTTACAGATACAGTAGAAATGCTTTAAGTATTCTTAAACTTTTATTAGAAAACGAAGTTGAACACTTTTATGCCGAAAATTAATCTTCCAACTCTATCTCTTTATATATACAGTGATATATATGTTAAGATAAAGAATAAGTAAGAAATCTTTGGTCGGGTGTAATCGATTAGGAGATACCCTGAAATCTAGTGCAGTTCTTTTATATGCTTACAAAAGAACATACGCATGGATTTTGATATTTGGATATTTGGACGGACAGGCGTACGGACAGGGCTTAATTGACTCTGTTGTTGGTCCTGCTCCACGGCCACGCCTCTTTCTTCCTGTTACATATTTAGCAGTTTATTTTTTTTCCAAAATATATATTACACATTTTTTGCACATTTTTAGCATACCCTACCTTTTTATTCTAAAAATATATTTGTATACCCTCGACACATTAAAAAGGTAAACTGCTTTAGTGAACATGTATTTAGCAGGCGGAAAGGGAGGCGTGATCTCTATATATACATTTTGATCAGAACTGTAGTCTATCGTGAAGCTAGTAAGAGATACTTTTAATTTATTAGATACCACTCACTTATCGAGTTTGTTTCAAGATCGATAATTTTTATATTTTCGCAATATATTTCCAGGACTACGCAGCTTTTTATAAACACATTTTCTTAAACAAAAAAATAAAGAAGAATCACATTTTAGCATAAAGAAAGGGAAAAGAATTTTGAGCAAATCGAATGTTTTAATCGGAATTTGGCGTCTTAAATTACTTGCACAGATTTTGAAATGCCGATAATTTAAATGTGCATTTATTTGTGCTAAGCCAGTACTTCATTATTTTACATCGAAATAAGGTAAGGTAAAATGCTCTGAAGAGGTCCAGATTCGACAGCGTATAACAGTTTTCTTAATTCGTTCTTTATAGTTGCGACCCAGTTAAAAGAGTTTGTGGTAAATTCTAGGTTACGTAGCCGCAGCGTTAGCCCCAAGAGTAAGAAAACGTATGTTGTGGTGCCTGCACTTTGTTTAATTTACAATTTGCGCATTAACTTTGTCACCTAATTCTAATTAGCGCTTTTAATTTGTTTATGAGGCACTTTGCACCGTTACCTAAAATTATTGCTGGCTAAAATTGCGCTGGAAACAGCTTAAATATCACCAGAGCGCTGGACGCTGCCAAGTGCCTCCATTACCGGAGTGGTGGAGGCGCCAGCGGAGGCGGCCACTATTTTTACGAGTCAGCTGCCAGGAAAGTCGACCAGGCAGGGGTGCTGGCTGCCATGACAAAGTCATTAAATGCGACGCAAATTAGATTTATTGTGCGCCACTGCACCTGCCAGGTGGTGGGGCTGCTGCTCGGGTTATTGTAGGTGCTCAGCTCTGCCCCCCTGCCACATGCCTCATGCCTTGTGCCTCATGCCTCATGCCTCATGCCTGCAGCTGTGCTGGCCACTGCGGTCACCCGCCTGACCTGCCGGGGACATCGTTAAGGGTTTTTTTTCCACCCCTCGCCCTTGGCTCACTTCCGCTCCGCTCCTTGCTTGACAATAAATTTACATTAGACTGTTACATATTTGCACTGTTTGCTGCGCGCATTTGAAAATCAGCCTCTCTCTCTGGCAGCCAACGGGCAGCGGGACATCTGGAAATTAGGACAGCTTTTTAACGGGGCGCAAATGTGCGCACACACATGTAAGCGGTGTCAGCGCGGTACGCACTCACCGTTAACGAGCAAAATGATATGCAAATAAGGATAAATCCGTCACTCGTTGACACTGCTGCCAGGACACGCCTCAAACCCTAATGTTGCAGGCGTTCTCATTTCTGGCCCCTGCTCCTCCTTTCGTTCCCCCTTTTCTCTGTAAACATTTCTTGTAAAGTAATATATCTAAATTGAAAGAAAACCACTTGGAATAAATGAATAAAAGCTGTATATACACAATAAAAACAAGTAAGAAAACTCCAGCGGAGTGTGCTCGACTAAGAGATACCCTGCACCTCGTACGTATACATACAAACGCATGCAAGCTTGCATGCACCCCTGTATATTTTTTTCAAACGCAATTTTTCTCGAAAAAGAGGGACGTATGCATAATCTAAAAATAAGTGTCTCCCTCAGCTGAATATACATATTTTTATAGCCAGTTTATTATCTCCAGCTCTTAAAATGTACGAGTCATGCTTGAATAGCTAAAACGTGTTATCGATAACAATCAAACGGAAAGAGTTATCGATTATGGAAAAGGCACTCGACATGCGCGTGCAATGCGAGAACCTACGTACAAAATTTAAGATCTCAACTTTTTTTAGTTGCTGAGATCGACGCGTTCATACAGACGGACAGACAAACAGACGGACTGATCAACGGACGGAAATGATTAAATCGATTCGGCTGTTGATCCAGATGAGGAATATATAATCTTTATGGGGTAGGCCACGCCTTCTTCTGACTGTGGCATTCATTTCCACAAAAACATCATACCCTGTTAACCCATTTTTAATGGGTACAGCGTATGAAAACTTTCCATTGATAAAATGCAGCGGTAAATATTTCATTTCAATCAAGCTTGAATATTTTAAAATGTAATTAAATTTTACCAAGATATTTACTCTTGCTTAAGGCTCGATTGGGTAGAAATATAAAACACATAGTGAAGAGATTTACTGGAAACTAAGTAAAGAAACATTTCTTTATACATATTTATTAATATATTCGCGTAGAAATGAATGTGAAAATATGGAATATAATATGAAATGAAAATGGTCTGTAGTTGATTACATTACAGCAAAGCTTTGAGTTTTTAGTCTGGTTCGCCATTAAATTCACAAGTCCTTGACATGCATTTGCATTGAATTCATGTGGTTGGCCATGTTTTGCTGCTTGGTCTAAATGTGTATGGAAATCTAATTTCATAACTCATGTCATTTAATTTAAGCAAATATCACGACCTGAAGAAAAGCCATTGGATGCAACTGCTGTGCGGTGAAAAGCTTTCTGTTAGAGGCTTCTGGGGGGTTGGCTGGGGTAGCAGTAGACCCCTAATGAAACAAGAAACAGCAGGCAGAGCAGCAAACAAAAGCAAACACACACACACACACACACACGTGCACATACAGTTCGAGTGTTGAACGTGCAAAGCGAGACAAATGGCTGGAAACGTCTGTTCCTGCTGCTACTTCGCTGAGTCGCCTTTCCATTTCGGTGGGCAGGTGTCAGGAGCTGAGAGCTGGGAGCTTGGAGCTGGGAGCTAGGAGCTGGGAGCTAGGAGCTGGGAGCTGGGAGCTTGGATCTGGGCGCTGAAGTTTTCGCATAAACAAAAGCAAATATTGCGCACTTGTGCAATTTATATTGCAAAACAATTGTCATTAGAAAATGCCGCACGAACAAAAACGGCGCAGACAAAAGGAGCCCAGGGCCCCGGCCGAAACTCACCAAGGACTCGCAGTCGGGCGCAGGCACAACTGCAACTGTCACATGTGAACGAAGGAGCACCAGCCACAGCAACAACAACAGCAGCAGCAGCAGTAGCAGTAGCAGCAGCAGCAGCAGCAGCAGCAGCAGTAGCAGTAGCAGCAGCAGCATTTTATGGCACAGCTTAAGTGCTTCAAAAATTCCACGTAATGCACTCAAAGCAACGTCTGCCCAGTCTTCGGTTGCCCCTAGAGAATTGCCCCTTTGCTCTCCATTTCCCGCTTCCCACTCCCCGCCGAAAACAGACGGCAAATAAGAAAACGTGCGAGCTGTGGCGCAAATTAAAGTTGCTGGCTGGGCAGGAAGTCGGATTCTATTCTGTTTCAGGGTCCTGCGCTGACTCCTCGGCTGCTGACAGAGCAATGTGTTCCAAGCAAGTCGCTGCATTCACTGCTTCCCCTCCCCGTCCTCTCAGCCCCTATCACTGTCCGTTGCCCCTCTTTTCATACGCTGTCATTCGTCGCCGGTCGTCGCCGCTTTTTCATCTTTGTGCGCCGTGCGGCATTTTCCTTATTTAGGTTTTTAGTGTGTGCGATTTTCACACACTCTCGCCTCTCTCTCTTTCTCTCTCTCGGTCGCCTTCTATCTCACTCTTTTTTCACACACATACACACACAGAGACATTCACTTTTTGTTCATTAGTGGATAATGAACAATTGCAGCATTATGACAGCAGCAGAAGCAGCAGTTGCCCCACTGCAGTTGGCCAGTTTTTGCTCACCTCTAGCTATCTAGTTGCAAGCATTTTTATTAAAATTCCTTGCCAGAACCATTAATTTTCCTGCTTCTGCAACACGCTATTTGTTCTTTTTTTTCTTTCTTGGTTGAAGATGTTTTGCTATCTCTCCTGCCTGCTTGGTGTTTATTGCAGTTAATTCCTCGCAGTTTGGCCGCTTTAGCCGTTTGCTTGGGGAGCCGTGTTGATCCAGATATGCATTGTTGCACAGTGTACGACGAGGCTTAAGGAGTATATTGGCTTTACACAATGACAGTCTCTTCCTATAGTGTCTCTTTATTAAATCTTTTCTTTGGTAGTCACAAAAAATATATATATATAGATATATCTTTATACTAAAGCTTAGGTTCTCCAAATATAAAAAAATAGAATATATTGTATTTCAGTTGCAATTCCAACTGAATGAATGAATGAAATCTAAAATGGGTAAACAGGGTATAATGTTTTTGTGGAAATAAATGTAACAGGCAAAAGGAGGATTGGCAGTCCCCATAACGTTGATCTATTCTTGATCAACACTGTCCGTCTTAGTACTGCTCGTCTTAGTACTGTCCGTCCGTCCGTATGTAAGAACTCGTCGATCTCGGGAAGTACAATAGCTAGAGATTTGAAATTTTGTATGTAGATTCTCCTATTGCACGCGCAAATCGAGTTTATTTTGTATATTCGATAACTCTTTCCGTTTGCTTGTTATCGATTACAAGTTCTAGTTACATCTTTACAGCTAGGGGTATTAAACTTACTATATATGTATTTAACTATAAGAGACAGAAATTTTGATAATTTGAATTTTGGATATCATCTAAAGACTTCAAACTTTTTATATACTCAGCAAAGAGACACACATATTCAGATGCATACTTCAGATTTTGGATACCTTCTCCCTTCTCCCATTCTTGGCGAAAAACTCATTTTTTCGTTCTGCAGTACAATTTTAGTCGCTAGCGGCGTGCTTTTGTAGAGGTGCAGGGTATCTTGTAGTCGAGTACAATCGAGTAGAGTTTTCTTTCGTGTTCTTATTTGGGTGGTGTATAATTATATTGCTTTTAGGGATCACAACACTTTTTTGTTGACGCCAAATACGGATTGAGCTCATATATATTAAAGTAACACGGAAATTCACATTTATTGGCGTTGGGCTGAATCAAAGTTTTGTTGGCACATTAAACAAGCTCTGCCAGCAGCAATTAATTTGGCTTAGTTGAGTTTAGTGCACTTCCGTTGCACACGGCGTCCATTTTGTCGCAGCACCGGATGAACAACAGGCAGACGGAATGGACAGACAAGCGGCTGCGAATTCATGAGTGCTCAAAAGAGGCTTTAGTTTTTATTACCATTAAAAGAGGATGCTGCAAAAACAAAATGTCGTTCCTAACTCAAATATATTAACACACGCACACACTAGAATATAGTTAAGCATATGTGTGTGTGTGTGTGTGTGTGTGTGAGAGAGGAATTTGGGCTGCATTAGAGCCTCGTTCTGTTCACCATTGTATGGTTGTTGCTGGTGGCATTGATATTGGGCTCTCTCCCTGTGCATGCTTAACAATTTTGGCAATCCTTTTTGCTGGGTGCACCTGAAATGAAATCCAGCCGTGACCCCATGAGCCAACTCCAGGCCGTGGCCGCTCCGCCATGACAATGACAACGACCACGACAACAACAGTTTTGAAAGGCAGAACTGAAATCAACTAACAACATTAACAGAGAATCGAAATTTTAGCGCCGGCTCAACCTAGAGATTGGTATTGGATTTGGATATGGGTTTGGGTTTGGGTTCGGGTTTGGGTTTGGGTTGTGCCTCGATATAGCAGACAATGAGCACGCATTGGCATTGCCAATGGCTGAGAACTGGTTGGTGGTGGATCTGGTGGTTATTGCATATGCACACACGCAATGCATTCGGCAGGCATAACAGACAAAGCGCACCGCACGCAGCGCTTCCAACCAGTGAGGAGAGGGGGACAAGGAGTGAATGTATTTAGGTACTTCAGTGCCGTTGTCGCAGTCATTTGCCATGACAGTGGCGAGTGTGGAGTGTGGAGCTTGGAGTGTGGAGTGTGGAGCGTGGGGTGTGGAGCGTGGCGTGTGGGTGGGAGCACAGCAAGCGGTTAAGATTGGGCCTTTGGCGCTTCAACGGCGTCACATATGCTCCTAACGATAATAGTTTTCTGCGTAATTTGTTCGCAATTTTAGAGAAGAGCCGCATGGATATCGCGCTGCCAAACTTGGCCCCTTGTGCCGCCATTGGGTGCGCCATCCTGGCAGCAGTGTGTATAATTTAGTGCTCCTGGGCAGGCAAGGAACGGGTTAAGCTTCGAATAGGAGCGCCCTTTTGCACGCTGACACTTTTCGCTTTGACTCGTTAAAATTCATTTTAATTTGTAGTTGTAGCTGTAGTTGTAGTTGTAGTTGTAGTTGTAGCTGTAGTTGTAGTTGTTTGCCAGGGCAATGCCGCTGGCCATAAAGACGGGCCAAGCAGTCTGACAGACAGCACGAGTGTGCAGCGAGACAGAGACCGAGATAGTTCTATAAACAGAGACAGCAGACAGCAGCAGAGAGAAAGAGAGAGAGAGAGACGGATAAAGCGTGGGCGAGCGAACAGGATGGCGCACGTGTCTCTGAAGCCGCATCCTGCGTAGCTTTATAAACAATTTTGAATTTTGCGGTTGCGCGAAAATTAATGGACGCCTCGCTTTTGTGCGGTTTTTGGTTGCGCTGTCAGACGACCGAACACATGGCACTTGGCTGCGGGGCAACGGGACTGTGGGGCGGAGCGGAGCTGCGGGGCAGCGGGGCAACGCGTGCCACTTCGTTTGCTTTTAGCGCTGGCGACGATGGTGGCTAGATTTTAACATTTTGTCATTAGTGTTTGCATTCTCGAAACGAGATTGTTGTTTGTCGTTGCGGTTGCGGCAAGAAATTGCAGCTTGATGGCAGAAGAAGCGAGCTTTGACTGCCTGCAACATCATGCGCATATCAACGGGCTGGGCTGGCTTATTTATGGCCAGTGCCAACATCCAGCAATCAATTAAAGCCAAAAGAGAAGACAACCAAAAACCCCGTCAAGTGTTATTTAAAATACAACACACATATTTGTACAATACACGCACATATGAAAAAAGTTTGCTGCAAGTTGCCAATGATTGTCAGGCAGTCGCATGTGTGTTATGAATAAGCCAAGAAACTTTTGCCTTGTCTGTAGCACAGTCCTTGCCACCATCGGCCCCACTGCCCCAACCATCTCCACTGTTATCATCGCAATGCAACGCTGCCAGCCAGCTAAGAAGCCGTTGCCGTTGCCAATGCCGGAGATGGAGGCGGAGATGGAGGCGGAGATGGAGATGGAGCCAGCGAGTGAGCGCGGTTAATAAAACAGACAAACACTCAAACTTTTGCTATAAAAATATCTGGCTGGATAAGCGTGAGTGGGTGAGGGCTTTTTTTAAGTTTGCATCGTTGTTTGCTTGCTAAACAAGTGCTATTAAAAGAGCATAAAGGTGAAAGGTGAGCGTGGGCGTGGGCGTGGCTGAAAGCTCTCGCAGCATGCAGCGCCAGTCATAAAGGGTCCCCGTTTGCACCTGCACGACTACAAAACAACTCTGTAATAAGCCCCAACCAAATCTATATGCAGGTCACCGTTCACAGCAATCGGTGGATGCTTTTAATACCCTCTATTCAAGGTTTCCATGGAACGGGCGTTGCTTTATTTTTAAACTTCTTCCTGCTTTACTATGCATTTGAAAAGAATAAATAAAATCAAATGTGAGATTTCGTATTTCAATAAGAGTTTGTGCTTAAACAACATTGGGACAAAAAAAAGGGTATTTACAGTTTCAGCAAACCTTTATTTAATGCTATTTTCTTATGCTGTTTTTTTATTTTATTTAATATATAAGGAAACTTAGGTGCACTTTTGTAGTTAGCCTCTTGGCAAGCTTTTTTATGCGCCACAAAAAAACGAAACAAAGGTAAAAAGAAAAATAATCAAATATGAGCTAAACTTGCAACGCACTCAAATTTTACAAGTTTTTTAATGCTTTATATTTTAGCATTGCTGAATAATAAAAAATATTAGCTACTAAAAAACCCGTGATGTCAGCGCCGGGCCAACTTGATCAATAAACAACTCTGAAGTCTCTTTTAATTTTAAAACTATGATTCCACTAGAGTATAACTTAAAGATTGACGGAAGGTATGTATGTATGCATGAATAAACAAATAAGATATAGTTGAAAATTATCAACTCATGTTTTAAATACTACTGGAAACTAGGCCATTGCTTTGCTAGCCTGGAGTCCAAAGAACGCAATAAGACAATTGTATAATTAATCAAGTAAAGGTAAATATTAAAGTGTGCGGGAGAGTTGGACTAGGAGATACCCTTATAACGATCTTCCACAAATATACGTATTGCTAGTTATTTAGACCAAGATATACGTATGTATATATATGTATTTGTGAGAAAATTGAAATCAGGGACTGGAAAGTCCACAGTACCTATATATATCTATATACCAACATATCTCTTTCCACTTATGTAAACATCCCCTATCATCGAAGATATAAAACAAGCTCGAACTGCTATCATTTAAAATAATTTTAATTACATTCAATGACATACATTGGAAATGCCTTACGGTTTATGGATTCTGTGAAGCGGTTCCAATAAATTTAGGCTAAGTCTAAGGTAAGCGAAAAAATGTTGATTACATTTGTTATGCTTCGCAATATTTTTTCTCCTACTTTCAAGGCGACAAGGCACACAGGCGTATGAGTAACAAATGTACTTAAATTTGAACATTTCAGTTTGCTTAATTTCAGTTTTTTAGTATAGTTTCTGTTGAGAGCGGTTGCTGCAGATCCATAGAAGCTTCAATGACAAAAGCGACTGCAGCGACCCCAAAGTGCAAAAATCAGTAAAATATTGAAATTGTACAGTTTTCCGTTGTGCAATGATGCGTAATGGCAGTCAAGTTTTTGCTGCTGACATCGAGTGACGCTACAAGCGAGTTGAAAGGTGCACTCAAACATATTTACACGCACACACAAACACAAAGAGACGCGCACATGGTTACATGTATGCGCAGTGAGATTTGGATTTTACGTGACCAGCATGTGGCAGTTGCATTTGGCGCTCTTGTTTCCAATGCAGCGAGTCAAGTGGAAACGCGACATGTGCATATAGAATGCAGACAGACAATCGGTTGTAGTGCATATAGAAATGCAGACAGTTCTATTCATGAAATGTATATGCAAAGGATCTGCTTTCCTTAAGGTGGAACGGGGTCAAGCTAGTTGCTTTTCTTGTGGATGCATAAATTGAAAAGCATCACTACAATTAAATTCATTTGTATAGGTTGGGCTTTCAGTATTATCTAATTAATACCACTGCGTATCGGCTTTAATCCTCGAGTGTCCTTGCATAATCGTTCCATACGTTTTATCGTTTTATCGTTTTATACACGCTTCAATCAACGCACAATAATAGCTGTTAAGAATTTACTCACCTCAACCCATTTTAGTTGCCCGCTCTAATTGATATTCCATATATGTGAAAAAAATGCAATCATTTTTTATTTATTTTTTTTTGATTAACATTTTTCCATTTTATTTGATTATTTCTCCTGCTTTTCCGCATTTTACTATGCATATTTTAACATGTTTGCCTCCACACCTTGCGTGCATTTGTGTAAATGAGGATGTGTGTCTCTGTCTGTGTGTATGTATGTGTGTGAGTGTGTGTGTGTGTTTGTTTGCGAGTGTGAGCTAGCCCGGGGAAGCTATGTTCGATTTGATTGGATTGGATAGGCTTTGAAAGGCTCTTAACATAATTATACCATTCTGCCTTTACGCTATTCATAATTATTCGTGTGTTTTGCGCTCCTTCTATTTAACCTGCTGCTAATTCCAATGCAATCACATGTGCATGTGCGTGTGTGTGCCTGTGTGAGTGTGTCTGTGTGTGTGTGTGAGTGTGGCTCTGTATGTGGGTGTTCATGTGGCTTTTGTCATTTTCAACATATTTCTGTTGTTTTTTGCAGCTTTGTTTAATCTCTGGCATTTTTTTTTTACATTTAAATTTATATTTTTATTTCTTTTTGGTTTGGATGAGTGTTTATGTATGTTATTTGCTTTTAACAAACACATATACATTGATAGACGTTCTTTAATTATATGCAATTCATTTTTTGTTTTTATCATATATTTATATATATGTATATATATATATATATATTTATATGTACATACACAACATTGAATCATTTATTGGTTTTTTTTTATGTATATGCTTTTTGCTTAAACCGTATATATATATGTATACATAATTAAATATAATTATGCTAAATACATAGCCATATCATATTATAGGTAATAGTATTATAAAGAATTTTGCTCCATTCTCATTCTATCTTTTGCTAACTTCTTGTCTATAATTTTTCTTTTGCCCTTTATTTTCAAACATTTATCAACATACATATGTTAAGCTACAATCAATTTTATTTTTTTTTTCTGTTTTGTTCTTACATATTTTTATAATTTTATCATAGGTTTTGTAGTGTATTTTATGTGTTGTTTTCTTTGTTTAAATTATGCGTAGCTTTTGCTTTGGTAAGCAGACAGATTTGTTGTTTGCCCAAATAACATTTAGAATATATATATATATATATATATATATGTATATATATATATATATATGTATGTATGTATATAAGTATATATAGATTTCTTGTATATATATGTAAATTTATGCATACAATGTTGCACAGCTTTGCCACTGGCTCTCAAAAAACACGGTTTGCCAAGTTTTAAAAAATAAATCAGTTTACTTTGTCAATAGCATCGTTTACTCTCATCGCACTAAATCACAACTTAGAGAAATTAGACGCACTTTTTGTTGGGCTCTGCACATCCTCCAATACAAAGTGGGCTAATTTTGATTTTTTGGTTTCGTTTTGCATTTTTGTAAAAAATAGTTTACAATTTTGATGATTTTCGATTTTGTTGTTCGCTTTAGCCTTTTCCTTATTTATTTTGTTGTTTTGTAAATATCATAAATAATTGTGTCTCGTTAACATTTAACATATATATAGTATAGTTACAATTACGATCTTAACTAAACATTGACTAAACTTTGTAATTTGCTTTTACTACACGTTGCAGCTCACGTCAGGGACGCTGCTTAAATATATTTTATTTGCATTTTATTCGGAATTGTTCACTTTTTCATTCTCATTCGCTTTTTCTAAATATTTCACTATTCTGCCTCTCTTAGCTTGAATTTACTTAAACATTTTATTTTGTTCACATTTACATTACACAAATACATGAATAGAGTTCTATATAAGTTATACCTCGATTAAATATGCCCACATATCAAGTGCTTCATTCTTAAGTAGTTGTAGGTAGTCATGGGTACATCTAGATGCATTTTATATTAATAATTCTTATATATTTTGTTTTTCTTAGGTTTTCTTTTGGTTTTTGTTGCTTTATCACTATTTTTACCTATGTGCACATTTTCTACTCTTTTTACGTGTTTACATTTAGCTATTACGAAGGTAATTTTTGTGTTTTCTGTGTTTTCCTTCTTAGTTTTTAATATAATATTTTTGATAATCATATTAAAATTTGTAGTATTTTTATTGGTTCCATTGCAAGATATTTAAACTCAACAAATTTTTGGAGTTAACTTAAGCAATTTTTGGCCGAACTGATTTGCCGCACCTATAAAGCAGCATCTTAAAATAGGCACATCTAACAAATTAATAATTTAAATACTCATTACAAGTTTCTAACGCTTAATGGGGAGTTTTCGCCTAGCTCAGAGATAACACATCAAAGTCCGTGTACAGTTGACGAAGGAAAAGCGAATCGACTTTTATAGTATGGATTTCAGACCATAAAATTAAGCAATAGCTTTCCTTACACAAACTTGTACACTGAAGATTTGATTTTGTTTTTTTCTTGCTTCTAACACCAATGTTTGTTTGTTTGGAATCGAAAGGGTTTTTTGTGGGATGTGTGCGGTACAACATACAAAAAACCTTTGACTTTAGCACCAGCTCCATTCTAACTCTGGTAGGTATACCTACAGCTATATGCCTACTATATGTATATATGTGTATAGTTACTGAAAGGGCCACCGATTCTAGCAGATTGAGAAGTGCCTAATATCGGGGCCTACTGACTGCGAGAATGTAGACAGAAATTACACACACACACACACAAATATATTTATTTATTTAAATCATTTTGTTTTCTTGATTGAATTAGTTGCACATTTAATGGTTAATAGCTATTGCACATTTGGCTTTATTGCTGTTGCTGTTGCTGTTGCTGTTGTTGTTGCTGTTGCTGTCGCTTATGCTCTTTAATCCTAAACTATGTTTGCCTTCAACAAACTGAATTTTCAGTGTGTGGGCGTTTCTTATATATTTATACTAGGTATATTTCATATATTTTGCTTGAATTCATATCTGATGTGATATTCTTTTGTCAATTTTAATTACTCGTTACTCGCTACTCGCTAATCGTTACTCGTTACTTGTTACTTGTTACTTGTTACTCGTTACTCGTTACTTCTTACACTGCACTCGCTGTTCATTTGCATTCTCATTGCCCTTTAATAGCTGCTCTCCATTTAATTCTCTTATATTATACCCAGGGTTTGAAATAAAATTTGTCACTTATTATTTGCATTTCAATCTTTGTACAATTCGGGCATGCCATAAACTTGATTTACTTGGTTTGCTGGTGGTTGTTGTTGTTGCTGTTGTTGTTGTAGTTGCAGTTGCTGCTCGTTGTTGGGCAACTGCTGGTGCATCCACTGTGGCTGCGCATAATGCATCTGTGGGGCATACTGGGTAGGTTGTTGTGGTTGTTGCTGCTGCTGCTGCTGCTGTTGCAGTTGCTGTAACTCGTATGTCTGCTGCTGGTGGTGGAGTTGTTGCACGTGATGGTGCTGTGGTTGCTGTTGTAGCTGGTAACGCGGCTCCTTTACGTAATCGCCGCACGGTGGCTGCTCCTGCTGCTGCTGCTGTTGCTGCTGCTGCTGCTGAGTGGGATACATGGCCACCGCTCATGGCAGCTACACCAGCAAACTGGGTGCCAGCCACTCGTCTTCCGTCAACTGAAAATGCCTCAATGTGAGTATCAATCATACGCGCCGTCTGCCCCGAAACTCACCTGCGGACTGACCTGAAACTGTTGCATGGGATAGGCCACAACGCCGGCTGCCTGGGGCAGGGCCCCGCCCACGCTCTGGGTTATCTGTGGCGCCGCAGCGGCCGCTGCGCTGGTCAGCTGCGGCTGTGCCGGCACACTCTGCCAAGTGCCAGGCAGCTGCACTCCCATGCTATGTGAGGGGAGGGGCGGGGAGGGAAAAAAGAGTCGTGTTGCTAACGCTTGCTTCAAATGGAATTCATAAGTGTTGCTTACCCCATGTAGCTGGCCTGCTGATAGCCCGCAAATTGACCGTAGGTGAAGCCCTGCATGCCCTGCAGGAACTGGCCGGGCTGGAGGGCGCTGGCCGGCGCTGCAGTGGGATATGTGGGTGCCGGTGGATACCAGTAGCCGGTCACTTGCTGTCCGTAAGCGGCAGCTGCGGCGGCAGCAGCAGCGGCCGAGCCAAAGGGGAAGCCTTGTGCCAGCGCCTGGCCAGCAATTGCGGACATGTGATTCGGATCGCCGCTCTCCTTGCCCCACGCACACTTCACCGGCTGCTGGTTGATCTCCGTATTATTGACGGCAACGATGGCGTGTGTAGCGGCTTCTTTTGTCGAGAACCTAAGGCCGAAAGTAACCGTGTGTGTGTGTGTTTGAGTGTGTGTAGTGGAGTGTAAAGTTAGAGAAAACTAATTTGCTGAGGGAGATGCAGATTGACCTCCTTAAATTTCCATTTAACCTGCAGCTGCACCAACAACAGCAACAACAACAACAACAACAACAACAACAACAACAACCTCAACTCGACAACAAGTTGTGTTAGCCAGAACAAAGCGTAAAAGTGGTACAAGCGTCTGTGGGATTGTTTTTGCGCTTGTTGTGCTTGTAGAAGTTGTTTTTGCTGCTGCTGTTGTTGCTGCTGCTGCTGCTGCTGCTGCTGCTGCTGCTGCTGCTGTTGTTGTGGCTGGGCTTGAGTATAGCTGCAGCAACTGCGAAAGCAGCGGCTACGGCAGAGACCACTTGTAGTCCCCAAGCTCATTATGTTACAAAACGCCAAACAATGCCAATGCGGCTCATTCGCTCACTCTCTCTCTTTCTCTCCTTCTCTCCCTCTCTCTCTCTCCTGCTTCTTGCCCAGCTCTCGCTCTTTTGCACTGGGCATACCACAAAAATGAGTTTTGGACAGAGCACAAAAGGCGCACATGAACCTGGCCAACGACTGCAGTGCATTATCCCCCCCCCCCCCTCCCTTTGCTGCTGCACTTCTGCTGGGGTATCGGGGAGCTGTTAAGCCCCAACACTCGCCGGGTGGGCCAATGGCTGCCATTAAAACCCTATCAGCATTCGTGGCGGCAGCTGCGATCTGCTCTCAACTCAGACCAAAGCTCAGCTGCAGCTGGTGGGTGGGAACGGGACTTCTTTTTTTTTTAGAATACTTTTTGTTTTTTTTTTGCCATGGGCATCGAAGTCGCTGCTGTTATTGCGATTCATTGTTTTGTTGTCCAAAATGTGGCTGTTGTTGTTGTTGTTGCTGCTGCTGCTGCTGCGGTTGTTGAGTGCAAAAGTGTAGTTGATTTATTAACGGTGCATCGGACCCGCAGCTGAACGGAGGCACATTGAAATGGCGTGCACTCAATTGCAACGACAACAACAACGACAACAACATAAAAGGGGTTCCACTGCTGGGCGAGAGACCACAAAGCATACTACTACATACGAAATCCAAATGGCGGTAAACAATGGCAAAATGTGGTACAAGCAATCATTTTTCGCTTTTGCTACTTTTAATACTTTCGCCTTCGTTTTGTGCAACAAAACAAGACAATTGAATGTCGCGTATACGCAACGCATGCCCGTTACTTACCTCACAAATGCATAGCCCTTGTCCTTGAAGACGCGTATCTCCTGGATGGTGCCGTATGGGGAAAATGTCTTCTGCAATATCTCCTCGTTGAGAAAGCCGGAGAGGGCGCCATTGATGCCGCCACAATAGACGGTGCAGTTAGTGGGGCTGCTCTGGTTGTACACCTCATCAAAGGTCAAAGGTTTGAGATTTACTGCGAAAACAAGCGATAAGATCACAACCGTACAGTTGGATGGAATGTAATATTCGGGTTGCGGTTAGCTACTTACTGTCTGCCTTGGTGGCCGGCGGTTTGCGTGTGGCCCAATTTGTGCGTATTGAACGCGAGCCTAGCCACTGGCCGTTCATAGCAGTGATGGCGGTTTCTGCTTCCTGAAAGATCCCAAAATTAAATGGAAAGCAATTAGCTAAGAGCTCAGCGCTATTTGCCACAGTTTGTCTAGCCGCTTAAGCCGCTTACAGCCTGCCAGCCGAAGCTGCAGGCCAAGCAAAAACATCAACAAACAGCTCAAAAAGTGTTAAAGAAAAAAACAATTGCGTTTGCTAAAAAGTTGCTCCGTTCTCCTTGCGACATTGTTGCTGTGCACTTGCAACTTGGGCGCCATTTGATTCACGTTACTTTTTCTATTTCATTCCTGGCGCTGCATGCACAAATTATAATTTCAATTTGGCGAAAAAGGTATTTCGTGCGTATCAAACGTGATTCATACTAAAATGATTGCAGCCAGCTGCAAGTCTTGCATGCAGCAAGTTGCATCTGTATGTGTGTGTGTGTGTGTGTGTGTGTGTGGGAGCTATTTGCTTTGCGGCATACTAAAATACCAACTTGCAACATCGAGTAACATTGCCATTATGGAGTTTGTTGGCATTCGGTGGTGCACATTACGTGCGGTGGTGCTTGGACTTGGACTGTAACTAGGCACCGCCCCCCCCGAAGGTTCAGCTAAGCTATTTCTTACTTCTTACTTGCTTCTACGTGCTAGGCTTGAAATCAGTGAAAAATTGTAGTGAAGTGCTTCGTATTGAATGCTCTTTAAAAGCAACTATTTTGATGGACTCTTAAGACCTTTAAAGCTCGGTTATTCGCATATAAAAAAGATAAAAATACATAAAATAAACTTCCAATGATTAGAAAAACAAAAATGAAGCCATTGCAAAGTTGACAGTGTTGATATAGCACTTGTAAGAGTGTTTAATAGTCAGCATGAAGCAGATTTTTGAATTTTTCAATATTTTTTACCGCTTGAACAAAAGTCAACAAATGAGTGGCTGCCCCCAGCGATAAAGCAAGCAACTGTCGCGCAACTTTGTCCATAATTTAAATTGAGTGAGTGAGTGTGTGTGTGTGTGCGTGTGCGTGTGTTTGAGTGTGCGTGTACGTGTGTGCGTTGGTGTGTGTGTGTGTGAGTGTGTGTGCTTGCCTTGGTTAAGTCACGCAGTTTGCGTGCGTGCGCATTTTTATGCATTGCCAGTTGCATTTTTCATATTTGCATAAACTATAAATTTTACATTTTTTAACCGATACGCATCGTTGATTGCGACACTGCAGCAGCAACCAGGACGATGAGGACGATGAGGAGGAGCAGGACAGCCAAGGGGACAAGGAGGACAAGAAGGCCCAGTAGGGGCCGCAAACAATGCGACAGACCGTTGCACCTCCTCGACCCCCGGGCAACAGAAGCTTTTTAAATATTTCACATTTATTTATCAGCCGTGCCACTGGAGTGGCTGCAACTTTAAGCAGTTACATGCAATATTTAATTTACTGCTACTGCTGCCAGTTGAAGTTATTTTTACTGCTGTTGTTGTTGTTGTTGTTGTTGTTGTTGCGGCTCCCCATTTGACAAAGGCTTCAAGTGCAGTCGCTGTAAGAAATACAGTTTGTCGATTTTTTTTTGTTGTTTTTGTTGTTGTTGTTGTTTCTCTTTCGGATTCTGTTTGTTTGCCAATTGCGACTGCGATTGCAATTCCATGTGTCAACGGAAATTGTCTTAACAAACGGCCAGCTTAGTTGGTGGCTCGAACTTTGGCAGCCAACTGATGGCCACGACTAATGCAACGCCACTGTCAGAGCGAACTTTGGCCAAAAAGTTGCCTGCGCTGCTGGTCAAATAGTTGTTGCAGCTTCAAGAGCCTGGCTAAAACTTTATCAATCATTTTGGTGGTAAATTGCTTAGAAAACATTGGCTGAACATGAACTGCAGAGCTGCAGGAAAATGCATTTTCTTCAGACTTGACTAAGACTCAAACTTGAAGTGTGTTTTCACAGTATTTACCAGCATGATATTTATGAATAAGTCATGTGCATGAGTGCTCTTTAAAGTGCCCCATTTTCCATTTTCCATTTCCCATTTCCAGACATTAGTTTATATTTTCGTTGCACAGTTGAAGGACCTTTTAATGATTTTGGCAATTCATCTGGCTAAAGTGTCTGTCTGTCTGAATACTGCACTCAAACTTAACACCCAATCGCCTTGCCTCAATTTTGGGGAAACTATTTATGAAACTCCAATTTGGAGTCCTGGCACAAGCGAAACAAAACAAGAAGAAGCACAAAACACCCTCAAAAAATGTGTTGAACTAATTGCAAAGTTTCTGTAGTTTCTGTGCAAAACATGAGGCAAATGGCAAACGGAATAAACGGAAAACGGAATAAACGGAATGTTTTGGTTTTGTCAAGACAGTTTTTGGCCATGGCTTTTTGGATCATTGGCGTTGAGGCTGGCACCGAATTGGTCGGACATTTTCTTGGTACGGTTAAGATGTCAGTTTTCATTGCTTTTGCTCGAGTTGTGGGTAGGCGAAATTAATTAATTGTGTACGGAAAATTTGCAGCTAATAGCGAACAAAGTTTAGGAACGTTTTCTCGCTTGCGGTTGTGACAACTAACACAACAAAAGCCAACAACAACAAAAGCCAACAACAACAATAACCGGTAACCGACCATCAAATACACTGGATGCTTTATAACTGAATTTTAAAGCCGCATAACTGCATCCATTCATCAGAATTTAAATTTCGGAAAATTGTGAACTTGAAAAGAACAAGCAAAGTTTTTCGAAATACATAATACAATTAAATACAAGCAATTCGAACAAGGTCAAAAGTGCAGCACTATATGTAAAGCAGTGTGTAAATTAATTAAAATTTGATCAAGAATTGCATAACAACTAACTGTGTTTAACTAAAGTAAGTTAAAGTGCATAAATGCCGAATTTCAGTTGCAGCGAACAAGTTCGTATAATAGAGTCGACAACTTCCGCTTACGGATAAGATAATTAATTTCCACGAAAGATGGCGGCAAAAGTTTCTGGTTCGCTGGACGCCCAAATTTAAAGAAAATTTTCTGTAAATTCAATTTGATGTTGAACTTGTTGTAAGTCATTTTTGTAGAACTTTTGCTGTACGCCTTTGTAAATATTGATTACTTGATAAGCGTTGAGAATCCCTTAATGCCCCGCATGGCCCCAACAAAAGGGAAATGAAACTGCCAAGCGGCCGGGCGGTTTCCTGGCAATAGTAGGGATAATAAGGATAACAGGGGGTGTGGGCCATCGGTAGAAGTCACAAAAAGTTTTTGTTGCCGTGCAGCTCAAGAAACAGAACCAAAAAGGCGAAATACCTTCATTAAGCGAATGAAGAAAGCAAAGTAAGTAGAAGAATTTTTAAGTGGTTTAAAAGGGTTTTGTCATACTTTTCATCTGGATACTACCAACAGCCCCAACCCCTCGACCCCGACCATTCCAACTGCCACAAATGGGTTGGCTGACATTTTGTGTACACAACGTAAGTCAGCAGCAAGACATTTTAAATGTTTATTAAAACAATAAGGAAATGGTTTGTGCTTGACGCAAGCAAGAAATACAAAAAAACAAAATAAAACAAAAAAAAAAAAAAGAAACAAAAAGGAAGAGGAGGCTAAGCAGGAAAAGGAAAAACTGTAGCGGGCGAAAAGGTGAAAAAGGCAAAGTCAAACACACAAAAGGGAGATTATCCCCACACAAAATTCACTCGAAGAAAATAAGAATGTGTTGCCTTTTTTTTCTGTTAGCAACCGTTTTGTCTTTCAAATAAGGTATCCAGACACACCGGCATTTAGTGCTGGTCAACTCCCCACTCCTCCACCCCTCTAGCCGCTGCCCATCATCATCAGGCTAAAAGGTTTGGGCAGTCGAGCTCATAAGCCAGTTTTGCACTGTTCTTCGGTCAGATTCATTAACGTGGCTATTTAGATAAGCGCCCGAACGTCCGAGCTGCTAAGACTTCTTTAGCGGCTTTAAGGCCAACCATTATCCGAGTGGGATCTTAAAGCCCGATGCCCATAAGCCACAACGTCTCGACGAACCATCCGAACCATTCGTCTGGCAAATGCATGATTTCTTGCCATTTCTGATGATTTTTTGATATTTATAGAATAACTCAAGTGGCAAATCGTTTACACACTTCAAACGCTGTCCCATTTGTCGCATTCTAAAGCATTAAACAGATATCGATGTGTGTGCCCAGTGCGGGGCAGATATGTACGTCTTCTGCCCCAATCGATGGCTAAAAAACTGTTTTTACTTCGCTTTGACCAAAAACGTTTTCGATTTTTGACCATTGCTTGGTCACACATCACAACATTTTTGTATGGAGTGGGCGAAGGCGTGTGCAAGGGTGTGGGCCAAAAAATCAGTATTTCACGCAAGAGCGCATTTTTGTCAAGACATAATTCCATGGGATTTATTTGTGTACGCCATTTTTCCATTTTTGTTTTCATTCTTTTTTTTTTTTGGTTTCCTTTTTTATTTTTCATTTCGATTCTGTTTCCCATTTCGGCCTCCCATTCTTCTCTCAATTGTTTTTTATTGTCCCCTATAGTGGCCCACAAAGTCAGTCGGAATTCAGCTTGTGCCCACATATATTGTAAAGTGGGTGGGCTTATGCGTGTATTCCCAGATTTGGGCTTCAAATCACTAGTTTCTGAATTATTATGGAAAACATAAAATGAATGTTCGGCCCATTTATATTTATACCCAAGTGTTGTTCGCTTCAGCGAATTTATTACACAGAACTAAAGCATTTTGTATTTTTGCTAGAAATTAACTTTTGCTGCAAGCTAAATCGAACTTTAAGGGCCAACTCGAAAATACTCAGATATTAACTTTAAGTGTTGAGATTGAATGATTTATTGAATGAATTTATTGGGTATTCCACATTCTTAACTCTCAATAGCAGATCAAAGCCAATGAAGGCTAATTGACAATGAATATGTATATATGTATTCATTTATAAGTTTGTTAGAGTATGTTTAAATAGCCTTTCGCTGCAAAAACAAATATATATTGTTAACATTTAAGAATGATTTATCTTAGATAGATTCACATTTATGGGCGCATACATGAACATGAACAAACACTTGCAACAATAAGAAGAATGCCTTCTAACTAACGTGGGGCGTGCAACACGAGGTGCCATTATATCTTGTTCGATACAAATTTCGTCAGCAACAAAAAATGTATTTATAGAGCAGAGCACACGCTCTAAAATTCGAACACAATGTGCAACGGGTCTATTGTTGCCAGCTTTCTTTGTTTGGGGCTCTGCCACCTGGAGGTCTAATACGATTAAATGCGGCTGTACTTTGTCTGCAATCAGTTTTGAGTCAATGGCAGCCAGTGTGACGGTTACTTAAGATGCAAGCGGCAGCAGCAACTGTCGAGTTATTGCTCATACGCAGCGAGAGCCGCATTTTCGCATTGTCGCATTGGCGTGCAATAATATGTTAATGTTATGTGTGATAATAACTGATGCTGCCAACGATGGCAGCCATTAGCATTTTGAAGCAGCCAGCCGCAGCAACAGCAGCAGCAGCAGCAGCAGCAGTAGCAGGCAAGCAGGTCCTGCCGTCGCAGGCTCTAGTTCAGCGGCATGTTTATTGCGCTTAATGTTTACGCTCGGTTTTTTTTTTATTTTCTGTACAACTACACGGGCTTGCTGTTGATGTTGTTGTGATTTATGATGCTAATGACACGCAGCCAGGAGGCGCCACGACAGACTTCTCGGGCTGCCGCATCCGGTGCTGTTACTGCTGCTGCGCGTCTCCTGTCTTGATTGTTATTAAATTAGGGCAATTTGTGTACATCGTCATCGCTTGCCGGCGGGCTGGATGGTGTTTATTTAAAGCATGTTGCCAAACAATTTACGCTTAATATTTGAGGGCTTCTTCAGCTGCGCATTATGCAAAGCTCTGGGATTGGCGAAATGTTCATGCGCAGGCGGAAGTGCTGAATGAAGAAAATGTTTCTTCCTTTTCCGTTTGCAGTTGCAATCGAAATGCACACAAACACATCGTATGTGATTGTGTGTGTGTGTGTGTATATGCAGTAAGCCATTCGAAAAATAACTTTTCAATTTCCGCAAAACCACAGAAAATATATAAACTTTGCACAAAAATTTAATAAAACTTTTCGCATAAATAAAATTTGCATTAAATCAGCTGCAAACGACGGCAGCCATGGGTTGGGCACCGGCTTAGGGCGGCGCATATGAGTCTCTTAGTGTGTCTGTGTGTGTGTGCGTGTGTGTGTGTGTGTGCGACTGTTTGTGTGCAAAACTCATGTCGAGAAACTTAATTTGAAATATTTGAGTTTGCTATTTGGAGCGCGTTTGTTTTTCTTTCATTTGCCTTTGCTGCGGCATCGAAACTAATCGAGAAAGTTCGAAAATTTGTCGCTCGTCCCCCAGAGCATTGATGCAACATAAAAAGTTAACTAGTTAGTGGCAGCGATGCGTTTGACACGTCGCAGCCGCATTTTAAAAGTGCACCGAGCTTAAATTGCGTATACGCCACATCGCCCTCAGCACTTACCCTTTACGGCAAAGGAAAAAACAAAAAAAACAAAAGCAAACAAAAAAAAAAAAAATAATAAAACACCACTGAAAACAAGAACAGCAACCACTCTGGTAAAAAGGCTTAGCGTTTAGCTTCGGCTTACGCTTTTGACTGACAGCCACTGGGTCTGTGGGCGTGGCAGTGTCTAAGTGTCATGGATTATGTTATGTGTATGTATGTTTGAAATAGTCCGCACTCAGTTTGTGGTGCAAAACCACTTTCGCATACCAACGCCCATCATATCGCATAATCTGTGTACTCTTTATGAAAATATTGATCTTGGTATTAAAATTTAATTAACAATTCGCAACGTATGCTGCGCAATTAACTTGCAAAGTCTTTGGCTTTAACGTCATTCGCATGGACAACTTGAGCATTGATTTGACTTTAGCTTTGATTCTGATTTTCCTAACGTCTGTCTCTCATCTTGCCTGTCTGTCTTTTGCTAAGCTTGCGCATTTTTTCTGCCTGGCTGCTTGCCACACAGTGCGTGCTGTTGAGCTTTGCTGCCTTTGATCCCGGCCTCAGCCAGCTCTGGCGTCAACTTTCAGCTTTGTCGAATTTTCTACCTATTAAGCACATGAAATTCAATCACAACAAACACACTCGCACACACACACACACACACACTCAGGAGTCGCTATGAGTTATTTGTACCCTTATCACTTCTGGCTTAAACATATTGAATATGATGTGTAAATGTTTTCAGGGTATTTTTTTTTTTTTGTTGAGCGAAAACCGTGAGACTTGTTGCATCTGGAGCAAAGACTTTGCTATGGAGCGCGCTCTCTTTCTTCTACCCCATCTGCATTTTTTTGAGCCGCTTCCCCTTCTTGGGAGGTGGATTAAAATTGTACATATAAATCTTAATGCTCTTTCAGCCAAAAAGGGTCTTGTAAATATGCATAAAGCATTGAGTAGGAATCGTATCCATCCACAGGGCGAATACATTCGGAACGAACTGTTTCCATCTAAAAAACTCATATGCTGAGCTTTATTAGGCATATAAATGCATTTGATATATATCTGACTAATCAGACGGATCTTATGAAGCTTAGTGCCTTAAGTACCGACTATTGAACCAGATTATTGTATTTTCGAAAACTTGAATTCTTTTGTTTTGAAATGTTTCGAAATGTTTTGAAATTATGCTTAATTATAGAACAACTCGAAAAGTAATATAATTCTAGTCCTATTTATCTGACAAATCAGCCGAAACTTATAAAGTTTAGTTTATTATTAGTTAAAGACTATTACAGAATAGATTAGATTAATGTATTTCGTAGGCTTGAATTCATTTACTGTGAAACGTTTTGAAATTATTTAAAATTAAAAAAGTAATATCTTTAAAAGCTTATTGCATTATATAAAGACTAATAAACTAGATTAATGTCTTTTTGAAAGCTTGAATTTTTTGGTTTTTAAAATATTTTGTAATTATGATTATTTATAGTAAAACTAAAAAAGTAATAATACTTTTTCTTTATTTACGTTATAAAAACAATTGATTTCAGATTTAAATTTATTGGTTTCGAAGAAGGATTACTTTGGATGAGTCGTATTTCCACGAAGCTTTTACTTTATTGAATGTTTAATTTTTGGTGTATTTTCTGACTTTGATGTACTAAAAAGTTTATTCAGGACAGCTTAGCTTAGCTTAGCTTTTTTTCTATTTATCTATTAGCTTACCGATTTCTTGACAAAGCTGACGAATCCATAACCCTTTGATTTAAGCGTCTGCGGATCGCGCACAACTCGGCAGTCTCTGTAAATGACAGATAAAAGGGTATTCAATTAAATATTTACGTTCGGATAAAAAAAGCTTTGATTCCTTACTTATTAAATGGCAATTAAATGAACTTATAGTTTAACTTATTGAAGCTGTTTTAAATTATAAAATTATCTTTAAGTATTGATAAAACTGACACAGAAAAATGCGAGCATGAGATGAGAGTCAAGTTTAGTCTGCCAAGAAATCCCGTAGAATTGCAAGTGCGAAGATGAAGTGTCGGGAATTGGATTTCTGTATAGGCGAGTGAGGATAAAGGAGCAGCAGAATTATAAAAGCAGTTCCTTAAGAACGTTAGCATGCGGCTTATGCGCTGGGCGTGGCGTCGTTAGCCGTTAGTTAAAGGATTTTTACTGCAAAATGCCACAGAAAGTGTTAGACCACGTGTCGGATGTTGGGCTCGATGGAGACGAAGGGGAGGAGTTGGGCTTTAAATATGTCTGCCCGTCTCACTTAAGCCACGAAGAAATATTTTGTGCTACCCACTGATGAGTGTGTGGTATGTGCGTCTAAGTGTTTGTGTGTGTGTGTGTGTGTGTGTGAGAGTGTATGTAATACTTGGCTCGACCCCAACTCTAACACCAACACGAACAAACATCTACTGCAGAAAGTCAAGAAAAAGGGCAAGAGAAAGGGGGAAAGCCCGCATGTCGACCGCGGCATTTAAAAAAGGCCAACTTGATTGTAAATCACGATAAAAGTCAATTTTTAATATGAGTTTTAGCTTAGCTCATTCCCACACTTTAGCCCATGTAAAGTGGGCAACGAAAAATGAAAAATAAAAAAAAAAAAAACGGGAAAAAAATTTATTTTAATGGCCTTTGGCTCGGCTTTAGCTTCAGTTCGGCTTTCAAGCTTCAAGGTTGCAATTTATGGCGCCGGCCAACAGCGAAATTGCATTGGTGCAGGCCAATGGACCACTGGCCAAACCCTGTAATCGATACGCACATAAATATTGGGGAAAAAGCATATTTAATTAAACTTTAATATTTATTAGCTACCAAAGGAATTTGGCTGCAATTGCTCGGGGCCATGAAATTGGGCTTGGGATTGCGATTGCGTTTGCGTTTGCGTTTGCACACGGCTTTGGCTATGGGCTTGGTGTTGGCTTTGGTCTGGACTGGTCTTGTCTGGTTACCGCTATCTCGCTCTTTGTGGTCTGGCTGACACGCAAACAAACAAATATACACGATATGAAAATAAATGCACCTCCTCACTCACTCACACACGCACACAACACAAGTCCGATAGCAATGCACACAAATAATGAAATAATGCAGCCGCCCTTTGCCGAGATTCGATTGTACTAGCAAATTAAATATATGCAAGACAGAGAGGGCTACAGAGGAGCGACAGAGCGAAAGAGATGGGTGCATATATGTGTGTCATGAGTGTGAGTGTGTGTGTGAGTGTGTGTGTGTATATATGTGCATTGCATGTTTGCCGGGGCTCCAAACAAACTTATCATATTTCACAATCGATAAGCATCAGTTCATATTTTCATAACATTTTTGCTTCAACGTTTTCACGTGCAGCAGACACAACAACAACAACAACAACAACAACAGCAACAACAATAAAAAACAACAACAACATTAACAACCGGAGTATATATGAAATGCAAACAAATACGAAGCACTCGTTGGAGCATCGTGTTGCAATAATCTGCTTGAACATTTAACATAAAACAAACATAACCTTTGGTATGCTCAAGAAATAAATCCAACTGGCAAGTCGGCTGGTACACATGCATACATACACATGTATGTGTGCATATTTGCATTGCAAGACATAGATTGTACGTATGTGTGTGTGTGTGTGTGTGTGTTGGTTGGTTGGTTGGGTTGCCACTTCGTCTCAATGGCTTTCAAACTGTTGCGATAGTTGTTATCATGCACGAAAAACTCAACTCAAAAATTTGACTACGTCCATAAGTGCGGCAACAACTGTGGCAATTTATCCGCTGACGTTTACTTATGCATCGATGAAGCAGAGTGTTTGGTGCACGCTGGTGCCGTCTGTAGCATGGGCGACGTGTCGAGGGCGTCTGCTTACCCACACACTCTGTTTGCTCTAAGAATTGAGCAGTGAAGTTGGGCGGCGACGAGCAAATGCCACGCATACCAGCCAACCTGCATGTCTTATTGAAAGGATAAATTTATGTGCATAAGCAGGACCTGTGCATCTGTATATGTGCATATGTATGTGTGTGGCATGCAACGCAGGCCAATCAATATCTTTTTTACAAATATTGGCAAAAGTTTTGCGTTTGCTTTTACTTTGGCTTTAGCTTTGGCTTTGGCGTTGGCTTTGGCTTTGGCTTTGGCTTTGGCTTTGGCTCTGGCATCGGATCTGTTTTTGGCTCTGTTTCTGCAGCTCGAAAATAAATTTCCAAAAAATATTTTCGTATCTTAAGTGCATAAAACTATAAACGTTAAACAAAATATTTCGCACACACACAGACATGTACAGTACATAACCAAATGCGGTTATTTATACTACATATTTTGGCTTTATTCCCAAGCCTTTGGCCCGTGGCTCATGTAGCTTTTGGCCCGCAGTCTCAGGGGGGCAACTACTCATGCCACAGTCTGAGGCACAGTCTCTTCAGTGTATCTTTGGGGCGCGTTGAGCGCATTAGTTGGGAGGTTGTCGCTATTTTGGCTTTTACAATTGGTTTATGCTAACAATGCCCCCAAGTCTGTGTGTGTATGGGTGTGTATGTGTGTGTTTGTGTGTGTGTGTGTGCGTGCTTGTGATTGTGTGTGGGCTCTTGCATTGTGCGGCATGTGCGGTAGAAATTCTTTTGTGTTTGAATTAAAATTGCATAGATGATTTATAGAGAAATTCGAGATCCTGATGATGCAGATGCTGCTGCTGCCGTTGCTGCTGCATCGAGTTTGGCTCTAGTTTGCTTCAGTAAATAAGATAAAAACTTATGCATGAGATTTTTACAACGAATCTGAACTGCTACCGGCCCATACGGAGCTTAGAAAATGGCTTTCAAAGGGCGTTAGAAAGTTATCGAAATGCTGAAATATATCACACAAGCACCGAATGTCTGATTGCATAAACAATAAATTGCCAATGCAATGGCAACTAGACTGCACAGTCAGATGCATGCACACACACACACACACATATACACACACTCACACACACTCGTAAGTCTTATGGATGGACGCTTATCGCCAGAGTCAATATTTATTTAGAGCAAGTAAAACTATCATTACAAATGCTCAAATGGAAAGTATAAATACGAAACATATCAGCAAGCTCGAGTCAACTAAACCAGCAATTTGTAATTTCCTGGCCACTTAAAGCACTTTATCGATACTTCATCGCACTCACATAACGGCTCTTTCCATATAGTCGGCAGCTTGTGTGGTGTATTATGCAACAGAGCGAGGAAACGGCTGCATGTAAACACAAATTACTCAGCAGTGCAAACAAATGTAAAGCGATAATATCGCGCATCCAGTTAGAAGAGTATAGAGAAATATCGGAAAGTATCGAGGAGTAGCTGAAATCCATCACAGAGTCAATGAATTGCGGCTGTCCTTAAATTTCCTTTGGCTGGCCAATTTTGTTATTGCCCTGGCCCAGACATGTATCAGCATTCAATCAGCATCCAGCTTAGTCAGCAGCAGCACCCAACAGCAACATCATCATCAGCATCATCATCATCATCATCATCATCAACATCATCATCATCATCATCATCATCGTCATCATGATTATTGTCGCTGGCAGGATGTTTGAAATTTTTGAAATATATGTATACAAATATATTTTTTGTGGCCATGTTTGCATATTGGCCCATTGACTGGGCAGCGTTTTTTTTTTTTTCTATTTTTTTCCCCTTGTATGAATTTTTACAAATTTGCCAGCGAACTTTTATGCGATTTGCTCATCTCATATTTTCCTTTTTGCTTTTGCATTTTATTGGCTTGCTTTGCCTCGTAAGCCGCTCCGATGGGACGGAGTGGGTGGGTGGTTGCAGTTATATCGATCAGATTAAATACAGTTGTAAATTCAAATGAAATGCAAGCGCGCATTGCTTGAAGGGGTTTTGGCTTAGCCAAATATTTAAACTCAATTTTCTTGAGCCTTTGTGTCCGGGTCAGCCTGCTAGCCTGCATTCCATTAACTTGACTTGAATGGACTTGCAGCTCAAGTAATTGAAGTAATAAATTGATGGCTGCAAATCGATGCGGCATGACTTATCGCTAAATTAGAAGAGTCACAAATACGCACCCTTTGCATTTAATCCGCCTAATGGCGATGTGGAAATGGAGGCGTGTCACGTGCCAGTTGGTCGACTGTGCAGCATTTATTTACACTAACATAGAAGATTCGCATTGAGACAATTTCATGCTCATCTGCATAAAATCAATTCCATTTTGGAGACAATTTGAAGATTGGAATACAAATTTCGAATTATCAACGTGGGACACGAACAGAAGTCAAATGCTGCATCTCCTTCTACCCGCCCAAGCAGCGATCGTAATCAGCATTGAACTGGCCAAAAAGGGGCAGCCAAAAAGAATGAGAAAAGAGTGAGACAGAGCCACATAGCTGCCGCTGCTGATGCTGGGGTGCCACGTTTTGCATTCCTTTCGAGCATTTACACCATCGACGCGCTGGTCGGCATCGGTTTGGAGTTTTGGAACAAGTGCCAGCGCCAACGTCATGCATACGTAATGTGGTCGGGGACGCCAGCGACGCAGCAGTAGCAGCAGAATCAGAAGTAGCAGTAGCAGCAGCAGCAGCAGCAGCAGCAGTAACAGCAGCAGCAGGAACAGTTGTAAAGGCGGAGACTGCTACCGCACTAATTCCACATTCTGTCTCTCTGTCTGTCTCTCTGTCTGTCTGTATGTGTGAGTGTTTGAATTGGTGCGCGCAGTGCAGCGGCAAATTATGTGGTGTGTGATTTGCCACAGACGTTTGGCCCAGCCTCCGCGTTTGCCCAGCAGAATCCTCAGCTAAAAGTCTAGTTGCAACTAGACTTACTTCTGCTTTTGTGCCCCGAAGACGCGGCCGAGGCGCAGGCAATATTTTAACACCAAAGAGTCAAAGAGCCAAAGGCAAAGCTGCACAAGAAAAAACAAAAAAAACAAAAAAAAAAAATTAAAGGAAGACAAAAAAATAAAAAAAATCGGGCACGAATTTGCATGCAACTCGTTACGCCTGGCACTTGTGTGTTAAGCCCGGGTGGCGCCATCGTCCAGCCCTCACCCTCACCCTCACCAGCACCCCTTTAGAAGCCCCTCACACTCGCACACGCTTATAAAAAACCATATCGATTTTGCAGTAAATAAAACATTCAAAGATTGAAGTTACCGCTTTTGAGCTTAGTCGAATGGTGTGTGGCCTCTTTTTTATGGAGTGCGCCGACAGTCGGCGGTGGCTCCTGGTGGTTGCTCGGCTTGCCTTGATGGCGCTTCCTTTTATGGCTTCCGTTTTCATTTTTTTTTTCTGTATTTTTTTTTTTTTTTTCGCACAGCGCCACCAGCAGCAGCTGTTGGTGGGTTAGCTTTTGGGAATCATATGCGGCAAGCAGGGGCACAGCCAAATTGTAAATATTTTTGTCGGCCACGTAGCGGCACAGGAGAAAATATTGCATTTTTCGCTTGGCATAATAAACGATGTGCCAAAAAAAACCTCAAAAGCTACAAAAAAAAAAAAAATCTGAAATACCAACTGTTTCGCAGCATACCCAAACGCTTACTAGCCAAGGGATAACTTACTAGAGGATTGCACAGTGGCAACTGCGAGCTTCCCTTAATTGTTTATTATCTGAGCATCTACGGCAATCTTTGAAATGTTAAAATCCTTAGATGTGAGCTACTTTTCAATAAAAAAAAAAAAAGGAATCGCTGATGACCTGCTTTGAGGTAATCCCCACTGTTGGAGTCCCAAATGGGGGTAATCGATCTCATAATAAATTCAAATGGTTTTAGAGTCAAAACGACTATTTGGAAGTTGCTTGCGGTTAAGTCCGACTGCAACGTTCGTAGCTTCAGTTAAGGAAAACAAATGCAATCGATTTTTAAATTTGATTTAATATTTAAAAACCTCAGCTGGCAGTTGGGAAGTCTGGCTGTAATGCTTATGGGGCATACAATTCTAGTATTAGAATTTAAATAGTGAGAATTTACAATGCATGTGCAATTTCTAACTGCCGGCTAGCGTTCGCTTTACAAAAGCCATCAGCTAAAATGCCCAAAACGGTCAACCAACTGTCACACATGGCCAAAACGACGCCGACATTGACAAAAAAAAAAACCAAAGAGCTGGAAAATCAAATTAAAATGGCGCCGCTGCCTTTTTGCCGACTTAAATGTCTATATATATATACATACGTACATACATATGTGTGTGATCTGTATGTTTGTGTATTTTGCAAAAGTTGCTACGACCATAAATTTGCCTGCGGCATTTGATTTGGCATGAATTATAGAAATCGTAGCTACGACATTCATTTTCTTGATTTACAACAAAAATAAATATAATGAGAGGATAAATGTATATATTTTAAGATATAGATTTGCATTTAGTGGTGCATTCCACTGGCCACACACTGAAATAAGTACATCCCCTCCCCAAAAGGTAGAAGAAACTCGGTGATGGATGGGGTAAACGGGTTTTATTTATAACGCAACAGCCACATCCCCATCCCCATTGTGGCAGGTATGGCAACTGGCAGTGGCGCCTTGCACTGGCCACGCCCGGACACACGTCAATAAAACTGCTTCAAACTGTCCACATTGAAGCTACAACTAGAGCCGGAGCCGGAGCTGGAGCTGGAGCTGGAGCTGGAGTGGGATCAGGAGCCGGTGCTGAAGCTGATGCGATGTGTGGCTGGCGATAAGGCTACTTTAACGCTGTCCTGTCCCCGTTTTGTGCATGATACGAGTATACAACGTGGACCGGCCCCTTTCATGTTTTTAGCCAATAGCAGGGGTGGGGGCAGGTGTTCGGGTAGGGGTAAAGGTGGGGGGCAGGGGCTCCGCAGAGGGATTGCGAGCTGGCAGAGAAGGCCGTGGCGTTGCATGGCGTTTCAAACATGCAAATTGCTTGCGGTTCGCTTCGGTTTTTCGCTTTCAATGAGTGCCTCGCTTACAGTTTACTCGGCTTTTATTTTACGCCACACACATATCGATGTGTGCGCATGTGTGTGTGTGTGTGTGTGTGTGTGTGTGTATATTCATGTGCTTGTGTTAGTTTGGTTTTTATGCGCCAGTGCCAGTGCCAGTGCCAGAGCCAGAGTCGGTGCCAGTTCTAGTGCAAAATGCAACTACAAAAAATCCATTTAGATTAATTAGTTTTAAAGCGAAACAAGCGCTTGATGGGTGCAACTAGGAAGTATGGAGGGGGGTGGTGGAGGGAGGAGCGACAAAAGGAGGGCGAGGCCAAATCGGTTCTTGCGGCTACTTTAATGGCCGTTGCGCTCAAATCTCTGCCTAGATGGCCCCAAAAATAGCCCGAGCCACAACTTGCGTGCTCATAAAAATTTCAACACACAAACAAGCGCACACACACACACACACACACCCACTCACTCACACCGAAAATGAAATACATAATAAAAGTGAATTACACGTTTTGTATCTTTATGTGGGCGCAGCTCAAGTCGAGAGTCACTTTCTGCTTGACTACACTTGGGCAACTTTGTTGGCCAAATCTGAGCAGCTTGCAGATACCAATTGCCAGTTGCCAGTTGCCACTCGCCATTCGCCAGTTGCCGGTTGCCGGTTGCCGGTTGGCACCTGCCGACCCACTAGAAAATGACGCTTAATGATGTCAGAGATGAGCGACCGCAGCTGCCAGCAAAATGTGTTCGTGTAAATGTGTGGGTGCTTGTGTGCGTGTGTCAATGGACGTTGCTCCGCTTGGTTGCAAGTTGTCGACCTGGCCATCTACATAACTAACTAAGCGTGCCGTGTTGCACACGCTTTTAGGTGTTAAACTTGTCGTACACGAACTGCACACCACTTCACAAATAAAAAGCGGTTGCAACGAAAAAAAAAAAAAAAAAGAAAACGTAAGAAAAAAAGCAGTGAAATAAAGTTGGCTCAAAAGTTTGTGTATTACTCGCCGACAGCAGACAACCGACAAAGAAGTCTGTCGCTTTCATAGAGAGCAGTTAGGAGTTCGAAGCTGGCAGCTAGCCTCGACCGACTAGTTTATAAAGTCGCCCCACTGTGCTGAAAATCAGCTCCTCTACCAGCTCCTCCAGCAGCTCCTCCAGCAGCTCCTCCAGCAGCTACTCCATCAGCTCTTTAGCAGTTTAAGCGGCAGTTATGGATGCCTAGGCCGCGTCGGATGCGCCAGTCTTGGAGCAGATGAGGAGTCAGGTGTTCGAGCAGTCTGCCATGATTTGCAGCTGGAGAAGTTTCGCCCACTATAGACATAAGAGTTGTTGCCACAAAGAAGGCAGACCTTTACTTTAATATCTCATTTAATCTAGTCTATGATAAGAAAACTGTCAATTAAATAAAATGTAATTTAGATAATGTGCATTAAATTAACAAAAATCATGACTGAGTTTCAAATGTGAAATACTGAATGTAGGGTATCTGCCAGCCGACCAGCTCATCCCCAGTGAGTTTTTCGTTATTCCGCCGCCATTTGTGAGTTTGCTCGATTAAAAACTTGTAACAACTCGCCTCGTTATCTTCTTTTTTAAAGCCACACAACAGGGAAGACAACGGAAAAGCCTGCAGACATGATGAATAATTTGATTCACATGCAATACAGTATAGATGCTCTATAGTAGTGTACGATAGATGATAGATGAGATGCTGGCTGCAATTAAAAATGAGGATGCAAATTGCAGTTGAGGCGGGGACAAATGTTTTTTAGGCATTTAGTTTGCTGGGTAAAAGTTTGATTGCTTCCTAGACATTGCCTGGTACTGAGGACTGAGGGGGTCGGCGGTGTGGGTGTGAGGGGTGTGTAAAATGGCTGTGGCAAACTTTTGCCTTTGGCTTTATTCTTTAAACTGCAGACTGAGTGTCCTGTGTCCAGGGGCAAGCGAAGGAAAAAAAAACTAAAAATAAAAAAAAAAAAAATAACATTTTACTGCATCATTAAGGATAAGCATCAAACTGGCTTTGAATTTTGTTTGTAGCCATTCTGCGTTTTGTGCTCAACTTTCTTGAGATAAGTGAGTAAGTGAGGCAGCAGCTACGACAAAGGATGACAATAAAATAAGGCTTTGTCCTTTAAATGGCAATGGCGCTCGAGTTTGTGGCAATCGAATGGAGCCGCAGATGAGCCGTGCTGATAAGTATTTCCGTCTTAAATTGCTTCTGGTCACATGTGAATCTACTTTAAATGAACTGCCCAACTAATTAGGAAATCATTTACGGCCGTAATAAGTTATCCAAGTCTCAAGCCTTCAGCCATTGCGTGTCCATAGTGCAGATGCCACCAGTTGCCACCTACTGCAACTGCAACTGCAATCTGCCTCAATGCTCCGCTTCCCCACACGCCGTTTCCTGGCGTGGCAAGGACGCAATGCGAAATCCTGGCGAAATCCTTAGAAATGTTTTATTGGCCCAACCTACGCTTGAATAAGCTAGCTTAGCGGAAGCTATTGGATTTTATGCTCATGACTTTTGTAACGTCGAGTGGCGATCCGCCGTCCAAGTCCGAGTCCGAGTCCGAGCTGCTGGAGCTCTGACTGGAGCTGGAGCCGAAATCCAGCTGCATTCGATGTGGTTCGTATGTATGAAACACTGTCTGCCTGTCTATGTGTGTCTGTCTGTTCGACTGCCCGGTTGTCGAAGTGTCGGACGGTCTGTTCATCGTCCTGCTTAAGCTTTGAGCATTGCAGCAGCTTTTCAGCATTCTTTTTGCAGCTTTGGTATTGTTTTACTGCCGGACACGATATACTCATAGGATGGTGCACCTTTGGGCGCTGATTATCTGCACGTAGCTCGTTACGAATTCTACCAAAAAAAAAAAAAAAAAAAAAAAAATAAAAATAGCCGTGCAGCTTCCCGGCTGGGTTTATTGTCTAATGAACGACTGCTGTTGTCAGTGGGCAACAGTTTCAGCTTTCAGCTTCATTCATTAACTGCACATGATAGCCGTTGCCTGTTGGCAGTTGCCAGTTGGCAGTTGGCTGTAGTTGGCAGTTGGCTTAACAGGAGATGCACAGCTACGTACCTAGAATGGGCATCGAAGCTGTTTTTATTCCTGCTGTCAGCGCTTGTATTGGCCAAATATTTATGTAATGCTTCCAATCGCATAGCTCAGTTGCAATCTGGTTTGCTGTCAGAAATTTGTGGTATTTTTTACTTAACAGATTTTGTAGTGTAACGGGCATATGTTATAAAATATACGCATCCTTTGCTACCATTCAATACAAACAGACACACATCCTCACATCCACACACATGCATACACAATGTGTTGTCTATTAATCCAGCAAGAACAATGGAAATGCCACCGCACCGCATCCATTTACCATTTTTGCCAGGTTAGAAATATTGCAAAATTTTTATTGAAGAACGTTATATGAAAGTGCCGACGGGCTAAACCTGACGCTTGGCTTAAAAGGCTGCGGGCTGGGACTGAAATGCAGAACAAGCTGTGGAATCACATTCCGAATTCAAGAGATGGGAGTCGAACATATGGCCAGACTGTCTGCCTCCTGCTCCATCTAGGATAGAAATATTTAAAACGCTCAACAGATGTTCTCTCCCTCTATCTCCGGTTCGTAAGCAGATTTTTAGATATATTCACTTACATTGATTTACATAATACGCGTCGCAAAACAATAAGAGACACGCACAAGACTTCGCATTGTTATTGTAACATATTCCATTCTCTTCATCAACAATTCACTTCTGATATTTGGTTCGAGTGTTGAGTGTATTTTTCGTACCGGCGCACCTAAGCAAATTTTATTTACTGTTCTTCTTGTTGTGATTGTTTTTCTTCTTCTTGCCTCTGTATGTTCGAAAACATCAATTATTCGATGAAATCAAAACAAAAAAGAATCAACGCTCTGGTTTCAATCCCCCACGTCTCCATCACAGGAGGGTGAGCAATCCTATGCAGCTTCCTGTGATGCTTTGTTTTCTTTTTTAAGAATACGTGAAGATACATCTGGAAAACGTGTAGAAAAATGTAACTTCCGGTTGCCATAATTGATGTTAGGCTGTAGTAGCAGACGCAGAGGGAGAGTCTTAAGCATGCTATAATATATATACAGACAAATGTGTGTGTTGGTATTGATACATTAAGGGGTGGATATGATTGAAATCTACCTTTGAGGTAGTTAAATGTTAATATTTGTTTGTATAGGTGATAACTTAATATATTGTATCTGTGGCTAAATATTCACATATGTCTGTATTTTAATTTTAAGCTAAAAAAAAACAACAAGTAAGAAAATTATAGACTAGAAGATACTCCAAGCCCCGTGAAGTGCTTCATTTAAAACAATTTTACTTACTTTTCTTCATGCTTTCAGAAGAACTAAAAAACTTTAATTGTATGTCACAATTTAAATTGCCGTTAAATTAAGGTACTAATAATATTTAAGCAGGAAATGAAATATGCTATTGGTTTTGAGCCCGTTATACTGTTCGTCTGTCTGTTCAGTTAAATAGCTGGAGACTTAAAATTTTGGATACATTGTTATTGGTATTACCTGGAGGCGTGGCAAATCAGGAAATACTATTTTTTTCGGTAACTTAATTGGTTATTCTAATGTTTCATTGATATTTATTTAGCTTTCAAACTGGAATAGAATATTCAGATATTAAATTAAAATAGACTCCAATGAATTCTTTTGCACACGACTTCAACGTTCAAAATTGCTTTAGAATATGTTAATGATAGTAAAATGTATGTAATAATAGGGGATTTTTCCAAAATCCGAATTATAAAAAATGTGTGCAACATTTAGCTTAATATATATTTAGTAAGTTTCATGTATCTAACTTTTAAGTTGTACAACAAATTTATTGTTGGTGTTTTTTTAAAGTTATTTCCTTTAAGGTAGGTTACCTTAGATTCTATTCAATTCAATTCCATTGCAATTTTTATAGCAATATGTTTTTCTTCCGTCTGCTCCTTACATACGCTGAACCGGAAGTAGATGCTCCATTGCCTATAAATTTTCCATGGCCAATAACGCACAAAGCGTATACTTCCGCTTACGATTTTTTTTTGTCCAGTTTGGATGAACTAGAATTTGAATTCGGAATTGAGTTTAGAGTGATTGACTGCCTTGCATGCCCAGAATCGTATATCTGGAGTCCATCGTGTGAAAGAAAACATAAGCCTTATTATACGGTTATATTAAAGGCAATCAATACTGCAAAGATATATATCTGAAGAGGGAGCGACGCATTTGGACTTGCCAGAGGGAAAGAGACAAAGAGACAGAGAGAGAGGGAAAGAAAAAAGAGGAAACAAAAACAAAAACACCCTGAAATATTTATTATCTGACGATTCCTCAGACAAACAATGCGAATGTGAATGTGAACGTGAATGGGATTCGATGGCGCACGTTCTACGTGCGCTCGTGTTTTGGCTATTTGTCAACTGACGATTGCCAGCAATCAGACCGAGAATTGACAAATATCTGAGTTTCTCGTACGCCTTGTGGCTGCTGTCAAAATTTATCATAATTTTAATATTTAGTCGCTGACGAAACTTTTACATTGATTTCTATAAAATTGGCTTTAAATCTGACTTCCAGATATATTGATACATAGCTGTCGAATTAAACGTCATATCATTTTTGTTATACTTGTCTATGTTTTTATGTTTTAGCCTGGCTTCTTTTATTTTTTCTCTTAAATCATTTAAAAAGTGAACAAATTTAATGCTAAAATGGCAGTTTTTCTTTACTTGCATGCTAACAATAGAGAGAGAGAGAAATAAAGGACGTAAAAAACTTGTTCCAATTTCGAATTTTCGTCATAAAAAATTGAAAATGTCAAAAACAACGTAAATCGTTCCACCAATTGGGAATTCAATGTGTGTGTGTGAGTGTGTGTGTGTGTGTTGTAGTTGCTGTGTGTCATTCAAAACGAAGAAATAAACATTGAGTATGCTTGTTGTGTGTTTGCCTATGCCACTGTATGTGTGTCTGTGTGCTGGTTTGGTTTAGCCGTTGTCGGCATGTAGTTGACATCATTGATTGATTTAGCTGTCAATTGCATAATCACTCAAGCGTTATTGTTCAACTGCTCAGCCAACGCCTGCTGGCCTCGGGCACGCCCCTAGGTACGTCCCGCCCACTGGCTGCTGCCGGCTGGCTCTCTGACTCCATCTGCCGCCGAGTTTGACTTGGCTGGCTAAAACGGTGGGTGGTTGGGTGTATGGGTGCTGCTAACGACGAACGTACACATACGTACGTGGGCTGTCCACGTGTGTGGCAAATAAACCAGCTGCCGAGTGTCAGGCAATTGTCAGCAGGCAGCTGCTACTGCTGTTGCTGTTGTTGTTGTTGCTATAGTTGTAGTTGCAAACCGCAACAGCGTCAGCTGTCGGTGAGATTGTTACACAGGCAGACGCAGGCACTGTTCCAGACACAGTCTGCCGTGCGTGTGTGTGTGTGTGTGTGTGTGTGTGCGTGAGCGTGTGTATTTGCTTCTGCATGTGCCTCGCATATTGGTAACAGCAATTGATGTGGCAACAAATTAACATGCCGCAAATGGAAGTAATGACCAAGTGTTAATTGTTGTGTGAGTGCCGGCGACCTAGCTCACACACACACACACACACTCAACTACTCATGGGCTTGTCTGCCAATGCAATTGCATGTTGACGTCATTGAAAATTGATTCACTTTGCCTGAGAGCAATGGCTACTCCCCTCAGTCATATTCTAAGAAGTAAGAAATTAATTTTGCGCTATAAATATAATAAATTACCTTTCCCCTATTATTTTTTGTTTTGCTACCTATTTTCATTTTTCACACACACATTCCCCCTAACCAAGCGACAGCATAAGTTCTGCTCAAAGGGCTGTAAAATAAGCCTCGTAAAAAGTGAATATGTCAACGTCCGGCATTTCAACAAGATAACAGTAAAGAGAGTTGACCAAAGAACCTGCGGCAGTCAACAAAAAAAAAAAAATAAATAAATAAATGAATAAAAATAAATAGGGGCAAACAAAAGTTCAAATCAACAAAATACAAAAGGAAAAGGAAGGGCACAGTTGAACTGTTGCTTTCCGAACCCAAACTGGGGATTCGAAGAAAAAGAATCAATCAACCTATAATCGATATGACCATTTTAGATAGACGATGCTTACCAAGATGGAAGTCTATTGAAATATAAAATAATAAAAGTTTATCATTATTTTGTAATATCCAAACGGTTTTCAACTTTGGTGACCGTTATTCCGTAATAAACTGTAATTTTCAATAAAGAAATAAATCAATCTCGCTATCTAAGAGCAGCAAAGCAGCGTTGAATACGGTCTGAATGGACGTCGTAATACTCGTTCTCTTCAGAGTCTAACCTTAGAGAAGATGGCAAGTATTTAAAGTTTAAAATTAGTTGACGGCTGAACAAGATATAATTTTATCTGAAACAGGATAGAAATTGACGATGAAATTGTTTAATCAAATTATAACTTATAAGTATTTTTATTGCATAATGATGAACAAATTTTTATAAACTATGTCCATTCATCGGTCATATTTCCATATATATACTCTCCTATTATTAATATTAATAATAATAAGTTATTAAATAGATGTTGGGTTTCATGAAAAGAGATTCATTTTCTGGTTTTCATAATTTCTCTGAGTTTCATCCTTCAATTTCGTGACGAATTTTTTTGATAATTTGCTTGTGGTGATTTATGAGTGTTTGGTATGAAAATGCGCTACAGTAATCCTTTAAACAGTTAAACCTTTAAGCAAAAAGTAGAAAAAATATAATCTAAAATGATTACTATAAGTCAAGCCTTTAAGCATGAAGAAGTAAAAACATAAACACAAATATTTTAAAACTTGCCTCAGCGCCAACAACTGCGAATAGCTGCAGCAAGAGTGGACTCTCATTAAAGTTTTGGCCCTCTTTTATCTATTGACAAGCGAAAAAAAAACAGTTTGAAGACCTTTCCTTCTTTTTAATGGGTGAGATGTGACTGCTCAACCAGCAATAGAACGGCCCCAGTGGCAGAGATTGGAATGCATCACCGTTTAGTGTTAAATTTTGTTGCACATTCGCGACACACTTGCGATTTTGTTTGGCTGATTTTTAGCTGCCAGATACAGGCAAAATAAATAAAAGTATGCGCCGCGTTAACAAGCAGTGGGTGTGCATCTGCATTTGAGCTAGGGGAGGGGGGTGAGGGCCGCAATTGCAGCCAATGAAAGCCTGTTGTTGCCGTTGTGGTTGTTGTTGTTGTTGACAGGCAAGGTGCGGGGTGCAACGCTGCTACAATTGCACGTCAACGACATGTTTGTGCACTTGACAATTCATTTCATTGTTTGTAGATTGCATTTGTCGCCCAGCCTGGCCCCCCACCCACCTACACCATTCTGCAATTGTAAGCGTAAATGTGTGTGTGTGTGTGTGTGTGTGTGTGTGTGTGTGTGTGTGTGTGTGTATGTATGCTGGTGTTGATTTTGTTGTTGCTGTTGTTGTGGCTTGCTCCAAAATTGCATTCACAGCACGCGACGGGCGCATTTCACTCGCTCCCGACGACGACGAGCACAAACGTTGCAGTTTATTCTCAGCAGCCTTTTGCTACCTTTTCCATGTTTTTCGCTTTTCTTATTTTTTCCTGGTTTTACTTTTGTGTTTTCTTTCCTTTTATTTCTTTTTTTTTTTTTTATTTTTTTGGCATACAAAATGCAATTTTCTTGGCACTTTTGCCGAAAACTTGGACTTCGTTACTCTTTTGGCTTTGTGTCGGTGGTTCAGTGGGTGTTTTTGTATGTTTGTTGGTTGCAGTATGCACGTGGTCAACAGGTTATCCTGTGGCCGCCCGTTAGTCCTGGCTGCGCCTTGGGTGCCCGTCTCTACCTTTACCGTAAGCTTTCAGCCCCCACCTTTGCCTGTTGCCTGCTGCATTTATTTCCGCTTTAAACCTTTTTGGCATTTTGCTTCCTTTTTTTTTTTTTTTTTTTTTTTTTTTTTTGTTTTGCTCTTTGCCTTTTTGTGCATTTTTTGTTGCTGCACTTTGCGGTTTTCTCATCTATTTGCTGCCGTTGCAATAACAGCAACAACAGCAACAACAACAGCAGCAACAAAAGTAAAACGTTTGTTCAACATATTGCCATTGCCTGCTCTGGGAGTCCTTGTTGTTGTTGCTGTTGCTGTTGCTGTTGGCGCAGGAAATGACTTCAATTTGCTGTTAACAAGTTTAAAATTTCGAAATTGCTACGGAAATACACAACATGATTTCAACCTGAGCATTGGCGCACATAATTACTCAAGAGGTGTGTCCTGAAATTGTGCTCTCGCACACCTGCCACATACATATACATTTAGCAATGCTTGTGTACTGAATGTCTACTGTGCGACTGGAAGTCCAATTTTTATATTCCAATGATGACTTCATTGCAGCTGCTTCATTTTGTTGACTCCGAATTCCGAATGAAAAGCAGACAAGTTTTCGACCAGATTGAAAAGCAAAGAAAACCAGATCGTCAGGTTTACAACTTAAACAATAAAATGGAACTCTTCAACCCCAGATCCATGTACTCAATCGTTTATATTCCAGTCTCAGCAGCTGTTACTAGATGTCAATGAACTGGAGATGCTGCCATCGAAAGATTTCTTTCACTTGTTTTCAACTGGAAAATAAATTTGGCACCATTTGGCAAAATCTTTTGCACTTCTGACGTTGTTCGCTTTATTCATATGTTTCGGCCTCACCCTGGCCGTTTGTTAAATTTATAAATGTGAGTACGTATACGTGATATGGCTAAATTTCGCTCCTAGCTGTCTGTCAGTTTGTATGCCTGCATATCTGTATGTCTGTATGTCTGCTTGTGATAAATCAACAATTAATCAAACATCATATGGCCGTCGGCAGTTGCCAGCTGGCAACTGACAGACTTTGGAGACAACGCTTTTGGCCAAGATATGCACAACTCTAAAATGCCTATATATCATTCAGAAAGCTGTTTTATAAGTCGTGAGCTTAAAATGCCGAACTTTCATGTGGATGGTGTAGTAAATGCATTATTTAAATAAAGCACATTTTATATAAAAATGTTTCTATTATTATTTTTGTACATCATTGTTGTTTTAATATATATATATATATGTATATTTTAAATATATAAAATATTTTAATATATTTTTAAGAAAAATTAACAAAAAAATATTTATATATAAATAAACCACATTTTATATAACAACTTTTCTTATTATTTTTGTACATCATTGTTGTTTTAATATATATATCTAAATATGTTGTCGTAAAAGAATTTCAAAAGGCTAAATATATGTATGTACGTATCATAAATAAATCTGTATACACACAGTAAACATATTAAAAGAGTCAAAGGGTTTGCAGTTCAAAGGCAGTTACTGCCAGTTAAGCCTTCAAAATATTATTGGAAAAGTATCTTATTTGTTTGTCTTTGACCAAGGATAAAGGAACCAGAAAAGAAAAAGGTAACAATTTCGCGTCAATTACGAAATTGTAATTTGTCTAAATGAGGTATTCTTAGGAACCTTTTTTGGTTTTTTGGAAATCAAAGGGTTATTATGCCAATTCAAATGAATTTTGTTAATTACGCAGTAAAGCCACAGTGCCTGATTTGTCTATTTATGAGGGAAACGGGGCTCGGGAATAAGGTTTTTGTGGGTTTAGGTTGTGGCACTTTGTAAATTGCAGACGGTTTTATTAAATTTGTTATAGCTTTACGCTTTGCTTTTTTTTGTTTTACCTAATTAATTTGAGCACTCGACACAAAAACGCGCACAAGCAAATTAACACATACCCACATTCACATATATATAAGCATGTATATATGTATGTGTATATATTTGTTGTTTTAATCATAAAAAAAAGCGTGGCGTGTGCGAGGGAGATACAATGACAATATCTTTTTGTGCTTGTTAGGCGAAGGGAGTTGTGCAAGCTAAAGGTGTGTTCTATGTACAAATGTGTAAGTTGATTATTAACCGACAATGGTAAATGTGCATGGGCGAGGAGCAGCGGTAAAGGCAGAGAATTAGGGGCTGCTTCTGCTCCCGTGTCTATAATTACGTTCATGCCCAGAGCAAAAGAAGGACAGGACATGCACAGTTGAATACAGGCATTAGGCATGCATAGCTATTTAGCTACACAAATAGCACACACATGCACCCTTCCGTCTACTCCGCTCCCCTGCTATCCAGAGCCCTCCATCCCCTATGGCAATGGCTGATTTCATTAGAACGCGTGCGCTCGAGATTTTGCTGCGGCTGCTCAATTATAATTTCATCCATGGGTCTGCCATGTCCTTCGTGTGCTTTGCAATAACAACAAAGAAATGAAATTAACTTAAAGCACAAATTAAGTGCGTTTGTGTGCCTGCTCGTGAGTACGTGTGTGTGTGTGTGTGTGTGTGTGTGTGTCTGCGTGTGTTATAGCTTTCTGTGTGCGTGTACTGCTTGAATAATCTAACGCAATTAATCGGTTCGTCATTGCTTTGACTAAGTACAAACATGTAACTGTCGTTGTTTCTGCCTCAGTAGTTACTACTGTCGCTGCTGTTGATGCCGTTCTTGTTGTTGTTGATGTTGTTGTTGCTGTTGTTGTTGTTATTGTTGCTGTGTTAATGCCATGCCTTTCAATATGCAAATTAATCTGAAATTACAACGCATCGCAATGCGTCACTTTTCATAGTTGAGCTAACCCGCTGGGCTCGTCCATTGCACGCTATACCCTTTCCCTCTCTTCTTCTCTTTCTCACTCTCTCACCTCATTGTCAAGCGGTGTACAATTAAATTGATGTGTGACAGGCTGATCTATAGTTAAGATCCGTGGCATCAGTTTTCTACACAAAATCAATTTAATATAATCGCAAATTTACATTTTCAATTTTTGATATATTATCTAAATTATTTGCAAAATAATCTAAAAATTCTAACATTTTTGTATGAATTGTTTTAACTTTATTAAAATAAAAAATTACCAATTTTAATTTCATTAATTTATCTAAAAATATTTAAGATTATGTGTGTTGTAAATATAAAAACTGGCAATTGGAAACTCAACATATATTTCTCTACCTTTTTGCAAACTTGTCTTCCAAACAATATAATCTTATTATTTTCTATTCCATTTTTTAATTTCATTTATTAATCTACAAATATTTACAATTATTTATATTTTAGGTATAAAAACAGGCAAATTGCAACTAAACATATATTTCTGTACCTTCTTCCAAGCTTGTCTTCCAAACAATAATCTTATTATTTTCTATTCGAACAATTTAAAATAAAATGGGAATTATAAAATTTGGTAATTTCATTTATTTATATACAAATATTTAGAATTATTTATATTGTGGGTATAAAAACTGGTAATTGGAAACTAAACATATATTTCTTTACCTTCTTCCAAACAAGTTTTCTAAACAATTAATTTATTATTTTATATTCGAACAATTTAAAGTCTGATGTAGATTATGGAAATAGAGCTGCCGAAAACAAATCAAATTGATATCAATCTAGAAACAGGAGCATTTAAATTTATTATATTAAATGTAAGATTGACCCCACGTGGGGAGCGCCTAGATGGAAGTGTGTGGCCCAGGTTCGAGCAAGCCAAAATCCAGACAAATTCAATCAATCAAACAAGAGGCAATGCCAATGCCGTTACGTGCCCGTAATGAAGTCCTGTCCAAATTTGCCTTTTCCTAAATTAGCACAAATGTTCTTTTTATGACTTTGACAGCGGCCAGCGGCCAACAGCCAATGGCCAACGGCAACAGCGGCGGCGGCGGCGGCGGCTAAAGCAATCGGAATGGCAATGGCAACGATGCTTTCGTTCTGGCTCTGGCTCTGGCTCTAGCTCTGGGTCTGGCTGTGGCTGTGGTTGTGGCCCTGCCGTTGTCTCTAATTTCTCATTAATTTGCAAGTGAAATCAGTGAACACGTTTCTCCCCAGCCCTTGCTCGGAGCATTGCGCCAACGTAACGACAACGAGGAAAGCGTCGAGCGCACAAAACGTAACGACAAACGAAACGAGACAATGGGGCGTATGAGTGGTGCATGTAAAAGGACAGCTAGGCCAGCGGAGAGGGGTCGCTGGAGGGTGAATGTAGTTGAATGAATGCTTGCTAGGTGTTTGCGGTGGTTTTTCGAGTATTTCGCCAGCGACCGAATGGCAACCAACGTGCGCGTTGTCAACGCCACTGCAAAGTCAATAGCAAAAGAAGAACGAAGGACACGAAGGACACGGAGAATACGAAGGGAGTCGAAGAGACGCTGGGACGCAGATGGTTGGTTGCCATAGAGGGTCGCGACTGTGGCTGACGCTCGGACTTAATTGAAAGGCGTTTATTTGGCTTTAAAAACGTAAATCAAATTCATTTAAATCTGCCTCCCACACGTCGCTTTCCCCTCAGTCATGCTGCTGCTTCACCTTTGTGCTGCAATTACACGGCACTCGGCACTTCGACAGTGCTTGACGGAGGGTCCAGGGATGGGGTGCGGCCGGTGTGGATGGGGCTGGAGTAGCGGTCGTGGCAGCTCATTTTATAGCTTGTATTTTAAATAAATGTTCAGCGTCTGCGTCGGGCTCATCTCCGCGTAGTTACCTTGCCGCAGCTGTGCAAATTCTAGCGCTTACGCCACTTTGGGCAAACAAAAGGAAGGCTCTTGACATTGGCCGTCATTCGCTTTTGTTGGATTAGCTTTGATTAGATTTTTTCCCAGGACAACGAGAAACGCCACGGAGTGTCACTCAATGGGCGAAACACATCTGACGTTGGCTCCGGACTCAATGGGTCCATGATTATAGTACTTGGGTCGCGTCCTTTACTGCTGCCTGCTAATTTTGTCGGCTTCGGCTTCGGCTTCAGCTTCAGCTTCAGCTTTCTTTTTCGTTCATTCTTCAGTGTTTTAAAATTACATTTCCGTGCGGAAGCTGCACCTGCGGCTCGACAGGTCGCATAGGCCCTCAGGGGCCCAGTCTTTATGACTGGGGGGCTGGGGGCGGGGCCACTCAATCTGTGTGACTCATTGTGTCAAATTATTTTGGGGATTTATGCGTTGGCAGCCATTTTTTATGCCTTACTACGCTTCCTTTAATAGCAGTCAATTTATTGCCAATAAATTTGTAGCCAAAAAGTTTAGAGTAAGGCCAGCAAAGCAGCAAAGCAGCAAAAATTTCAAACATTTTTATTTGCCCCAGTGATAAACTTGCAACATATGTGCGCGCCGGGTTGCGGCCCAAGGGCCCAAGGCCCGCTGTCGGGCCCGCTTTTGGCAACTTCTCAACACTGCGAAGCTGTTGGCCAAGGGCTGCGCTGCGCTGTGGCACAGCCAAAACTGCACTTAAATTCAATTTGTGCCGCGCTGCCTGCGAATGACAGCCGCAATGCTAGAGGACTCTGGCAGTCGGAGTGACGGGAGGCCGTAGCTTTAGCTAAAGCGTAAAGTGCCATTTTAAATGGCAGCCAAAAATTGTCGTCTTCATTGCAGCATAATTTCTGCTACTGCTGCTACTGCTGCTGCTACTGCTGCTGCTGCTGCGGCTGCTTTGTTGGCGCGATAAAAAAGTTGCTCCAGCCACAGCTGCCCGTCCCGCTAACCATCCTTTATTCGAGTTTTCTGTTGATTTAATTTTAAATGGTGACGCGGCCCATCGTCAGGCTCTTCATTGGGCACCGAAGCAATTTTATTTATATATTTCAGACACTCCAGGAGGGCCGGGGCGCTGCCTTGCAAATTGTTTGGCTTGCCAACTGAGAGCCGTTTAGTTGGCCCCCGGCGCAGGACAATGCGAGTACCCTCTCAACTCGGCCAGGTCTGTCGCACTCAGTCAGTCAGTCAACCATTCTGTCCGTCAGTTAGTCAGTCAGTCTGTCCATTGGTCGGTCGGTCGGGCAGTCACTCAGTTAGTCGCTGGCCGGGTGCAGAAGTTGGCACAGTGCTTGTCAAAAGGCAGCCAACCATGTTTGGCACTCGTGTTTTGCCTTTTTGTCAATTTTAATGAATAAATGCGTATTTTATGTGAAAAGTTGTTGCCATAAAGTTGCTGCCACGAAAGTAAATTAAATAAATTTATGTTGCGTTTCCACTTTCCACTTTCTACTTTCCAGTTTCCATTTTCCAGTTCAAGCCGAACGGATTTGTTGTCTATTAACTAAACATTAGAGGGCCCGGCCCCGTTATTGATACAAAATCTGTACAAATTGAAAATGGGCACGGAAATTGTTTGCAGCTTAATGATTTGGGCGCAAACTTTTCCACGACAGCCCATTAAAATTATATAAAAAGTTTACACGGCAGCCGTTTGGCCTATTTCAATTTAAACGCTTACATTTTTGGGCCTTGGTAAAAGCTTTGCAATACTTTTAATTTGCATTTAATGAAGTGCCGTTTTAAAGTTGAATGTGGTTGATGCTATGCAAATACATTTGTATAGCTGTACATAGCTCGATTTGGGGTCGCTTTCGATATGCAGCTTCTTGGCAGAGAACAACTTTTGACACTTGCCAACAAATATAAATTGTTGCAGGCAGCGTGAAAAAGTGTCAGGCTTTTGCGGTTGCTGCGTTCGCCGCTGCAAGAAAAGTCCCAAGACTCATTTTTCACGCCCAGCTAAGATTTGGGCGGTTGCTGGAATCGTTGCTGGAGCAAGTGGCTGCCTGGCTGTCTGACTGACGGACTGACTGACTGATTGTGCGGGCTCTGGGGCAAAAGTTTTTCGCATTAACTTCCGCTGCATGCCGCGTCGCGTTTGAATGCGATTTTGATTTGTCATTCGCAGCGTCGTGACAAAAGCCGATGCCTACTTAGAGCGACGAGCAGAACTTTTTTTGCCATTTCCATTTCCGCAGCGGCAGTCAGAAGCGAAAAGCAGCTCCATCAGAGACGCTTGGCGCCCACTTGTCGCCGATCATTGGTTTCCGTTTCCAGCCAACAGCTGCTAGTCGAACTCCGTAACTCTTTGCAACGTGCACAAGCGTATTTTGAAGTTTATGAAACAGCAGCACAAACCGAACCGCCGCTGGTGGCGGCGATGTTGGTGGCGGTAGCATCGGCGTCGCCAAGTCCAACTTTCTGAATAGATTAAGTTAAAAGTTTTGCTCATTTTCAGCATCGCCTCAATTGAGAGCTGTTGCCAAAGAGCCGTCGAATTGCATCACCTATGTATGTAACTCCGTTCGTCGAAAAGAAAAAAATAAAAAAAAAAAAAACAAAAAATCAACCAAATGATGTCAACGGCGTACGACTAGAAGAGGCACGATGTATAGCCAAAATCAAAACTTTCTCAAGTATCATTAAAACTAACCGAAAAATGGAGGACGCAAGCTTTCTGGTGCCTCCATTCACCATTATCTTGTTGATTTGCTTTCTTCTGCGCCGTGGCACGTAGTTGTCCTACCTTGTTGCAGAAGGGGCAAGTTTCTATGTGTGCCTGTTTCTTGCTGCTGCCCCGTTTGAAATATGTTGCAAAGTTTTTCCAAAAGCCAAGTTAAGTCCTTTGTTGCAAACAATAAACAGGCCAGCAACAACTGCGGCGACTGCCAATTATGGCGCTCACAAAAGTATGCTACAGAAAATGTAATTCAATTATGATTCCCTGCTAATGCAAAGAAATGAGAACGCGTTGCTAGAATCAAATAAAATGCGACTAATAATAATGCTAACTATACAGTAGATAGAATTGCCCGATAAGTGTGTGCGGCATTGTGTGTGTATGGGTCTATCCGGACTTATTTATGGCAGGCGCATTTATGAGTGGCCCGTTTCTCCCTCACGCAATAAATATATTGCATGTAATTAATTAATCTGCCAGGAGTTTGCTTTGTCGATAAGTGCGCCTGCCTATTTGCATCAATCTTAAGCACATAGCCCAACAGCCCAACAATCAGCAGTAATTTGGCCGAAGATCGCCTCGGGCTTATACTATAATAGAAATTCAGCATTATGCCTCCCCCCTCCCCATTTATATATTTTCGTAGCTGGTGTCGATTGGTTCTGTCTAATTGTTGGTCTGCTCTTTGATTCATGCGGCTTGTGGCCTACTCAAGTTTCATTGAATAGCCGAATTATTTATTAGCAATATACGACTGACGACAACTTTGTGGCAATGGAACCTCTGAAAGAGCCAGGCTGGTTAGTGGCCAGGGTTGGACCATGTGTTTGATGGCCATTATCTGCCATATCCGAACCCAATTGGACAGACACAGCTCTAACATTTCATCTTAGAAGATTTCTGGTCACAACTTACTAAACCTCATTTAGTTGGTACATGGCGAAGGGTTGGTAATAATGACCAACACATCGATGGTAGCTAAGCAATTGGGTTGAACAAATACAAATTTGTTGTAGCATAAAAATGTTAGAAAGGATTAGTTTTAAGTGACATTGAACAATTTCTCGATGTCGGCAATTATGGAAATATACTTAACCCAGCTTCTTAAGAAGTTTTCTAATGAGTTTCCAGGCAACCCGAACCGCAAAACATAAAGGCATTATAAATTTACATAGAAACTTCTGCTGTCGTTATTTAAAATCATACACACACATACACACACACACACGGCAACAACACGACATTCACACACATTCATAAGTATTAAAGCTTGTTGTTGGCTGGTGTAGAAAGCGTATGCAAAGAAACTTTTAGTTAATTAAAAAAATAGAAGAAGAAGCAGCAGCAGCAGCAGCAGCAGCAGCAGCAGAGCAAAATTGTTGTATAAATTTTGCCCCTTATGCGCGACTAAATGAAAAATCTACCCATGAGTGTTGTTAACCTGATGAAAAGTAGGTAAAACCGTAAGCGAAACAGGCGCCGGCGACTGAGCCACTGACTGCGACTGCGACTGCGACGCTGGCAGCGGCAGCGGCAGCACATTTGCGATTATTTCCCACGCGGGCACTCAAAACATAAAGAGCAATAAATTAAAAGCTAAAGCCAGAGACTACGGCTAAGTACGACAACTACCATGACAACGGCGACTAGGACGACGACGACGACGAGGACGAGAAATGAGGAACGAAGGCGGGACAGGCAGCACATCATCGGCATCAAGGATACTGATGAAGCAGCGCCCCAACGTCATTCAAGACGCTGAAATCAAAAGAAGAAGCATCTTACCTTTGACCCCAGGCAGGCACTTTAGGTGTAAATGAAAAATGTAATTATTTCGTAGATTTGCGTTCACAAAAATAAACACGGAAAATGTTACTATTTGACGGCCTCGGGCTCCACTTTAGCAGGTGGGGAGGGGTGGGGGGCAGAGGATGGTTGGCTGCTGCTCACAACCTAATGAGCAAGCAGCAAACGGGAGAAACTTAAAAAGGCCCATAAAATGTTAAATAAATAAATAGTGGCTGACAGAGCAATGGCCCAAATGAGAGCAACTTTTGTAGCTGCCGTTTGCAGAATCTCAAAGAAATTAGCGCATACAACTTGCGGGCTGGGCTCAGGTGAGCGGGGGGCGTGCGGCAGCGCAGTTTCGTACCCGTCCGTCCGTCCGTCGCCGAGCGGCCTGGCTGCTGCTCATTAATTAAGAAAGTGGCAAATGAAAAGCCAGCAGAACACGCTTCAAATTAAGGGGCTTCCTAGTGCGACGGCGACAACGTCAGCGAGAGTGAGAGCGAGAACGAGATTGAGAGCGAGAGCGAGAGCGAGAGCAACTCGTTTGCCGTTGACCTGTGGGCCGCGGGCGGCTGTGGGCGTGGCAGCAGTCCGTTCGTTCTCCGAATAAATCAGGTTTTTATTTGCTTTCACTTGTTCTGCTCTGATATTATGTTCTCCCCATTTTCATTGGGTAGAAGGGCGCTTTGTTTGCTGCCGCGTCGTCGCTTGCGGTTTTCAACTTGCCTGAATTGGGGCCGTTGCATTTTGTTGTTGTTGCTGTTGTTGTTGTTGGCTCAAACAAAAAAGTCGAAAATTAAATTATTAATTTATTGCTCGTTGCTCGAAGCCTCGGCCGAGCTTTCTGCTTTCTATGGGCCGGTCTTCGCTTCAGCAAAAACAAAAAAAACAAAAAAAAAGGCATACAGAAAAAGAACCAAAATAACCTGGCCGTTTCTGTGGCGCCACATTCTGCGGCTCCCCCAAGCTGAGGCCCCCACGGCCTGCTAATTATTCATAAATAAAGCCTGCATAGGCGGCTGCCGGTGCCCTTCTTGCTGCTGGGGAATAGCTCTGGCTGCTGGAGGCCCAGCACAGCATTCGGCGTTTGTTTATTTATTTAATAATTTGCACAAGTGCCGCAAAATGTTCTTTGATTGAAGTTAATGCGTTCGCCAAAAAGTAATTCGCTGTTGCCTCCACAGAAACCAAAAGGCAATCTGGCTTTTGGCCTACTTTCGGACACCGATCGGAGTCACTATGAAATGGCAATTAACAACGGTAAACGAACAGATATACATGTATATGAAAATAATGTTGGTACTTAACAGATAAACAGCTTTTCTCAGACAGTCTAATTTGCCATGTTGCATGTGGCTTACTAATATGAATATTGCTATACCCTGAGCCATTGAAAATGCGTAAATAGGGTAAATAGAAAAGGGTAAATAGGGTATAATTTTTGTGCTATGTGTATATATATTCTTGATCAGCATCAACAGCCGAGTAGATTTTCTGTCCGTCTGTCTGTCTATCTGTTCTTATGTTTGACCACGTCGGGCTCCGAATTTCTAAGAGATTGAGAGTTGAAAATTCATATATAGGCTCTCCTGTGACACATGAAAATCGAGTTTATTTCGAAAAATCGATCCCTTTTTTCGTCTGCTGGTTATCGATAACACGTTTTTTTTGTACAATATCTAGTATATTTTAAGAGCTAGAGTCGGAAAACTTATTAAAAAAAAGGATACATTTTGAAGAGTGCCTCATTTTCTCATTTCTATACAAATATTCATGTCATTAATATATTTCTGAAATATCATTAAAATAATGTTCTTGATGTTGAAGCACAGTTCAATTTATTCCGCTGTTCGTTCGTATGTGTGCGAGCTTTGCATTTTGCAATGAATGTGCATGCGTAAGATTTTGTAAGCAATAGTACGTGGCTTAGGGTATTTCCTAGTCGAGCACACTTGTTAGCAAGCTTTCCATTTTGCAATGGATGTGCATGCGTAAGATTCTGTAAGCAATAGTACGTGGCTTAGGGTATTTCTTAGTTGAGCACACTTGTATAAAATTAATAAATCTAATTTTTTATTCGTATCGAAGGTACCAAATGTAAATCGTATCATTACTAAATCTTGGAGTGAGAATCAGCTTTTGATATATATAGAAATTAAATAATATTCATTTCGAACTTACGATATTTCTCCAAATGGTGTGAATGCATCCTTCAGCTGCTGCGTTTCGATTTCAGCACTTAAATCTCCGACAAAAATGTGAAACTGTTCTGCAATGACAAAAGAGACGAAATAGAATGGCAATTACAAGAGGAATATAATCTTAAGGTAATTCAACACCTGACAATTAAAATTCATCAACTTATGCCTAAGGGCAAAATGCTTGAAGCACACTTGAGAGCCACATGAGAATCGTTTGCAACAGTTGCCGGTCGTTGGTTGCCGGTACCCGGTTGTCATTTTCCAGTTGCCAGTCGCAAGTTGCAAGTTGCAAGTTGCAAGTTGCCAGTTGCCAGTTGACTGAAATAGCAACGTGCAATTGTGGAGGTGTTTGGATCTCGACTCGTGGTTGATTTTGGGCTTGACATTATCAAGCGCAGCTTGTCAGCCAGCAGTTCCGCTTCCCGCGCCTGCGTCCATACGTCCGGCTTAGTTACGTTGTCTACGGACATGGCAAGCAGCAGGAATTTTGGTCGACACTTCAGGGTTGCAGCTGATGCTGATACTGATGCCTGGGGCTCCTTTAGACCAACCAGCTGGCAGCCACTGATACAGGAATATACACTCGTATTTCCAACAGGAGTTGTTGCTGCTGGTGGACTGGTGACCTTCTACCTTCTGGCTACCGTTAGTGGACACGAGTGCCGCCCAAGTGCTGTGACGTGTCCCGTGTGTATGCAGACGCCAGGAGCTCGCAGATGTAACAATTCTGCCTTCTATCTCAGTTGGCCAACTCCTCCGTTCCTGTTGTTGTTGCAGCTGCCGGTTTTTCGGACCGCGTCCGTGCCAAAATGACATAGTTTCGTATTACAAGGAAATTGCACTTGAATGTGTCAGTCAACGGCGACGGCAACGGCAACGGCAACGGCAACGGCATGTGAATGTGTATGCGAATGGTGAACGGTGGGCGTGGCACTCATTTGCTGCCGCTGTATGCTGTGCCCAGTGAAAATGAGGAGTGGAAACAGCGTTGACAAATATGCCAAAAAACGTACTTCCCACCATGAGCCATGAGCCATGAGTCTGCCAGCTCCCACGGCAGTGATTCCCTTCCCTTACCCTTTCATCCTCTCGGCTCCGCCTGGCCATTTGGTTTATCGTGTCTGCAGCTGGTTTTCGCCACGTTTAAGCTGCGCGTTGTCCCGTTGCTTGGCACGCGCTCGTCCATTTGTCCGGCTAAACGGCAGGAAGTTGTGCTAAGCGTCATTTCCGTTGTTTTGAGTGATTGCAATTGAGATACGGTTTTTGTGGTTACGTTTTTTTTTTTTTTGGGTTGGCGCTTTGGCCCTGCGCATAAGTGGTTCTGTTTCCACTGAGCTGATGTTTAATGTCATGTTCTGAAATCTGCCAATCTATATGCTTCACTATATTTTAAAGACCTTCTTATTGGGTGACACTTGGCGTACGTAATACAAATATTTATATATACATATATACATATAGATAAGTTATATATACAAAAAACTTTGTTTCCTCCATCAATCGGGTTGCAATTCAACTCTTCAATTTCAGCCTTGTACATTCCATGTGCAAGTTAATTTGTTTTAATCTCCAATTTATTGCCAACTGCAGCTGGAAATCTCGTAACATAGCCGCATAACAACAAATTCGACCATAAACAACCGGCCATAAACTTCAAAACGTATTCACACAGCAGCCTTTTTGGCCCTGAATCAAGTCAATTGGTCAACCGAAAACAATTTAATCAGCGCTTTTCATTTAACAACAAGCGCGTTGCCAAAAAAGGATTTGCCCAACAGATCAGATATGTTGGCCAATTAAGTTTCAGTAGATAAAATTGCGGTTACTAACCTGTGGTTATTTCTACAATGATATTGAGATTGAGATTTTTGGTATGTAAGTATGTAAGAGCAGCCAACAATAAATCGCCTGCAATCTGGCTAACACTGTGCAAACAATTAATGATGGTCGAGGGAGGGGTGTGGAGGGGACATAAAAAAGTCAGGCCAAACTTCAAAACGGTCATGAAGCTAGACAAAGAAAGTCAAAATGAATTCGCAGCCAAACACCAACAAACGAAAATGAGCGAACATCAAGCAGGAAGTGTGGGCTGTGAGGGGTGTGCAAACGGAAATGTAATTCAACATAAAAATACCGTAAATCTTAAATTAGAAATTTCGCACATTAAAAACTTGGAAATTGCATTAAGCTGCTGCTGCCGGTTGTTTGCGAGTCGCTCGCCTGGTCCATTCCATTCATGAAATTCTCAGTTAACGGCCAACCAAAATCCGAACAAAATTCCCTAAAGCAAAAGCTTTTTGAGGGGGGCGTGGCTGCTGCTAAAGTCCATTGGCGCACATTTTTAATGAGTTGGACATAAAAAAGTTTTAGCTTTCTGAAAAGCTGGCGTTGAAATGAAGGCAATGATATACTGACACACACACACACATACGCACACACACACACATACACACACACTTACAGAAATGGCATGGCAACCTGCTGGGCATTGTCTCTGCTCCCATTCCTGGCCACCTCGATGCTGTTGTCCTCGTCTGTTGTTTTATTGCATAATCGTGAGTCAATCAGCGACCTGGGACCTACACAGCGAAATAAGCATTGAGAGGTCAAGAAGGGGAAGGGAACGACCTTCATCAATGCAAGTCAGCTAATAAATACGTGCTGCAGCCAGCCCTCTGGGAAAATTGGGAATGGGGCGTAGCTCGTGGCATCCCCCAATAAATTAAATTTCAATGCAGCGCTTTCAACTTCGCTTTAATTTGGACTCTGAACGTTTTGTCGTATTTAATTGAATTGCGATTCCCATCAAATTGCGCATACGCCTCGTGTATCTGAATACCCATCGCATTGTTGCTATAATTTGCTTTAATTTAGCTCCCATTATCGCACTTTTAGCCGCTGCGCATCAATTATCTATTCCTTTTTGCCCAAATAGCCGTAATCCATAATGAGTGTTTCCTGTACACGAATGACACAATAATGATGCTATGAGTAAGGACTGGACATAGCTATGGAACAGTTAAAACAAACATTGGAAAATGTTTTCTTCTTTATATATGTTGTTTATAGGTTTTCCATTCATGCCTTTGAACTTCGCACAAATTGTATTACTGTACACGAGCAGCTGCATTCAAAACTTATTCATGACTGCCAAATTGATCAACAAGAGGCTGTCGAATGGATGTGGAGTAGAGGTTGCGTTTGAAGGATGCATAAATTTACAGCAAGTGTTTACCTTCATTTGCGTGCAGTCAGTGCAAACGGAACTCAAGTGAAGCTTGTGGCATTAGAATGTTGTGGCAGAGTCCGCAGCTCCTCTCCAGCTGTGCTGCAGCATATATTTTGGCATATGTCCAATGCGCGAACCGAAACCGGACTGACTACAAATGTGGTTGAAATGTACACGAAAAGCGGCAAACCGCAAAAGTAGCTGAACAAACACAAATGTGCCAGGCCAAATCGTTGGTAACTAGCATAAAAAAGCCCAAGCAAAAACACATTCATATGAGTAGATGAGTATATGAGTATACGAGTATATGAGTATATGAGTATACGAGTATACTCGTATTCAGTATACCAAATGGGTCGATGGTGGCCAAAGGTGATGAACATGTGTCTGTGTCTGTGTCTGTGGCTCCCCATTCCATGCTTTTCGCTTCACTGTATGTGTATTGATATGAGTGGGGCTGCAAATGCAAGCACAAACACAAATATAAACACAGATGCTAACTAACCACAGCAATTGCCCATGTGTGTGTCTATCTATGTGTGTGTCAGTGTGTGTGCCACTCACCGAGTCCGGCCAGCATGAGGACATGCAAAGCAGGATTACGACGATAGCGAATTTTGATGTATTTTCAACGGAAATAATGTTACACTGCCACTTGTACCTCTTTATAGCACCACCCGAAAGACACATACCTCTGCCATCATCAGCACCACCATCAACACCACCACCAACAACAACAAGTGCAGAGTCCATTATTGGTACGAGCGCCACCACCACCCACCACCCACACAAGCCACACTGCATTGCCCAAAACAACAATGGCTCTGATAAAAAGGATAAAAGCATAAGTGGGCAGAGCTCCTGACTCCAATTGCTGTACATTTTTCATATGAACACTCGACTGTAAAATGCATTGGCTCTTGAATTAAATCAACAACAACTCAAACTGAATAAACTCTATATAAAGCTCGTCCCCATGAACCAAGCAGCGGAAGCTCTCCAAAAATATATTCAACATTATGGCAGTATAGAGCCACAGAGTTGTCCAGTTTTACAATTTTCCCATTGTTGTCGATGGGACCTTAAGATACGTTTTGAAATGCAGTTTTCGCCTCACACCTTGAACTCTGCAATCGGCTTTGTCTTTTGGTCCGTACTATTGAAAATCGAGAAGAGTAATTATTGTTGACGAATGATTTTTGAATTAAATTGGAAAGTGGAGATTGCATAGATTTATTGATTGATTGTTCATTATTATAGATCATATATCTTTATTCCAAAAGGAAATGAAAAAAAAAAAAAGAATTTATTGGTTTGAAATTTTTGGATACATACTTTTTACTAGCATAAGCAATAAAGTGTAAAGATTTTTTATATCTGCATAAAAATCGAAAAATACTAGTTTTCCAGTTATTACAATTTTATATATACGAATAACAAAAAAAGTGCAGTTGTGATCGTTTCTTTGATATTTGTATTGTTTTAAAAATATAAAGAAATATGCGCTTAATTAGCGCTGATAACTAGGCCTTAAACACTTCGTTGTGTTATATTAAATATATATTTCAATTAAATAATGTATAGTATTCATTTGTTTATAAATACTATAGTAATTTTTCAGGCAATAATCAAACTATATTATCTTTCTTATTTATTTAATTTATTAAACGAAATTTATTAATTGAATGCTTTTGCAGATAATCTGTCGAAATTTATGCTTCCTATGAATATAACCCATAAAGCAAATGTCTTAAGTAGAACTTTTTACGTGTGAAGATAGTATGTGTGTGTGTGCTTTCGATTTGAATAATTAATTATATATTCTATGCGAACCATTTTTAGGATCAGCTTATTGTAAAGCATAGTGAAGTTATAAATCCAATTATATTGATGGAAATTGAACCATAGAAGCAGAAACACCATATAATATAAATGTGCATTAAATATTGTATATTATTCTATATTTAAATAACATATGTGAGGATTAAAGAGCCAGGTGCAGGGCATCAGGTATCTAATGTGTTTTAGCTGATGTAGTCGTAGGTGAAATACAGTTATACGTGAAACCTAAACGAACTGCAGCCCACGACTGGATGCTCAGGAAGCCCGCGACCTCAAAGCTCATTATTTGTTGTAAAAAGTATTACTTTCTCACACACACGCACACACACACACACACATACATACAGAGAAATGCATAGGAGGGCACAACAAAAACTAATAAGCTTTTGTGCAATTGCCAGCAGTCGTGGCGGTTTCTCGCCAACCAGCTGAAAGCTAATTCCAACACATGGCACAAAAGGTGGTGCAAACAGCAGAGTTATACCTGCGGGGTGGGGGGTGCATGCGAGAGGGGGATATGCAAACGTCGAATGCTGTGTGCAACACAATGCAATAACAGCAACAAGAGCAACAATAAAATCAAAAGGATTTCAGCAGCCGCAAAAGCACACGGCGTATAACATTTAGCCCGCGGCATGAATGGCTGGCGGGCGGTACAAGGCCGATTTGCCTTGTGGGTGGCCTCGGCTCTGGGTTGGGCGGTGCATTAACACACGGGCCAATAAGTATGCAATGCGGTGTGACATTTTTAACGCCGCCAACAAAGCGGCAGCGGCAACGGCAACGGCAACGGCAACAACAATGTCAACCAGCTAACCAAAGCAGCAGCTGCCTCCCTCGGGATGGCCCATAACCGCGTATGGTCTGATTCTGACGCCGTCTGTTGCGCAGGAAATCACGATTACAACGAGTCAAAGCACCCACCCACACACCCACACACACACACACACACACAGACACAGACACATATATGGCAGGAGGAAGACCTGCGAGCTGCAACTGCGGTAACAGAGCGTCATGTGTCTTTGCGCGTTAACGTGTCGTTATTTGCATGCTGACAAAATTAGATTTAAATATGGCGCACCCGCAGGCCTTCCATCATGCTGCAGCTGCCAGCGAAATGTCAGCGCATGTCCTGCTGATGAAAATGCGCCAAAGTCCTGGCTGTTTACTGCTGAACACCATTCCGGCTCTGAAGTCTTTACAGAATTGTCGCTGCTTATAATTGGAATAAGCGTCATCAAACTTAGAATATGGAAATGTCTGCATATGCAAGTGGTAATAGTTTACACAGAAAATTGATTTTTGTTTTTGAACACCTGGTAAGCAAAAACTATTGGAAGGTTACCTTAATGTAATTGGAAAAATTCTATCAGTCGATGCTAGGTTTAAGATGGGATTCGCGTTCTTCTTCGCTCTCAGCTCACAGCCCTGTATCGAAAAATTCAAATTCAGTTCGATATCATATTTACGTTTATGTGAAAACTTTTTCAATGTAACAATACGCATAGCAAAATTAACGAGCACTGAATAATGGGACGAATCAAAAGCAACTCAATCAAATCTAATATTTTATGTTGTATACTAGAGTATTATAAGTCTTATAAGGCGTAAGCCATGTATCTTTTAGATCTGCATAATTGTCTGCATAAAAAAAGCTCTTTGTTAAAATGAATTACACATCATACTACAAATTAGAAAATACTTGTTAGTAAGTATTTAAATATAAATAAAATACCATATTAAATATGTATCTGATCAAGTATTTGTTCATCATTTTTGATCGGCTTGTGCCCATTGTCATCGGGAGTAGCGCTTCAGTTGCCTTCATCATTATGAAACGTAAAACGAAAGCGATTTACAGTAATGCCAACACTTTGCCACCCAAGCATTCGGTTGTGCTCCTGAAACCCGTCCCCCTCGCCATCCCCCCCCCCCCCCCCCCCTCGCAATCCACTTCACGACATTGTTGTTAAATGAAGAAAGTATTTTTCAAATGCGAATTTCCGTTATGCGCATCGCGTTGAGCATGAAGACATTTTTGACTATTGTCTGCCGCGCGGCAATACGAAGAGCAGAAGCTCGAAAACAGCAACAAAGTCTCTGCGAAACTATTGCCAATGACAACGGCAACGACAACGACAACGACAACGACAACGACAGCGACAAGGACAACAACGACGACAGCGATGAGGAAGACGTTGATGATGGCAAGCGCTTCCGCCTTTGTTGCTGTTGTTGGTGCCGTCGTCGTTGTCGGTGCTCTATGTGCACGACACACAAAACATTGAATGACATTATCCTTTATTGCTTATCCCATGCTTTGCGCTCTTTACGCTCTATGCTCCATTCTCGGTGCTCGGTGCTTGGTGCTCGGTACTTGGTGCTGGCCGCTTGGAGCCTGCTGCTTGGTGCTTGGTGCTTGGTGCTTGGTACTTGGGTTTCGCCGACAGCTGCGTTCTGCACATTGGCACGCAAATGGCAGAAGCAGGACATGAACTCAGTCCGTTTGGTCCGAGAGAAAGTCAAAAGGGCAACGCGTCGTATGCGTAATATTAACTATGACACTGTCGAGCTCGAGAATTGGCTGCAGTGGCCCAGGCCTGAAGTGAAGGATGGCCGGGGGTAACGTGGCCAGCCGCATTGTGTCCGCCAGGACAAACTTTTTCATTTCCCCGCGGAAAAATTTTCAAAAATTTCATTTCACAATGTCTAAAGAAAAACTTTCGCCAAAGACATAGAAACTAGTTAGAACTGATTGCGGAGGGGACGGGGTCAACAAAGCTGAAAGTCGTGTCGTTCTTTGGCTACTTGGGTGCTCTCCTTTTCTTATACTTCTTCCAATTCGACACACACCCACCCATACACACACACACATACACACACACCCACATACCCTCACACACATACATACACTGAATGAGACAGGGCCAAACGCATTTCAGCGAAATAAAGTATTCAAATAAAATATGCTAAAATCTTTGAAGTACTTCAAATAGCAAAAAGTGAAGACAAAAAAAAAACAAACAAACTGAAACGAAAAACGAAAATAAAATAAAAATTGAAAATGGAAATGGCACACAGTTGAAAAGTTTTGCGTTCAGTTAAGTTCGAGTTCGAGTAAAATGGCAAACGCGCATAAAAACCATAGACAGGAATAAAAAGAATCGCTGAAACGGCTGAGGAAAGCCAAAGAAAGAGAAAATGAAAATGAAAAGCAAAAGCAAAAGCAAACCAAAAAGTAAATATCGTTTATGTTGTCATAACGCGCTATGCCCGGCAGCCACAGCTGCTCCACTACTGCCCCCACCCACTCAGATCTTTCTGCGCCTTATCATTTGAATTTCCCGACGTGTTTGTCGAGCTGAGGCTGGGGCGATAAAGATGCGATAAAGTGAGAACAAGTTTTCGAGATGCCAGAGACAAAGTTTTGACCGAAATTTCGCAGTTTACGAGTCGCTCCCGTCCGATTCTTGACGGACGTTGTTCGGCAAGCAAAATTGCCAATTTGTGTAAATTATTAGTTCAAGTAGTTCAGGAACTAGAACTAAATCAGATATCGCATTGTTAGTGTGCGGCCTTGTTCTCTTAGTGGTCGCTTTATAACTTTCCATCCCGTTGTTGGGAAACGTCCAATTTAATAAATAATTTAATTTGATTATTCTCATCGTGACGCATCTCATTGCATGCATATGTGAGGGTGTGCTGCTGTAAGTGGGCGCACGCCACGCCCACTTTTAGCATACTTAATTAAGCAGAAATGTTGCAGTAAAGTTTCAATGCGCAAAAGTTGAGAAGCAGCCAACAAAAACAACACACACCAAATTGTATTAAAAATTCATATTTGTCTAAATTTGTTTTCACAAGCTGTAAAAAAGAGAGTGCGGCTGCCAAAAGTAGAGAGGAGGCGAGTGACAGAGCGAGATGGGGAGAGAGAGAGAGAGAGAGAGGGGGGGAGGGAGAGTAAAGGGTGCTGTAGCTAGGTCCCACATATGTAAAATGCACAGCTGTTAGGTTTAATTTAACTGCAAATAATATATAAGCTCTACCATCTAAGTTACGTTATGTATGATGTGTGTGTATGTGTGTGCGTGTGTTTGAATTTGTGAAAGAGTTTTGTGTGTGTATTTGTCTTGTGTGCTATTGTTAGATTTTCGCTGCTTTGGCTGCTGCTCTGGTGCTAGCAAACTCAAATACGCAACACTCATGTGTTGGCCCAGAAAATTGTTAACCAAATTTTTGGCTTGCCCGCCAGGCGACAAAATTTATGCACGTTAAATTATATATGTACATTTAACATATTACTGCAGCTGCAGTCATATACAGCACCAAAAAAACAAATACATTTCCATAAGCACACACACGCATACACAGGGTCACTTTGCAGTAAGCAATTTGTAGAATGTAGCCTACTTTCGAGCGCAATATGCACACTGATTATGATATTGGCAGTTAATGTGCATTTGTGTGCTAATTCAGCTGCGTGCTGCGTGGGTGTAGTGTAAACGATGACTGTATTTGCATTGTGCCGCTTAGCCAATATTACGAACATTTTTTCCTGACAGCAGCTGAAATTTTCATTATTATTGTTATCATAGTTGCAGATGTAGTTGTTATTATTCTTGTTATCCTGCAGCATGTGTTTTTTGATATTCATTTACAAACTCAAAAGGATTGAACATCAATTATTTCAGTAAAAGTTGGAAGCTAAACATGGGGTGGAAGATATTAACACTTTTTTTATCTCATATTCCACTATTTACTATTATTATATGTTATCCTATATAGCGGTCAGTTTATTTTACGAATGGTAAATATCGCTCAAAATGAATATAAAACTTTAGCTAATTATCAAAATTATCTGTACTACATTTGTATAAAGTACAACAAAATTCCAAAATAATTATAATCAAAAGGCGCATCTATTTATACATTTTCATTTGTATTCCATACCAGATATATGTATGCTATTCCCTTCTAATATTTCCATTATATTTCTATATTGAATTACATAATTAAATTGAATTGTTTAATTAATTCCATTATAATAGAATTTCCTTTCAGTTCGTCGCTTCCCAAGGGTCACAGACAGAGCTCACAATGACAGCATGAAGCTCGACTTTCTCGCAGGTCTGCCATTCATTTCATTTGCGCCACTCCACAAACAGCAGGTGATTAGCTTTGCGGTCAACTGCAGCTGCATATTGCAGTTGCTGCGACAGTATGTGTGTGTGTGTGTGTGTGTACATGATCCCTCCCACTTTCTGTTCGGCCGCAAAGGCACACAAACGGAAAGAAGAGCCCATTCACTGTTTGTATTGGCATTTTGGCACTGATTGTTGACATCATAAACATGACTCTCATATGCTATGCGTACCGGTGGCTTGGAGCCCGAACATGGTCTGAACAAGACTGCCATGTTGTTGAATTGTTGTTATTACTAAAGGCACTGTCTTGTAAAGTCGTCATATCAACATTTACCCCATGAGAAACTGCGTTTGTTTGACCTCTTCTGCGTGAAGACTGTTGTGGCAATCACGTTTAATTTGTTTGTCCGTTTGTCCACAGTGGGCAAAAGACAATCGAAAGGAACAGAAATTGGAAAGCAATTGCAAAAGAAGTTTCCGCTTTCAAGCGAGGACAATTAAGTGACATGGCTTTGGCAACTGCATGACTTTAGGCTAAAGTATTTCCAGTCAATTAGAAACGGACTGCGGAACGTATACGTAACATTCACATATTTTGCGTATGGTTTGATTTACCGTCCTCTTCAGCTTCGAATATTTCTTTCTTTCTCTCGCTTTCTCTACATCTGTGCTTGTATTGCCCACTTTGTGTATATTGCCCCTTGAACTTTTCCAATGCACACACACACTCACACAAACACACCCAATCGAGCCAAGGCAAGCCACATTTATTGATGTCTCAATTTCCTCTTGGCAAATCACCTATTAGGAACCGACAGGCAGCTTCTGCCTGGCTGCTGTTGCTGTTGCTGTTGCTGTTGTTATTGGTAGCTGATGCTGCTTTTTGATGGCTTTGTTAGCTCTTACAACTGCTGTTGCAATTCGTACAAATTTAGCTGGCAAATAAAGCGCCTGGTAAGAGCTGCAAAGTAAAAATTACCCTTCACTAGGTAATGGCTTACAATTTGTTTGGCTGCTGCCGTTGCCATTTTTGAATTGCAAAGCTGCAAGCAAGCGATCGAAGCAACGTGTGTGTGTGGATGCGTGTGTGTGCTATCGGTTCTGTGTCGGGTTCCATGTGAGTTCTTTATGTCAAACCAATACCAATCCGAGCTGCATGCAGCTCTGACTAGTTTTGTCTCAGATTTTATGCTTCAGCTCTCGCTGATGACTGTTAAAGCTTAGCCTGGCCACACCCACAGCCCCTAGGTAGTGCAGGCAATATGCCACAAATTTCAATCAAACGTGCTAGCCAAAAGTTGCCACACAAGTTTCAAGCTAGGTAACTTAAGCGTGCTACCCACTCCCCACTCCCTACTCCCCACAAGCCCGCTCTGAGCGTGGCCGTTAACAAACTTTTGCATTAAGACATTAGCGCAAAGTTTTTTCCTGTTGCTAGTTTTCCTTTTTACCTCTTACGGTTGCAGCTGCAACAATTTCTCAACAACTAATTTCTTATTTGTTTGGCTCTAGCGCAGCAAAAACAACACCAACACACACACACATTCAGCGCAAGGAGTTCTCAATTTTCATTTCGCCGCATCGGTTTCTATTGCGGCGAGCAGGTTGAACATTAAAAGTTTTTGGAATTTTCATTCCTACAGATACGAAAATGTGCTTCAAATCCTCTGATTCGACGTCGGATCATGTCATTTGATGAAGGTCTCAAACAAGCTCTTCAGATATCTTCCAGCGATGAGCCTCGACTGCGCTCCTCGATTTTACGCACCACAGCCCAACCCACTATAATGTAGAACATCGTATTTTGCCATTATATGGACATTAACTGCTACCTACGAGCGCTATAACCTTGACATTTTCAAACAGGTTATAAAACACTCGCCTTTTGCAACCCCCCTCCATTCTTCTACCCTTTTATTGCCGTCGACGCTTTGGGTGCGCGTTAATGGCGGACAGCCAGCGCCATCTGCGTTGCACTGGCCATCACGGGAGGGCTGCTGTGGGTCGGGGTGGTGGCTCGTGTTATGGTTATGGGCACAGAGGGGGGTTGGCTGGCTGGCAGCCATGCAACGGGACTACGCGCTACGCAATTTCCGTTTCCGGTTGCTGCTTGCCGCAGCGCAGCACTGCGCAGCGCTGCCAACAGACAACTGCAGGAACCAGGCGCTCCGAAAATAGCGCATCCTTCCCCCTGCCCCCACCCCTACCCCACTCCAATCCCTATGTCTGCCATTTGGCGCGCAAACAAACCGTTAACACTTTGCTGTGTATCCAGGCTCTGGCTCTTGCTCTTCATCTTGCTTTTGCTGTTAGCTGCTTTTTCCCTCCCGCACTTATTCGCTCAACTGCAACTGCAACTGCAACTTTGTGGCACTTGTTATGTTGTTGTTGCAATTGTTGGGTGTGTGTGTGTGTGTTTTTTTTTTTTTTGTTTTTGTTTTTTGTTTCTGTGGCTGCTACTGATGCTGCCTTTGCCGCGACTACAGGTAGTAAATTTCCATTAAATGTGCATTTTTGTACAAGTTTTTGAATTAAACTTTTTGACTTGGCCATAGCTCAGCTGCTTTGGGCCATTGCCGTGGCTGGCTTCCTGCGGTGCCGTTTGCCATTTGCCGTTGTCGCTTCGGCTTCTAATTTTGCAATCTTGTCCAACAACTTAAGAGCGAGGTAAAAATAAATGTATGGGGGTTGGGGAGAGTGAAAAAAGTTGGACAGTGCTCAAAATGAAAACGAGTTCATTTTTGAAAGCATCATTATTTTGTCAGTTGCAGTATTTTCTTTATGGTACCATATTTAATCAGGTCTACTTTCTCGCTCTACTTTTCTCTTTGCTCCCACGAGGCACATAAATTGTGTCACTCTTTTTAGCTCGTTTTTTTTTTGTTTTTTTTTTTTTTTTAATCTATGCAGCAAATTTGTTAAGCTTTTGCTTTCAGCTGCAGCCGAGCAGCATTATTTTACCAAATGTTATAATTTCACACTCCCATCTCTGGCATCGCCTGTCTCTGGCATAGAGTCATAAAAGTCTCAGGACCGGGTCAGCTTAGTGGGTTGCGTGACCAGCCTCAGTTATGCTATATGCAAGGATATGTACATATACACACACATATATATATATATATATATATATATATGCTATATTTTTAGAATGTGACCAAAACATGCAAAGATTTCTAGACTCCCGGCAGATGCACACAATGCAGCGCCACAGTTTGACATTGAAAAATGTGAATATTATGCAGCAAACATTAAAGAAACTATGTAAATTGGATGCTGCAGCGGCAATAAGGGAGTGAGAGGCAGACAGAGAGACAGAGAGTGAGAGAGCGAGAGAGTGAGAGCAGCAGATGAAGACAGTTAGCTGGGAGCCACCCAATTTTATTCGGCCAACAAGCTTAGGCCACGTCTAATGGTTTTAATTAAGCGACTCGTCGCGAGAATTGCATGTCATGCATGAAATTCATTAGGTTTTGCTGAGTCTGTTTAGTGTCAACCTGCCCGCACCCCAGCATCTCCCTCTATTCTCTATTCTCTATTCTTCTGGTGTCCTCCTTTGATATACTTATATACATACTTGCTGGCATTTTCTTAAGCAAAACTTTGCTGGCAACTAAAACCAAACTTGACATAGTTCTAGCCAAAAATTGCAGCTACAAACTTACTTAATTTCTGCCAACTGCACTTACCCGCTGCCCCAACTGTGCCCCCCCCCCCCCCACCCCCTCTCTATTCCATGGGGTAGTTGGGTAGGCTATAAATGGGCGTGGCACACATGTCCCACTTATTTGCATAGTTATTCAAGTTTTGCCTGGGGCTGCGTCTTGGAGCAGGAGCACAAGTTGGAGCCGGGGCCTGGAGCACGTGAAGAGCCACTCAGTTTGACACTATTTTTGCAGGCAAATAAATACTTCGGCCTGAGAACCGAAAAAGAAAACATTTTCATGTTGATGGTGAGAGAAAACAGCGGGCAGGAAGAAGAAGTCACTTATTTGTCTTTGACACTTGGTAATTTTGCCGTGTTGTTGAGTTGTTGAGTAACATATTTTTGTTCGCTAGTGTCAACTTCCTAAGTTGTTTAGCAACCAAACATTTGAAAAGCTGATTGCAGCAGTCAAGGCAAAAAATTGTATCTTTATTAAGTTTTACGAACAATTTCTTATTACGTCACTTTCAAATTCACGATTTGCTTGCGCTAGTTGTATTAAAAAAGACTTCGAATTCGAAGGTAATTCAATTATTTAAATTCTTTTCCAATTGAGCGTATTTTGAAAATAGTTTAACCGGTTGTATTGATTTTGTGTTTTTTTTTAAGTGTACGATATTGACAAAAGCATTATCATTATAAACATCCGAGTCGATTTAATAAAATGCATTTGTCGGTCTGTCCGTCAGCCCATATGCATTACCAAGTCAATCTCGGGCTTGTTTGTTTACTACAATCGATAAACATTTCTATTGCTTGCTATGGATTTTAACCATAGTTTTTCAGAAATACCCTGTACTACATTGAGTCACTAAAATTGGACAACATATCATAAACAAGTAAGACCACTCTAGTCGACTGTGCTCGGCTAAGATATACCCTGTATCCCATGCTCACATACATAAACGCATGGTGCTAGCGATTAAAATTGTACTGTAGAGCGAACACCGCGAGGATATACCTTTATTGTTTATGATCCGATGTTAATGATATTTTTTGAATATGTTAATTACATTACACTGCGTATATGATTATATCTCCAAAAATGAGAGTCTTTCTTAGCTAAGCACAGTTTATTAAGTTATATCTAGCTCTTAAGAAGTAGGAGATATGCTCCACAAAAACGTGTTATCGATAACCCAAAAAACATAAAGAGTTATCGATTATTAAAAACGAACTCAATATGCGCGTCCTATAGGAAAATCCTTATAAAAAATTAGAACATTCGAATTCTTTTAGCTGCTGAGATTAACGAATTCATACATACGGACAAACAAATGGATGGACAGACAGACAGGGCTTAATCGAATAGGCTGTTGATCTTGATCAAAAATATATATATATATATATATATAGATATATATATATATTCTGGGTCGGTCACGCCTCCTGCTGCCTGTTACATACATTTTCACAAAAACATTATACCGTGTTTACCCATTTTTTTTGGGTTCCGATTCTTCAAACTAAATAATAATTTTGCAACCTTCACATTTTGCATTTAACAAAATGCCTAAAAAAAACGCATTTATAGGTATGTATATCCTTTTCCGAAGACAAACGGAACATGACATTAGGCCAAGATTGGAAAATTTTCTTTCATTTATCGGAAAATCGACAACAAAGTCATATATGTGTGCGTAAGGATTCATGTGTGAGTGAACCGTCTGCAGCCATATAACCAACAATTATATGAAGAGCCACACATATTTCAGGGCTTGTTATATAATGGTACACCCGACTAGAACTTTCTTTCCTGTTTAGGTTCGTCGGTAATACAAAATTAGGTAACTCATTTAATATTGAGAAAGCAAATCTAGTCCTTTGCTTACAGTTTGGGGCAAGCCACAGGACTGAAATTCCAGCCGAAAGTCTCATTTGAATTCATATTCAATTCATGGCTTGTGCAGATTCATTTAGCAGATTTATTTGTTGGCCACACAGCTTGTCAGCGTTGCTGGAAGTTATCTAGCCCATATACGTTTGTGTGAGGATGAAATGGTGTTGAAATCTGTGCTGGGCTCTAATGATTGTTCATGTCAACAATTTGCAAAACTAAATGAACACATTTTGCAATCATAAATTATGCAAACGCGTCGAGTGAGTTCACAGCCAGCAGCAGACCAACTGAAACTAGCTGCCAGCTGGACCAGCAGCAGAGCCATGTTCAACATATTCTTCACATGTGTGTGTGTGTGTGTGTATGTGTTAAAGTGGAGTGGAGTTGGCATCAGGCAGGTGTCAAGCGGCAACGGCGGCTTGTTAGCCAAACTGCCAACGCAACTATTACTGAGAGAGCGACTCATAAAGCAGAAAACAGCAGCGAAGGCAACAAAGCGCCGACATCTGCATGAGGTGTGATGGTTGTAAGAAGGAGAGTATGTATGTGTGTGTGTGTGTGTGTGTGTGGGGGGAATGAGATGGCATACTGACAACATGTGTTTTGAGGTGAAGCTTATAAATAAATTATTGATAAGCATCTGGCAGAGTTGGAGAGAACGTCAAAAGTTCTATGTTAAATAAGCACGAAACAACAAAACTTTCCACCGACAGTTGGGCGTGGGCGTTGGCGTGGGCGTGGCTGTGGCTGTGGGTAAAGTTGTGCTTACCGCAATAAGCGTTGAAAAGTTGTTGCTTGTGTTAATTTGGTTGTTGTTGTTGTTGTTGCTGTTGTGCTGTTGCTTGGCTTTTGAATTTTTAAATGCATAGAAATTACAACGCAAACTAAAATGCGAATTGCACAGCAGCCAGGCAACAGCTACAACAACAATCACAACAACAACAACTGCAGCAAAATTGTTGCAAGCTTGTTGATTAATTTTCGCACGATTCTCCACCCGCCTCCATCCTCCGTCCTCGCACACTCATTAACTTGACAGCTTACCCTGCAGAAGTGTGCCAGTGAATTTTAGCCTGTCTTTAAGCATGCAATGACACGTCAATAGGAAATGAACATGAGGCAAGAGTGTTTGCAACGCGTTGTTGCCATTAAAATGTTAAGACAAATTAAAAATGCCATCTGCATATGTAGAGCGAAAGGCGCATTAAGTGAAAAGCTGAAAAGCTGAAAAGCTTTGCACTTGGCTTCTGATTGCTATCCCAGCTGTCCATTTGCCTGCAATGCACATTCTGGCCAACTTGTGTCCCCAATTTGACATTTATGCCAGCGCAGTCAGCCAGGCGGAGGCAGGAGGGGCGGAGCAGCAATTGAAACGTTGTTCTGGCTCTGACAATTGTGCACATGTGCATGCGTGTGTGTGTGTGTGTGTGTGTACATCTTTGGAAAAGGCGACTGTTGGGCGGCGACTCAGCTAACATCGACAAACGTCGCGCATACGCCGCGTTGGCCAAACAAAAAGTTTGATAGAGCCACGCACTCAAACTTTTAATTAATTTATTTCTGCTCATCGCGTGTCTCTCTTTTTATCGCTCTCCTTCCCTTTCTCTCTCTTACATTCTTTTCCGCTGTCTTGTTTCCCGTTGTCTCGCTCTGTCTCTCTCTCTCTCTCTCTCTGAGTATGTGAGCTGGTAACTCAATAAATATTTTCGCTGTGGCCATAAATGATTTATTTGTTATTTATGCGTACAGCACCACATCCATTCGATCCCCCAAGCCGCACTCCACCCCCCCACTCCCTCATCGTAGACCCAAGCCCGAGCTGTGTTGCAAATTAAAAACTCAGCTCGGCCAAACAACTTAATTTAATGTCAAAGTAAACATCCAACGCACAACCGTTGTTGCAGTTGCAGCTGCTGCTGCAGCTCTCTTTCACTCGCTGTTCAAACAAACGCACTGCCACGCCCCCTGCTGCGTTTTTAATTTGCATGCTGCGGTCAGCGGCTGGGCGATTCGCTGATGAGGCTTCGGGCCTGAAGGGTTTGGGCACTTAAACGATTTTTGGTTAATTATACGCAGTTACGTAATGACATTTGCACAGCGCTACGTCCAGATGGTTGCGGAATTCCGGTACTGCTGACAGAGCAGCAGATCTGTTATATAACTGCTGCATGCCTCGTGGTTGCATCTTCTTACCGCCGCATTTGCTCATTACAGCACAAGTCACAAAGCCTGCTGAGTGACAGATTTATTTGTGTAAGAACAATTCAAGCAAATCCGTAATCAAACATTGTGTCCTCTATAAGATACACAAAATTAAATTTATGCAGGTCTTGAAACCCAAACAAATTATCGGTAGTTCACCATTAGAAGTTCGAGGATAAGTTGGATTAGTTGTAGAGCCTGACAAAATACATTTTTTTCACTTTAAATTTGTAGCCATATTATAAAAAGTTGTGAGAGCTCAATCGAATCGAAACACTTACTAAATTATTTTCATTATGTGAATATTAATGAAAATGATTAATTTTATTATTTCTCCCATTTTCGTAAAACACTAAATAATATTTTTATTAATGTGTGAGATATATAGGTTTTCGCATTAAAGTATTTAGTTTTTCCTTGATGTAAGGATCGATTAACGCAATACACACATTATATAAATAATTAAATTAATATAACGAATAGTTTGATATACAAGATCTTCACAATCTTTCTAACTCTTAGGGCCAGCTCTCAAGCATTAAACAGACGAGCAGTGATAATATATTATGATACTCCAATTAAATAATTTGATTTAAATAATAAATGCATTTTCGTATCTATGTTTATTCTGCTTTGTGCGGCGTGCTGCTGCATCAGAAAAGGCAAAGTGAAGCCAATGTGACCACAAATACCAAACAAGTAACAATAATTCAGGTTAAATAAAACTCGGAAAAAACATGAAATGAACATGATTGTACCATAATTTAATATTTTTTGTTGCTCATAACCCTTTATATGTAAATATTTAAAGATTAAATAAAAAGCGAACAAAAAACTGCGTTGCGAAAAGGACAAAACAACAAAGAGATATTGTACATACATATATTTTATATAAAAGAATATATATGTGAAAGTATATATATGTATATATATATGTGTGTGTGTGTATGTGGTCGTATGTATTAAAATGTGGCTTCTTGTGCGTGTGTGTTACACGTCCAGCTGCAATTTGTGCTGTGTATTTATGTATTTAAATTCAATTAATAATTAAGGTGTAAATGCATTTGCATGCCGGTTAATTAAATTTGTGCGGCTTTATTAAAGGAAATTAAGTATTTTTTATGCGCTGGCCTTGCCACAGCAACAAAGGCTCCATTAATAATAACAACAACAACAACAACAATGACAACAACAAGAAAAGGGACACAGCATCAATACAAGGGCCAACGTTGACAATGCATCATAATTACAAGTGATCATTATGTCTCAAACACATATACATACACACATGCACACATATTCGCACCTTCGCATATTCGAATGATATTCGCTGGAATCAACTTTAAAGCGAATGCTGCGCAGGGCAACAGAAGACCCTTAGCGGGGCAGCTTCTAGGGGTGGAGCGGACTGAGTCACATCCATTCACATCTATAAATATTTCATGCGTTGCACTGCAGTCATTATGGCATTCATTAAACATAAAGTGGAGTACAGACTAGGCCCAACCAGGCCCGGCGCAAATGCAGATAAGCACCAGCGCTGAGCTGAGGGAGACGAGCGTCAACTAAAAACCATTGCCGTTCATAAATCTTATATATATATATCTTATATATATATATCATCATTTTATATACATATATATATATATACATATGTATATGTGTGGATCACAACAAGAATGCCGCTCTGTGGTGAGTAACTGGGAGCTCGCAGCATGCTCATGGCCACGCTTGACAGTAGTTATTCATATAAGTAAAGACACACGCACACACACTCACACATGCTTGCATGCGCATTGTGAGACGGTGAAAGTGTGAGAGAGAGAGAGAGAGAGAGACAGTCAGCAATTGCGGGACTTGGGGACAGATGTCATGGTGTTAGTGTATTTCTGATTTGTGGTCTGACAGTTTAACCAAAATGCATGCATGTAAATTTATTTGTGCTCCTTTTTGTATTCCTCTCGCCTTGTTGTTATTATTGCTGCTGCTGCTGCTGCTGCTGCTGCTGCTGCTACGCTTACATATGTCAAAATATTAAATTTATGCAGCGGCAAAAACAAAACGAACCCAAAGCCTACGACACAGCCATTACACTCAACGCGGCGAGGATGCAGTTGAATGGACAAAACGTTGCAGGCGGACAGATGAGCACAAAATGTCAGCTTTTGTGTGTGTGTGTGTGTGTGTTAGTGTGTCTGTGTGTGGTGCATGGGGTGGGGGTGGCTGTTGGCGCATCCATACCAAGAGCATCGGCAACCATGGGCATCATGATTTCATCAGGCGGCTCGCAGGAATAAATACACATTACTGTTATCTCTGGTCTGAAGCTGTTGGAATATAAAATGGAGCACTACTTATTTCAGAATAGGGAGAAGTTGACCGCAATTGAAAAGACTTGAGCTTAAATATTCCATAATGATGCAAATATTGAAAGGTTGATTGCGTATTATTTATATTATATATTATTATATAATCAAAATTCAATTTTGATTAAAACTTTGATTAAAAAATATTAATATTGCAATACTTAAATGCTTTTAAACTTTTGTTTTCCCATTTAAAATCTAGAGACGAACTTTGCACTAGTTTAGATCACATGCCTTTATTTTGAATGTTATTGCAGTTGCAGTTGCAGTTGAACCGTTATCATCGCCCCACTGTGATGGCAAGTGATGCTCATTACAAAACTATTTGCTTGACAATTGTGAAATTTATTTTTGGACAATGCCCAGTTTTTAAATTTCAGTTATGCTTTTCAGCTTTTGTTGTTGTTGTTGCCCAACATTGTTGTTGTTCCCGGGTCGAGTAGGTCGACCGCTCACCCTCTGTATTGGCGGCTTGTCACATGTGACATTTGCAACATTTATGGATCGCTGCAATTTTGTTGCCAGCGACCCCAATTAATGACGCTCCGGCGACTCCCACAGCCCACGCAACGCGTAAATGAAATCCAATTTGCAGCTTCATGGCAATTGGTTGAGCTGTCATTTGATAATTTCTTGCATCTGATAAGCTCTGCTGGTTGGTCTAACTTGGCTGTTGGCTTGCTGCTGATTCAGTTGATCCGGAAGCTCAGCTCATGCATTCAAATGAGTCGCCGGGGCTGACACTGTTGCATGCTCACGGGGCACAGTATCCGGTGCCCGTTTTTCATCATTTTCGTTGTTGTTGTTGGCTTCTTTAAAGCCGTCACATTTTTATAGTGGTCATATCTTTTTATGGATACTTATTTTATTAAACCGTTAAGCCACAAAAACAGTCAGTCCTTACGCCCTACTTTATCTGAACTTATTTACTTGAAAGCCATTGCAATGTCTTGGCCTCTGACTAGCTGCAGCTGTGGCTACTTAGATTCTGGCCATGGCTATGTAGATGCAGTTATTATTTGAAATTTCATAATACTTTTATAACTTTATGCAACTGTTTCGCCTGCTGGCGCTCCCTTAACGCGGATTTCATTCAACCAACCCGCCTCCCCGACTCACCGCCTCTCCCCACCCTTTGCCCAAGTAAAAACACAGCCCGAGACTTTCTGAGCACTACCAAGCTATTTACTTTTTCAATTTTCAACGCTCCAACTACATGCCATTTGTTCTAGCTTTCTTTGTTGATTTTTTGCTCGGTTTGTGTTGTTGTTGCGGCTCTCTGTTTTCTTTATTTTTTTTTCTTTGCTGCCGAAAGTTTATGTAAAACATATTTTTCTTAAATAATTTATTTTTTTGGTTTTTTGTTTTCTTTGCTGCTGCTGCCGCTGCTGCTGCTGCTGCTTTTCTGCTCCTTGAACAACCCAAAATGAAGCTTTTATTGAGTTCAGGTAAGTTGCCCTTCTAGCCCACATCCACCCCCTAACGTTTTTCCGACTCTATCCCTTCGGATTGCCGCTTGTTCCTTTCTTTTACTGCTCTTTTTCAATTTGTGGCCACATTAACGTTAGGAAAATATGAAAGCATACGAAAAGTGCAAAGAAATGGCCTGGCATGCTTTCCAACTGCATTTCCCGAGCTCCGCCAAATCCCTTCTCTTGGCCAGCCAAAATGCAAAGCAGCGTGGACTAAGCGCCACTCAAAATCGGGCGCAGAGCCGGAGCCGGAGCCGGAGCCGGAGTTGGAGTTGGAGTCGGAGTCGGAGTGAGTTTTTCGCGTGCACGGAAACGTTTAGTTGCCGCATATTGGTGAAAGCATGCCACATCGAGCTGGGGGCCAACTAGCAGCGTCTGTTCTTATTTTCTGAAAAATATTGGCACAATTCAGCCCCATTTTCACATTTCCAGTGTGGTCGTCGCTCGAGCTTGTGCTCGTGCTTGTGCTTGAGATTTACCGTGCATTTTACGCCACTTTAGGGCGAATTGTGGTGTAACGTTAAGCCGGCTCGCTGACTGTTGGCTAGAATGAAAGGCTTCTAAGCCATGGCTCATAGAGATCCATACCGTAAATGTAGTCTTACCTTCGGCCAGAGCTAATGGGCTCAGCATTGTTGTTGTTTATTGCGTGGGTTCTTACCTGTGGGTATAAAATGAGAAGGATTATTAATTAGTAAAGTATATCTATCTATTTGTTTGCTTTTTATACTCGTATTTAATTTTTGTTTTGTCTTCGATTAATGGCAGATATTATAAATGATATAGAAAATATACTATATACATATACATTTGAGAAATCATCCTTAATCCTTGCCGCAGTATATGGAATAGTTGTGGCGCACAGCAAGCAGTCGGATCAGAGTGGGAAAGAAAACTTAATTTATTATTTTCGTCTAATGCAAACACATCAATTTGTCGCAAGTAAACACTTCAAGTGGCTTTCGTTATCTCAACCAAAACACTGACAGCAGCGCCGTCCACACGCAGAGTCCGGAGCTGGCCAAAATTCATTAGAAATCTAACAGCAAATAGGAAAATATATTTCGGCCATTTGGCGTGGCGTACAAATTGTTTATTTAGGGTGTATCCGCACAGAAATAACTTGCTATGAAATAACCCCTCCCCACAATCCGCATCGCTCCACGCCTCCGCTCCACGCCTTTGGCTGGCAGGACAGCCTGCCACCTGACCAGTAGCCATTGACGGCGTGTCCTTTTCATAATTTTTCAATAAATTCAAGAGCCATTAGGGGACACGTTCTGAGACATTTATGTCGATAACGGGTCTTCGTATTCAATAATGTGCGCATTACATTTGCCTTTGAAGAGCGCGCAGCTCCCAGACATCAGCCATAACTATATTTTTTTTTTTTTTTTGGGCTGTTGGAGCCAGGTCCTGTCGGCTGCCACTTTGCCACTTTGCTACTTTGCTACTTTTCTACTTGGCTGCTGTTTAACCGCAATTGAAATTACGCGCTCGCTTCCGTTTCGGGGTTCGTTGTGGCTGCTTCAAATTTATGCAAATTGCGTCACGTGCCCCAATGATTTCTTTGTCGTTGCACGAACTCAACTGGCAACCGGGTAGCACGGATATGTTGATGATGACGGAGACGTTCGTCGGTACCTTTTGACACTCTTTTCGTGACGCGTTTCTCTCCAAAGTGTATCATTATTTAATTTAATGTAAAATAATTAGCCTGCCTGAGGGCTCCATTCTCGATTCTTGAATCCTGCCCGCTCAGACCTGGCCTGGGTCTGGCTCTGGGTCTGGCTCTGGGTCTGACATTGACGTATTCGAGCAGCCGGCAAACGTGCCACCTTATCCAATTGACTTTGAGGCACCACATTGGCTGCCTCCAAGCACCATCTTAAGTTCCATTTGCGGTCACTCGATGATATATTACGCACACATACACACACTGACACACACACACAGTTGCGATTACAATTGTATTCAGAGCTCCCCACATGTTCGCATTTGTCCTGTAAAAAAAAGGCAAAAACAATTTTTCCTGCTGTTAACATAATTTCCGCAGTTGATTGATTCAGTTCGAATCGGCAGGAGCCACATGTCGACAGGGTGTGGCAGCACTTAAGTTGCCCCAGTCTCTCTCTCTCTCTCTCTCTCTCTGTCTCGCTCTCTGTGGCAGATTCTGTGCTTAGACAAATTGTTCTTTAATGTAATTTTATTGCAAAAGTTTTCAATTTGCATTTAGCACAACGCCGATCAATACGGGCAGCAATAATTTTCACGCAGCCTTCATTTTGCCACATGTCTCAAATCGAAATTCTCCACAAATACATCCACGATTAATACTTTGGCTCAATATAAAGTTGTTGAAGTCGAAGTGGAAGTTGTATAAATGTGTTTGAACTGTTTTAACAATATATCAATGGCGCTTAAAGAAATGTATTGACTGGAATGCGTCTTATATTTAACAAATTAAAGGCAATAACGCATATAACTTGCTAAAGTTGATTTTTGTTCCTCTCTGCCTCACTCTTCATACTTTTGAAAATGGATGCACAGAAGTCAACCATTAGGTCATCGATGTGATTGCTTAACAAACCGACAGCCGGGCTAAACTTTGGTATTAGCTCAAATTGGTAAAAGACGGTCACGAGACGTCAGTCGAAAAAGGGTAAACATTTTTTATTCGTAAATATTCATATTTTGTGCTGAGCAGCTGCTGCAGCCAATATTGGGCCCTGTTGTCCCATTCACTTAGCCGTCTTTATGACTTTATGACTATACTTTGTGTTGATTGATAAGCCATAAGTTTATGGCCAAAACTTGGAATGCTTATATGTGTGTGCGTGCGTGTGTGTGCTGTTAACGAACTTCCTTTTTGAATGTGACAGCATCTTTTGATGGTTGAGGGATTTTATAATATGGTGGACTAATCGGTTATCCATTGTCAACAAATTGGCCATTTTCAGGTCTAATTTTTTATGCAATTCTACAAAGTAACAATCATCGAATCGAGTCTGCTTGACTAAGAGATATACACTGTAGCTTTGCCGCTTCAGCCCTGAGAACATTGCAATAACTTTTTTGTGTATTAATCGACCTTAAGAACATTTTTGGTATATATTATTGGCAGTTATATTATTAATAATAGCATTAAAAATAAATGATAATTAAGCATTAAAATCCGAAGTATAGAAAATGTGTGTCTCTTTTATTTTAATATATATTTATAGAGAAAATTTGATAATTTTGGCTTTACAAATACTCGAGATATGCTCGAAACAACAAGCAATAAGAAAAGGTTATCGATTGTCGATAATAAAATCGATATGTGCAGTCTATAAGCGAACCTAAAAGTGTCTTTCAAGTCTCTAGCTTTTATAATTGATCAGATCAACGCATTCATACATACGATAGAAATAGACGAACGGGCGGACAGGCAGACGAAGAAGGATTAAACGACTCGGCTGGTAATTCTGATCGAGAATGTATGTATTCTGTGAGACGGGCTAACTCTCCTTACACAAAAGCATTATTCCCGGTAGACACATTTAAAATTGGTCTAGGGTATAAAAAACAATTATGTATAGACGAGCGTATTGATTGTGAGAATAGCCTAGTTTGTCAATTGACATTTTCCTAAATTGTTTACAATGAGCTAGGTGAACTCTATAATAAAGCTTTTAGTACAGTTTCGATATTTACTCGTCCAACGTGGCGTATGCGTTATGCATGAGCACACAAGCGTATATGTGTGTATAGCTGGGCAAATATGGCATTTGGGTTCGATTAGATTAAATTTAACATTCATACGTGTGCTAGACGCTCTGTTATTATATTTACTGCTGTTGATATTTGTTGTAATCGCCGGTTGGGCTGTGCACGACGCTGGTTAATTGCAGACGGCGTAGGCCACGGCTGAGGACAGCCGCTACCCAACACTTATTCATTGTCGCGTACTGGCTAATTAAAGGCAGCTGTAAATGTTTGCATTTGCATTTTGCTCAATTTTATTTCGATTCCAATGGCGGCCACAGCATTATCCTAAGTGGCACCTATAGCACCTGAAGCTTAAAGCTAGGGTTGGAATGGATCTGCCTTTAGGTGTATAATTCAAAGGTCTTCGAGCTATGGATTATTTATTCAAATTGACTCGATGATATAAGAGATGTGTGAAGCTCAGTTGGGCACTTGACAAGAACACTTCAATTACCTCAAGGATGATGGCAGCAGCTGATTTCCAGCATTTCCATTTGATAAATAAAGCAACTATTACAACAACAACTACAACTAATGGTCAAACATTAATAAGAACACGCTTTACATTTTCCTTTGGAAACAACAACAAGGACATTTGCATTACTAACAACAACAGCAGCAGCTGCAGCTGCAGCTGTGGATGTGGATGTGAATGTCGATGTGGCTGTGGCTGCGTCGACTGCGATGTTGGCTTCGCATAATTGCATTTGCGTTAAAACGCAAGCAAACAATTCACTTAAAGTGTAAATAAGTGCAGAAAGCTGAAGCAGCCAGCTGAAGCAGATGCCTCGATGAACCCGCCTCTTTTACACTTGTGTGGCAGCAGCAAGTGCTCCGTCTCACTCATGCCTCACATTGGCCGAGGCCCGTCCAGCCTGATTGTTTGTCTGTTTGTCTGTCTGTCGATCTGTCCGTCTGTCGGTCTATCCGTCTGTCGGTCTGTGAGTCTGACCGGGTCGAGTCAAAACCAAAATGGCCAAACTGACAAACGTAGACAACGGAAGTCAATCAGACAAGCAGACAGACTTTGATACGCAAGCGCACCGGATGTGCTGCTGCAATGAGCCGGCGACGTCCTCCTCGATGGTGCCCCAACGTGGTGGGGCAAGCGAAGTCTGCAAATGTCATGGAGACAGACTGCGACTGCGACCGTCAGACACACAGCAGCTGGTGATTAGGTGCCCAATGGACAGATGCGTTCGACCAGTGACCAGCGACCAGCGACGGAGACTGTGTGGAGGAGGCGTGTGGCAGGGGCAGCTGTCGACCACGACAAACGTTGTTTAACTAAATTCAATAATCGTTGGCAATTGCAATTTACGGGCTGGCAACGCCGGCGACATTTGTGCAAATACAGAAATTATAATAATGACGTGCAGACCGACAAGGCATCAGACTTTGGACGGTAGACCGGTACTTGTGGATGGTTGTGGGGGTTGTTTGGGGGTTGTTAAGGGGTGGTTTGGGCGTACCGACTGCTGACCGATATATGCAACGGGTCGTAACGGAGAACGTCAATGTCCTTCGCTTGCCGCCAGCCGCAATGGGATGCAAATAGCATTAAGTGGCTCAAAGTCATGCAAAGGCGATTTGATGACGCATTTAACATACCCATCGCCCCACAATTGCCAGGGTGTGTGTGTGTGTGGATGTGTGGGTGTCAGTTTTTGTGGTTTAGTTTGGCAATTACCAGGCACTTCATGACATGCAGGGACCTGACGCTGACATTTGATTGAAGATGCCGACAGTTGTCAAAGACGACGAGTACGTGACAATTTACCCAAAACCGAAACTTTGCTTATTGCAAATTTGGTTTGACATTTATATATTAACCAACCATTTAAGTAATTTTAAATTAATCCCAAAATGTCGTAATTCAAGAGTGCAGCCAAGCGAAACACACAATAATAATTCCCCATTCTCGTAAATTTAATTCTCAAGCGTGTCCTTAGAGCAAGATGTTACATAAGTGTATGCAAGCAGTCGTTGCCTTATTTCATTTTCCAATTGTTATTATATAATTACTATGATTATAATTTATGACGTCCCCTCTAAGAAATCGTTAAGTCATCCAATTTTATAAATTGCAAAAAAGTGTGTTCAGAAATTGTACTTAAATAAATAAAATACGTATATGGCTAATTAAAGGTATAATGTAAAAAAAAAACACTAGTAGGGTGTGCTCGACTGGAAGATACCCTGAGCTCCGTGCATTGCTCATATACATCAAACTTCTTCACTTGCCTTCAAAAACACTTACACACAGGAAGACATGCAAGAACAAGTTGAGCTCAGCGTTAAGCTTACGCACGCATGCATACACACACATATATTCGAATGCGCCTCGTCAGTAATGCAAAAATGCGCGAGGCTATAACTTTTTTATTTCTTATCCGATCTTATTGCATTTTTTTTTGTATACGTTAACTACACATTTTTGCGTAAATCTTTGGAAGCACAACTTTCTATCTTTAAAAATTAGTTTTTTTTTTCTCAATAACGGGAGAATGGAGGGTGGTATCCAAAATGTGTGTCTCCGTAAGCAAATTAAATATAGTCAGTTTGATACCTCAACCTCTTAAGATGTTGGAGATACGTTCGAAAAACTAAAAACTTGTAATTGATAACAAGAAAACGGAAAGAGTTATCGATAATCGAAAACAAACTCGATATGTGAGTGCTATAGGAGAACCCTATCGAAATCTATTTTAATTATTTAAACATTACTTCAGCCACACTCTTATTTTTGCCCCTCATTTCTTTTGGAAGTCTTGTTACACTTCTTTCTTTCGGTAATTGGTGTGCGTAATTAAAGTAATAGCAGTAAAGCCTTTTATTATTAATTATGCCGGCACACACTCGTACACACACAGAAACACTCGCACACATATACCAACAAATATTTAGCGTCCACTCATTAATAAAACATAAGCCGAACATGAAAGCACTTAGTGGGGGCGGTGCTCGATAATTCTGAGGTAAGCGCCACTCGTGGCATACTCAATATTGTCGGTGGTACGGATTTTTTTTATTTATTTATTATACTCGTATATTTGGCAAGGATGAGGTTTAGTTGGAGGATTTGTTTTTGGGCATTGTTCGGCTTTTAATACCAATTAATTACATAATATTTAATACACATGTTACCCTTCCCTCGCCTGTTCTCACTTTATTTGCTCTTATGGCCATTTTCGTTATTATTCTGATTTAATTTGTTGCTAATTTATGCCACATAAGCCACATATTTAGTTATCATTGTGATCAGCTATTCGAGGGAGACTCAATAAATTGTTTCTTTCTAGACTAAAAATTTTAGATATTTCGCCCACTTACTAAATGAAAACTTTTCAAAATGCAATTAAATGTAAATTTAATTTATTTTTTTTTTATAGATATTTGTGTAAAAACAACTAATGTATCCAAATTGTAAAAAAAACTAAGAAATATGTTTTCTATTAAAATAAAAATAAAAATAACTACAAGCCAGCAGAGAGGACAAAATATTGTTCGACCCTTCGGACCTCGGGACCATAAGCTTTGGAAAGGCATATTTTTAGGCTGGTTGTGATGGCTGCTTTGGCTACTTTAGCAATAAATTTATGAGCCATTTTTAATGATTTCAAAATGAAAATCTCGGCAAGTAAAAAACCTAAAGAGAACTTGGCCAAGGCGCAATAAAACCGCGTCATTTTGGTGGCATAAAAAATCGTTTTGTCCCTTGACAGTGAACATCAGCATCGCGGAGACTGTGAGAGAAAGAGGGGCTGGCACAAAAACTGAAACTGAGAAGCGCTGAGTGAAAGAGAGGGCTAACAAAAAAAAAATCATGTCATGTCATTGTCGGCATCGTAAAAATGTTATCAGCCATAATAACGAGCCACGATTTGGGGCCACAGCGCAGTGGATTGGGCAGAAGATTGAAGGCCGATCGGGTGTGTGGGGGGGTGGAGGGTGTAGGAGAGGGGGGTTCGCTTGACTGTCGCCGGCGCTAATGGTGCGCGGCTAATGACTGGAGAGCAGAGAGCCGTTTCTATGTACTTCATGAAGTGCGAGTACTGTACAGTGAGCTTTAAATTTCAACGCTCGATACTTTGGTTAGAATGCTTGCTGATGCCTGGTGGGTCCTTCCATTAAATCTTCGCTGCGGCGGCATTTTGTCAACTTATACTTAATGGTAATAAAAAGTATATCAAATCAGTATCCTAAATCCCAGAATTGATGTTGGGCTTCCTCGTCTTGTGGCACAGACCTTGGTGATGTTGCTAACGCTTTTGTTGTTGCCATTGCTGTTGCTGTTGCTGTTGTTGTTGCTGTTGCTGTTGCCTTCTCGACTGCCGTCTGAGCGGGTCATAGTTTATGTTTTTTATTTGCTATCGCATTTATGCGACGGCATTTTTAGCCTTACTTACAATTCAATTTCTGAACAGACATTCACTGTGGCCAGAGCAGTCCTTGGCGGCCCCTTCGTCTCTGGCCGAGCATTAATATTGAATTGAAATACACGGCGACCAGGAGAAAGCCCACAAGAGAGTCATGAATGCCTTTAAAGCTTTAAGCGAGCACATTGAAGCCGATTTGCGTATCTCTTAGTGTAATGAATAAGCGGCAGAAATACCTTTCCTTTTCTTGAACTTTCCGGTTTGTGGAATCTTAATAAATTTTCTTTGTAGCTCATGACTTGTGTGTTGCTGTTGTTAACTCTTGCATTAAGCTGAGGCTTGCTTCAGTTTCATATTTAATGGCAGCGGCCATCCTCTGAGCCCCATTCAATCGATGATGATGTAATTGCCACATTCCCCCCATGGAGCACATTCGCAACTACTGTCGCCATTCGCTTAAGCCGAACGAAGTGCTCCAAAATGAACTGCCAACGCGTTCTGCACTCATTAATCAAATGTTAAGGAAGCGCAGACACCAAAAAAGCCAATGCGAACCCTTTTGCCAAGATTTTTTTGCTGCTCCAAGTGTATGCAACGTTCTTTGGTATGTGCCGGGCAGGGGGGGAGGCGCTCTTTCAGTGTATTTGTAGAAGTGAATGTGTGCGTGTGTGTGTGTGTGTTTGTGTGTGCTTGTCGAAATGCATTTAAAATATACAAAAATCCGCAGCGAGGAGCTAAGTGAAAAGGCGGTTGTGCTGAAGGGGGTTGTGGGTGAGGAGGAGGGGGAGGGGCGACAGGCTAGGCGGGTAAGAGAGAGAGAGAGAGAGAGAGAGAGAGAGAGAGAGAGAAAGAGAGTGTGAGAGAGATCAGAAGAGGAGGCTTGAGTAGGGGCTTCAGCATTGTATTTTATGCTATTTGCATTTTCCCTCCTTCATTTTTGTTTTTTTTTTTGTTTTATTTTTTTTTTTGGCTAGCCTAGTAGCCAGTACATAAAAAAGGGAAGTTGCGAGGCCCTGTGCACATGCACATACCAACACTTATGCACACAAACACACGACACATAGATATATAGATATATAAATAATAAGTCTGTGTGGGGCTCTGTGCACAGTTGGCGTAAAAAAAATGGGAAACACGAAAAAAGCTGAAAAAATGCATTTTATATGCAGATGCATGGCGTAAATTGCAGTTACGTACTAAATAAGTAAACTCGCGCTGAGTATTTTTCACTTAAAAACTTACAACCCCCAACGTCCAACCCCAAACCCCCAAGGCTCCAACCCTTCATTCCGACGCCCACTTTGAAACAACAAGCAAAAAAGAAAAGTACAAGGAGTGCCTTAAAGGGGCGTGGCAGAGGGCAAACCTCTTAATTGGATGCATGCAGGCAAAATAACATGCGAGCCTGAGCTGGGAATGGAAAAGGAATTCACTTGGCTGCACGTCGAGAGGGATCAGAGGTACTCAGAAGTGCAGACCAAGTTAACTAGCCGTCAGCTAATTAAACCTGAAAAGTTGGTCACACAGACAGACAGACAGACAGGCAGACCGACAGACAGGCAGACCGACAGATAGACAGACAGACTAGCGCACACATACGCACACTTGTCGCTGAATGGAATTTACATTAGATTGGCAATTGGACTAAGACAAGAGCCGAGCAAGGACAACAGTTAAGAGCCATCTCAGTGCCTGAGCGTCTAATTGGCTTAATCTGTAAGATTGCCCCAGTTTCAGCCAACGCACACAAGCTGCACACGTACTTGGCATATGAGTTAACACATGCTCAATGGAAATTCCGCTTTCCTTTAATTTTCCGCCCAGCTCCGCTTTACTTAAGTGTTTTGTCCGCAATGAAGGCGACGGCTCTAATGCGGCGGCGGCGGCGGCGGCGGCAGCAGCCAAATTAAACACAATCAGAGCAGAAACTCATTTAAGGCGCTAAGCACTCACAACAATTTCGACAACAACAACAACAACAACAATAACAACAATGGGAGATCTTTGTTGCTTCCTTTTGAAGCCTTTTGCCACAAAAAGTGTCCCGAGCATAAATTGCAAAGTTCCGGTTTGCTGCAAACAAAAGAATTGTGGCAGATTTTTGAAAATTGGCTGAGCTGCCAACCTAATGAGCGTTTTCTTGGCTTGGCGGCACGGAGAAGGCTTTGCGAAAGAATTCCCATACAGTGACAGCAAAAAGGGAAAAGTTAAGCCAAAGGTGAACCGTCTGCCTAGCAAAAAGGTCTACGAACACTCACCGCACACATAATGTATTAAAATTTGTCCCCTTCATAGGGTATACTTTAACAAAAAACAGTACCAGGATCAGTTTTTGTATTTTATTTTAATTTTTTTTTTTTTTTGTGCAATTCCAAATAGCAGTGCGCTTAAATGAGACTTTGTGCTGGCTTTTATCTATTTAATTCCTTAGTTTTTTTGAATTTTATATGAGAGAATGCTGGAGGCCAGCTGGCATGCCGGCCAATGGGTAGTCAGCATCCAAAAGATGACTGCGCCTCCTGCTCTGCTTATTTTGTCAAGTTAATGGAGAATAATAAAGCGCAAAAGTAAATAAGTAAACAGAGACAATAGGAGCGACGCGGCCGGGTGGTAAAACTACAAACAATAAAAGGCGCTGGAAAAGCTGGAAAAGCTGAAACGGCAAACGGCAAACGGCCGGAAAATAAAAGAAGTGGCAGCCAGCCCAAGGCTGAGCAAACGAGGAACCAAGAGCGAGCTGCCCAGCAGGCGGCTGGCAACTGGAGGAGGGAGCGACAGTCCTGCGAGGCATCTTTTTGTTTTATGCGAAATGCACTAAAAATATATTTAAATTTATTTCATTTTTGCACAAATGAACTGCGCAATGCGCGCAGCAGGGCGAGTCCTGCCAGCCCAGGACATGCCGAAAGCGCAGTCTTGCAAAGGCTTGGGGGGGTCCAATTTTGGCGCCGCTTAGGCGACGAAAGCGAGTACGTTATAAACTTGATTGCGCATCTCTTATGTACGCATACATACACGAGTACACGAGTATTTGTACACACTCATATATATATAAATTCTCTTTAGTTTTGCTTTTGTTGGCTTTCGCATTAGCTTGTCGCGTTGCTTGCTTGTTTTTTGTTGCTTTTTAAATAAAATTTTTATGAAATTTTTGGCAATTGAACTCAAGTTTTAATGGAGCGCCATAAATTAGTTGAGTCCGTCGTGTCCTGTACCCCCCTCTGCACTTCCCCCTCTCGACCCTTTCGACCGTTTGTCGGCTTTGGCCACTTGAGCCTCGCTTCGAAATTAGATACATGCGCTAAATAAAACACTCGAGAAGCTATCTCCGAAAAGGGCCCTCAACAATGTCGTCTGCTTGAATTCCCCCAATACCCAATTCCATCCTCATCCCCATCCCATTTCCATCCCCATCCCCATCCCCATTGCCGACCATTCATTTTCGCTTGGCAACGACATCAATTCATTTTGTGCGCAATTAGATTTTTGTTGTTGTTTCACACTCACACATAGTCGCATTCGCAACTGAAGTTTTCAACTTTTTTTTATTTTTCATTTTTTATTTTTTTATTTTTTCAAATTGCTGTTCAACTTTTTCCAATTGCATTGGCCAATGACCATCCGTCGTTGGGGCTCTCGAATGACCGTTTGGCCTTTTGGGGAATATTTTGAATGAATTTTGCACTCGCAACTTTTTAGGTTTATCATTAAATGCATCGCAATATAAATGATAAAATACGGTGCTCCAAACAGAAATAGTTGCCATGGGAACAGCAATTGAAAACTGAGTATTGAGCTCTTGAATCTAAGATCTTATCCTTCACCATTGTTAACATTAAAAAAAAAAAAAAACAACAATTTATACTGCATTTTCTTTGGCATCTTAGTTGTGTTTCTCTTTATCTGCGAAGCTGCTTTTCGGTATATTTGAATTTCAATTGTATTTTCATCCTTTTTGCAGCGAGTTTCATTTAAAAGTTTGTTTCTTAGTTGGGCCAGATTTATATTAGCACTTGTTTAGTTCAAAGGATTTTTTTTGCCAAGGATTTCAAATTGATTGAAAAACTGAAGTAAATGTTAAATTTTATATGCAACCTTTTGTTCATATAAGTAAGCAAAATATTAATTAAGCCAATTGATTACAAATGAAACGAAAAAGTCAAAATGAAAATTTCCAATGCAAATTTCATAATTAACATACTACTAATAATTACAAAAAGAACAACACAGAACAATAGAAACGAGGAATAATTTAATAAACAAAAGCAAAAGTAAAACAATAAGCAGTAATGAAATTTATTAAAAGACTTTGTGTTGAGTGCAAAGTTTGCGCAATCAACAGCAACGGCCATGTCAATGGGAACAGGAAAGAAAACCGAAACGAAATTAGGAAGGAGACTGGACTGAAAGGAACGGAGGTGCAAATCGCTGAGTTAGGTATTAATAAAGACTGAGTTATGGAGAAGACAAAGCATGAAAAGAAAAAGAAAATGAAAAAGAAAGAAGAAATGGGTTTAAGGAATACATTTCGGAGGGAAGGCGCCGAAAATGTTGAGTTAAGGCAACATTACGAAATGCTCCTTGCATTATCCTGTTTGTAGATTAAAATGAACTATTGCATGACAACAATAACAACAAGTTTGGCAACAACCACATTGACAACGACACTGAACAATGGCAACAGCAATCATAATACAAGCAAACGATAAGCAACACGAACGTGCGAAGGGAACAAAGAGAAGGCGAGAGACAAGCGAACGAATAAAAGAAGCTCACACAAATGAAAAGGATATGCACATACATATATATATATATATATAGTTTAAGTATATATATAGATATAGATATGTATATATAGAGGCGAGTAGAAAGCTAAAAGAAAGTCTGTGAGAGACGACAGCAACAGTAGCCAGCAGCAACAGCGACAACAACAATAACAATATTGCCAGGGATAATAATAAGAATTAAGCAAGTAAACACATCACAGACACGGGTAGACAGGCCTTTCCAATGAATTGGGCTTGAGTTGGGACTCCGGGTTGGACTTGTGCTTGGGCTTGGGATTGGGATTGCGACTGGGATTGGTGCTTGGGATTGGGATTGAGATTGGGCTCGTGTTCTTAGTTGCTCTGGCAAAAAACAGAGCACAACACACGGCTTCCGTTTCCGCAGCCATTTTCGTGGGGATTTATTAGTTTTTGCTCGTTAGAGCTGCGCACAGCTGCCGTGCCTGAAGTGTTTAAGCGAGAGGGGCCCACAGTCCAGCAACAACAACAACGACAACAACAACATCAGTGGGTCGACTTCATAAACCAACAAAAATTAACACCCTGTGCAAAGATGGAGCAACATTCAGCGAATGACGTTGAGAACGAACGAGTCAGCGTCTAAAACACATAAGCTGCTTGTTTATAGTTACAGCTTATGCTTCCAGTTCGCTCTCCCCTACACACACACACACACATACACTAGAGACCACACACACACACACACACACACACACAGAGAGAGTAGAAAACATTTTCTTTGGCTAAAACTGCAGCAGCAGTTGAGACAGCTTCTGTTGCTGATGTGCATCAAAGTGAGAATGATTGATTCAATTTTAAAGTTGTGTAAGTGTGTGCGACTGCAAGGGTGTGCGTGCATGTGTATGCGAGTGAGTGTGCTATTTTTAAGCAGCAGTCGACTGCTATGAGATTTAACAAATAATCCCGAGCAGCGTCCATTCATTTCGGAGGATCTTAGGGGGGGGCCATGATGGAGCATGGTCAGTCCACATTTGCTGACTGACTTTTCCGAGCGCCACCTCAGCAGCTAATGCGAGAAATAATTACAAAAGTGAATTTATGTTCTTGCAGCGATAACAAATGCTTTTTAGCACCAATCCCCCAACCTTTCCGATTCAAAACCCATAATTTTACGCTGCACACTAAAACGCTGTTTATTTATTATTTTTCCCTCCTTATCGAGGGTCGAAAAGTGAGTAGAGATGTATTTGGGGGGAGGGTTAAGGAAAATCAAAACGCGCGTAACTTTTCCAAATGTTGCAAACGAATTTTCAGCTGTGAACAACTGTGAATAGAGTGCATCTGTATGTGTGCGAATGAACTGTAGCTTGCAAAGTGCAGGCAGGTCCACACTTTTGTGATTCAGCGTATGGTTGTGTGAGTGTGTGTGTGTGGTGGGGGGATTGTGTGAGCTTGCATTCACATCAACATGTGGCACACTCAGAAGACTTCCTTTCGCCCGAACTTAAGTTTGTTCATCAACTTTTGCCACATCACAGATTAAAATTTAACTTTTTAGCACAATTCCGACTTAGCTCCGAGATCTTTGACTTAGCCCAATGTCTGCGTGTGTGTGTGTGTGTGTGTGTGTGTGTGTGGTAGGCGGAAGGCGTGGCTGTGTTTTTGCGGATTAAGCTGAGTGACTTTCAAATTAGTGGATGCGCTTTCATTAGCAAGGGGCAAAATTTATCTCTTTGATGCACTGCTTCGACTGGATGGTTGATGATGTCGTTCCTCTACAATAGCACTGCATGCGATAACATTTGCGCAATTCATTCATTAAGGAATATGTTTGTAAATTCTATTAAGCTGAGTGTAACTGCAGCAAAGATATTTAACGCAGTTGAACGTCAGCTCAAAAAGATACAATGAATAAAAAAAGATACGACGGAACCGATTGGATTACCTGTATGTGTGAAGAGTTATCCAATTCATTAAGTATTAGCATATAGTCTTCGTTTTCTACTTTACCAGCAGCTTTTCACATTGATTAAAGTTTTCATTCGAATAAAATGCAGTCCCGGGTTTGAATCCCGGGCTAGTGTAGTGCTATCTGATGAATGTTGGTGACTTAATTTAATTATTTTTAATTAATTACTTAAGTTGCATCAGCACTGACAACAGGACAATTTCTTCTTACTCTTCATAGAACTGTCAATATAATTCCTTATTGTAAACTATTTACTCGTTTCGGATATATATACCATATACACCATAGATCGACTTCAAATACTTATCTATCTTATAAATCGGTCACCTTTTTAAATTTCTTTTTGCAAAGCAATCACTTAAAGAGCACAAGAAGCAGGAACAATGAAAATGAAATATTTGTAAGTGCGAAAACACAGCTTAAGCAATCGATGCTGGCATCGCAGTCGCTTAATTGCCTTCTATTGATACTTGAGCGCCACATAATCGTCCTAATTACTTTGCAAACTAACTTTAATTGGGCAACGGTGAACGAGATAAAGGCGCCAATTATAAAGTGCCGGCAAAGATTCGAAAGCCACTTGCATGTCTGGCCGCCATTCGAGGCAGTCGTGGACTACCAAGAAGGAGGACCGGAGCTTGGGTGGAATGAGACAAATGCAGTTAGACACTTATTTTTTATTCTTTCTCGAGTTTGTCGGCACTTGGCGCAGCGTCTCAATAAATAATAAAATAATAATAATCCAATCATATCGTTACATCCGCCAACGGCGCCCAGTCATCAACTGCAGATGCCCGCTCCACCGTCTTCTCGCTCCTCCGGGTCTCCCTTGGCTCCCCGTCAAGTGCTGTCTGTTCCGCGTTTCCGTCGTCGCGCCCCCATCCCACGGCGCAGCGGAAATTGCATCAGAAGGCAAAAAGTGTCTTAGGAGTGAGAGTGTGGAGTTGTGGCTAAGCAGCTTAAAGCCGCATCATCGAAGCCAACAGAACAACAACAGAAGATTTATTGTGCACTGCAGGCGTTGCTTTTGTTTTGGCCATTTAGCTCAGGCAGGAGAAGCGCCCTACCACTTGCTCCTCGCTGCCACTTAAGCACCTGCCAGGTTGCATAAGCCGCGTTGTCTGCTTTCAATTTGGAGGCAGCCACTTGACTGGCTGCCTGCTCCCCAGTGGAACTTTTCGCCTGCATGTCAAAATATTTAAGCATAAGTTGTCAAGGATCAAGTCAAGCGCTGCAGCAACAGCACATCTGTCCTGTGGCATGTCCTCGCCACAATGACTTGCATTTGAGCTAATTGACAGCCACTGCCACAGCCACTGCCACAGCCCATGCCACAGCCCATGCCACATCCTCTGCCACAGCCACAATTGCTTGTACCACTCTCGCTGCTAGTGCAATATTAATTTGTTCCATTTACATGTGAGCTGAATGCTATCTGCGAATCCGGCCCCGCCCTGACTTTAGCTGGATAGGCGCAATTACTTGCAGAACCATTTCAGATTGCGATCGCTTCTGCGCCTGCCATTACTTATTTATCCGGGCCATGGGGGAAATATCAGATTTACGAGTGGAGGAGCAAACTCTTGCCAAATTGCAACGCTGCCGCCTGCACCCCTCGTCTGTCCTGGTCGTCAGCCAAGCATTACCAGCCAATACCCAAGGCACAGTTCGCTGGCTTAAATCTCATTTGGAAGGCGCGGCTGATTTGTCAACTCGCAGTCCGCTGCCTCTGATAATGGCCTGGCTTTCGACAGTTTCCTTCCTACGAGTGTTTTTTTTTTCCTCTTATTCAGAGGAAAGGTGAAAATTGCAAATTACATCAAAGTAAATAAACAGCATAGGACGACATAGACCTACGTACTTAGTCCTGGAAATTGCCAAAGGAAGCAGCGGCTAAGGCCAAATTGAATTCGGCAAGGCTGCTCTGCCACGCCCCCTGCCTGCCACCAGAGACGGGGCTTTTGTATCAAAGAAATTGTCATGACAAATTGAAACAATTTCTTTGGCTTTTGTGGCTTGCCAGCGCAGAAACCCCAACATTCTATGCAATAAATTAAAAAATTTGCTCACAAACATCGAGCTGCCAACCTCTGTGGGCGAGAGCTGTCGGGCGGGTGGTTCGGTTTTTGGCATTTGTTTGCCATTTAATGGAGCGTGTGGTTTTTCTTGTGGCTTAAAAATTGTGAATTGAGTGATTCTTGATACGTGTATGCCAAGGCATTCTGCAGACTGATGCGTTCAATTGAATTCCTCAGTTCTGTTCGAGAAATGCAAATGTTTTAAGCATCTCCTGCAAATGTGGTTTGTAGCCGAACAAAAGCTGCTGCAGCATTGCCTTATGAAACATCACGTTTCGTTAAACTTTCATAATTAAATGTGAAATGCTTCTCGCAACTAACAAAACTAACAAATGCTGAAACATTGGGCAATATGCAGTGGAATAAAATGTGAAGCAACAAACTCTTTGATTTCAAGAAGGATTTTTCAATCTTTCGACTGAGTGATACACAATTATTCTTATTTCCGAACTATTTAACTTCAACGCTGCTCAAAACTGTATTTAACTTTTTCCAATACCTATAAATCTCAATGTCCTCTTATTTATTTAAAAGAAAATCGATTGATACAATTTTAAAACTATATTTTGAAATATTTATGCGAATATGCAAAAGACAAGCGAGAAGCGAATCTGAAACTGAAACACTTGTCAACGCAAATGTCTCAACTTGAGCGTCGACGTCGAGCTCCCCCTCTTATATCCATCCCTAACACTGGTCACAATGTCTCTGCTTTCATTGCCAAGGCAATGTGCACAATTCCGAGAATGTCGCCGTGGACAGGCGAAGACATTGAACAGAGCGAGGGCGGAAAATGTGGGGCGGGAGGAAACAGAAATGGCAGGCGAAACGGGACCGAAACAGGCAAAGAAATGGCAAAACATTTAATGTAAACGTTTTGTCGACAAATGTCAAATGACCATTCCTTGGCCACCAACAGATCGGTCCAGTCCGGACCGTTATGGAGACGGGGCAGAGGGGTCTGGCTTTGGCCGAAAACAAAACACAGAAAAGGCGAGTCGAGGCTGCGAGGGTCAGCAAAGTTGCAGACATAAGACAAAAGACAGAAGACAAAACACAAAAGACAAAATAAGATGCGGCCAAAGAACACCTCAAATTAATTCGATTTTATGCTCCACTCAACGCCAAAGGTAAACAACTGTCCAACTGGCACTCGGCCTGGCTAAGCAGATTAAGCAGCAAAATCAATGACAATTTGCTTGACCAACGCGACACATTAGGGCACAAAGCATTTTCCGCAAGCTAACAAGTTCATTTCATTACGATTACTAAAATACTCTAATTAATGTTAATGAGATCCGCAATGTCCTCAAAGCTAACTATGGCTCGCAGCTCATTTGCAGATAAAGTCTGGCGGTTCTTTTTCCAAGTTCAAAGGCGAGAAAATCTTAGGTTTATGAAAAATATTAAGCGAAATGTATCTTACCCAGATGGAAGGACTTACCTGCAAATAAAATGAGCAGAAAAAGAAAAACAAAAAAAAAAAAAAATAAACACATTAAATGTTATTTAAAAATAGCTGTACACAACGAGGCACACAAGCTTTCATTAACCGCATTCAGGAGGCATTAAAAATGACGACGGGATATCAATTTTTGCCTTCTTTTTTATCCCATAAACGTAGACAGAGAGCAGAAGACAGAAAGAGAGGGAGAGGGAGAGAGAGCAAAGCAGAGCGAGATGGCTAAGGAGTAGGAAAAAATGGACGCTTGGTAAATAGAAAAATATGAAGCACGAAAATTAAAAGTCTGCCAGCGCCAGGTCATTAAAATAAAAATCTTGCGACGACATCGAAAGTACAGAAATTCCCCAGCGGACGCCTCATTCGCTGCCTTCTTGCAACATTATGATCAACATCAACACACAGACACATAAGCGCTGCCACACATGTGTGCAGTTTGTGTTCCTGTGTGTGTGCTGAAATAATTTTTATGATTATTTCTTCCTTCCGCTGGCTTTTATGCTGCCCGCTTCGCTCCGCCTCGCCTAGCCTAGCCGTCGCTTCTTCTTCCCGCAGCTCCTAAAAGTATGTGTGCGCATTTGGCAGCTCCGTTTCTGGTGCGCTTTTCTATTTTCTCGGGCGCAATTTAAGTGCGCCGCAGTCCTAGCCGCAGTTAGAGCCAAACTGCTGCTGCTTCTACTGCTGCTGCTCTTGGTGTAACGGCGCGGGCCCAGAGCAGATAAGCACAGTGGAAATAAACATTATGTTCTTTGAGCAGCGCCCATTGCAATGATCCTCCAGGCACTAGCAATGAGCGACCCATTGCCCCAGGCTGAGCACAGCTCCGGAGTTAGCATTAAGAAGGCAATTGCAAAAGGTACAATTATTAGGAATGAAATGAATTTCAGTTTGCATTTAAGTGCAGCTAATTGATTGACTTATCATAAGATATGTTTTCGCTTGCTCTCACTTTGATTACATTCACTGTAAGCCGAACTTTTGGGTATGAAACTAACAACTAAAGCCCGATTTGCTGCGATTATATGCTTTATTAATCAAGTGTATACCACGGTGCCAGATTTTTCCTTGGCTCTGTCGTTTTGTTGTTTTTGCTACCAACTGGCAACGATATGGAATTTCTTGGATTAAATGTTATGTTGGCATTATATTTCTTTCTCTTTACGCCCACCAATCTCTTCCGTGGCCATGTCCATGCACATTAATATATACACATGTGTCGGTGTTCGCTGGTGTGTGTGTGTTTATCTGAGTGTGTGTGTGTGTATTTTGGTTACTGTAAGTAACGCATGCTGTGTCTTAATGTCTTCTTCATGGTCTCTAGCTCTGCTGGCAGTGTTGTTATTCCTGTTGTTGGTGTTGCTGTTGTTGCTGTTTTCCGGCTGTTCGCGTCGCTGCTGCACTAATAGTAGCTGCCACAGCCGCACAAAAGTAGACTTTGACTTTTTGGAGCGGCAAAAATAGAGCAGAGTTAAGTAAATAATGCCAACACATGTAATACATCAAGCCAGGGTGTATACACCCTGTGTGCGTGTGTGTGTGTGTGCATGGGTGTTGATTGTTGTTGCTGTACTGTTGATTATTTATGATTCTTGTGGAAAGCAGGTCCTTAAAGGACCATTGTAGTCAATTTGTATTGCCTGTTCGGAGTAGAGGGTATTTATATGATATTTTATCAGCCGAGAATACATTTCATTTAATTTAATTTCATTCAGACGCTGACTTGGTGAAAAGCACAACCAGGAAGCAGCAAAGCAAGCCCCAGCAGCGAACAGGGTGCACATGGAGCACGATTCGAAGTGCATAGAAAAAAATATAATAATATTAAAGCGTTTTTTTGCGACACAGAACTAAGCACTTGTAAATCCCCTCAGAGGATGTGCCGTCAAGTTAGTCTCAAACACAAACACAAACACACATACGCACACACATACGCACACACATACGCACACACGTACACACACTTACCCACTTCGAGGCGTGTGTCGTGCTCGTTGCACTTATCCGCAAGCAAACACTAGCGAGAGCTCCCGCCTGAATCGGGTGTGTGTGTGTGTGTGTGGGCAAACTCATAGGAACTTATGCATAAGTGACATTAAGAAAAAGCTCTTCAAATGCAAGAAGAAAAACACTTTGGCAGGACGCTGCCTCTGCTGTGTGCCGCTAAGGAAAATAGGAGGAAAAACCAAGCAAAGTAAAAGTTTAGCTGAAAGCCAAAAAAAAAGAGAAAAAAAGTATAAATAAAACCAAGAAAAATAAGGCAATGCAACCAAATGAACGCAAAGTTTCGGCACTCCTCCTTCTCCTCCTCATCCTCCTCCTCCTCGGCAACGGAATTAGGGATATGGCAGTGTTCCCGTTTGCATGCAGCCAAGGATATGCAATCATCATGCGGATTTCCATATGCAGGCGGCAGCCAGCAGCCAGTAAAGCCAAATAGAAAATCAAGCGCATGGAAAGAAAGCGCAAAGAACTCGGCCAGGCAGTGCATATAGTGTATACAGATACACCGAGAGAGGGAGTGAGAGAGAGAGAGTGAGAAAGAAGCGAGATCGAGCTGTGAAGTGTGTGAGTGAGCGTGTGTGACCCCCTAGTAAGCCGCTGTGCGCAACGGGCTTAGCTCAATTTTCCCTTTTCAACTATTTTCAATGGCATTTCCTCTGCCCCCGCTTTCCGCTGGCCAATCCACCGTGTATTCTTCTGCTGGCCACCGCTGACCTGAACAGGAAAATATTGATGGCTCCGCTTTGCGTACCTATTGACTCAGCCACAAATCTAACTTCCCGTCACAAGCTCTCCGCACTCCCTTCTCCCGTCAAGCATTTATTTACCAGTGGGCAAAGTTTACTCTATGGTTTGAAGCGTGTGTTTGAAGAGTTCACCTTAAGGTCTTGTAACAAAGTTTTATTCAAATTATGTGCTCGCTATTGTCTTTTATACTATGTTAACTATTTGAGAAATAGGCAAGCAAAAAAGTTGCAAAATATGAATTATTGTCTTAATCATGAGCAAAGGAAGAAGATTTGTATCTCATCTATTTAGCTCAAGTGTAGTTAACATTCCCTTTACAGGTAATTCGAATGCAAACATTTTCATAAAAAAGTCACTTAATTGCATTTAGCTTTACAGTTAAGACCGGAATATATTGCTAGAATTCGATTGAAATTTCAATTATAGCTAAATTAAACAAAAAGATTTCTCAATGCTTCCAGCTGCCAGCAAGAGGGGCTGCAAGGGGGCCAGGATACGCATCCTGCACGTTGTCCGGTTTTTATTATGCAATCATTGCGCATTTCGTAGGCGTGCACTTAATGTGCTGCAATTGGCAGCAGCCAGCAACCGCACACACCCAACGCACACCCACACACCCATTCACACATAGATCCATTCACACATACACCAATACAGAGGCACTTGTCACTGTTTATTGATTCAATGATTGGGATTTGTGTGATCCTTTTTAAAGCACCAAAATTTGCTGCCGTTTGCTTGTAGTTTTTTGCAACTGTGGCCACGCCCACACCCACGCCCACTGCCACTGCGTCCCCCCAGCCACCCAATGGGCCTTTTGACCCGTGGGTCGTTGATTTTTTTGTGAGTTGCCTTTTTGCAGTGTTTGTTTTGTTTGTTTGCTTTTCTGTCGAGCTTTTGACTGTTTGCTTTGCGCTGCTTTAACGCTATTTTTGCTTTGTTTTGTTTTGTTACGCTTTTCTTTTTTTTTTTGTTTTTGCTTTTGGTTTTTACATTTGGCTTCACTTGTTTTTCCTAGCTTGGGCAGCATCAGCCTCAGACTCCGTCTCAGGCCAACCCCCGCTGCCGCTCTTCGGGTTTTTTGGGCCGTAAATTTATGCTAACAGTTCTCCATTGAAAATGCATAAATTTATGTGTTTACACTATGTGCAGGCATTCGTTTCGCCACTGGAAGGGAGTGGAAGCATTCGCACATGTGTTTACTTAGCACTTTTTATGGCCTGAGTCCATGTACTGGACTCGACTCAATAGTCCATAGTCCATAGTCCATAGTCCGTAGTCCGTAGTCTATCGTCCATGCTACATGTTTTATTTACCTCTGTTTTGATTTTATTTCGAATTATATTTTATTTATATTTATTTTTGTTGGCTTGTGTTTAAGCATAAGCTGCCGCCTCTAGAAACTATTTGGATATTCATAAATTATTATTTGCATAAAATTGTTGTATGCATTGTTTGCTGGCTGTTGCGCGTTTTGTTGATGCAGTAAAATGTAGCAACGGCCCATTAAATTCGGCTTACGTCTAAACATTTTTTTTATCACTCGTTCAAAGACTACTCTAAAATTCCATCAGCACGAGCGAAATGACTTCATTGTAAAGCCAAGAAAGGCATAAAAACCGTAACGAGAAAAAAAAGGTGAACAATGTGGCAGTACAGGGTTAAGTAAGAAACACTGCACACGTTGCCGGACAGCTGCTGCCCGAGTCGCTGCCACAGCCGCAGCCGCAGTCGCCGCTGCTGTGGCAGATGCATTTAAACGTGCCACAGTCGAAGGAGTTGGGCGGGGAAAACTAGTCTGGGGCCGGACATAAATACGAAATAAAAGCCATTTGAATGGCAGGCGACACTCAAAATCGATACAAACAGTCAAAGGAGTGGGCCGAACGAGTAATGCAAGGGTGCAAAATGTAAATGGAATCGAGCTCTCAAATGTTGTGTTTCTTATATGGGTAGCAGTAAAAAATATGGCCATTTAAGATGGCCTCTATCTACTGCCTCTCGAGTCAAAACCAGTTCTGTGGATAGCACGATGCTGTCTCGCTGTCTCGCTGTTGGGCCATGAATTGGTTGCCCAGCTCAAGAGGTCATCCTTTTTGACGTTGACGTTAATGAAAAATGCATGAAATTTAAATTGTTCGCAAGTGTTGACCAGGCCCACACAAGCACAACAACTAGAACGGCTCTTAGGAGGCTCTGACGTGGCTGATTCCACCAGATCGACACTTTTATTGGGGACCATCTGCTTCAAAGGACTAAAAAAAAATAAAATAGAAAGGCGACAAGTGCAGCGACGCCGCTGTCTGCATTTTGAAAATTGAGTTCCTATTGCTCCAGTTGTTGATTGTGGAAAACAATTTCGGGGGCGCGAATTCGAGCCTCATTTTCTATGCCGCTGCCATCCCGACTGCCAAATGTCAACCGTATTTTATGAAGGGATGCCCTACGACAGTCCCAAATACTTCAGAGCTTAAATTGAATTGAGAATCAGTTTACGGAATGTACACCTAAGTGTCACTGTAGATACTAACCTAACCTGCCAGACGTTTCATTTTCAAATATAATCAATTAAAAAGCTCTCAACATTTTACATTTACACATTTATTAACCATCGCAATACGCAATGACTTACCTGTCATATGATATCTTCTTGGATTAATATATATATTATTACATAATGTACTTAATCCTTATAATAAATACTGCATTTTTGAATTTGAAAAAAAGGGAATAATTTTTTCCCGAAATTGTATGTAACAGGCAAACCGTTGTGAGGGACCCCAATACGTAAACATATTCTTGATAAGCATTAACAGCCGAGTTATTTCTGTCAGTGTGACAATCCGTCCGTCTGTCCCTATGTATGAACGGTTCAAGCTCAGCAACTAACAAAAGTAGAAGCTTGAAATTTGACATCGATAACACGCTTTAGTTCTTCGAACATATCTAGCACATCTTAATCATCATTCATTTAATTGTATATACATAAATATATATAGAAGTTATAGCCTTTCTCAAGAGTGTAATATTTGTCGCTAGCAACGATTGCTCGATTGTGTGTGTGAGTGTATTTAATTTTGACATTCATACACATGCGTAAATTATTGCACGGGGTCCAGGCTATCTCCTAGTCGAGCACACTCTACTACTTATTTTATTACCTTTAAAAAATTTGTATTTGTTTGACTATGATAAATATTATTTTATATAAATTTAATATATTGAATTGTTTTCAATTTTGCACTGATAAAAATATTATATTATATTTCAAAAACTGTTTTGCACAGAAATTTTAAAATATTTCATTTTATTCTTTGCAATATGCATTGCTCTCGTAGTATCCACTATTTAAATTAGGGATCTAAGATTTCAATTATTATTTGGAATTCTAAATCATAGTTAATTTTATTGTAGATAACTTGTTTAGTTTTAAGTATAATTGTAGTGCAAGAAAATAATTATTTCGAAGACTTAGCTTTTCGATAAGGGACAATTCACAATAATAAAATAATTTGAAGCAGCAACTCTTCGTCCAAATCTACTGAGCTCTATGTTCCATTGTCCCTATAGTATATCAAGTACTTAGCTCTGCCAGAATTGATTGTGTTTCTTTAGCAAAGCTGGTTCGACAGAGCCGCTTAAAGTGCCCACAAACTCTAACTGTGCATCAAGGCAAATGTTGCTCAGTTAAAATGTGAGGCGAGCCAAGGTTGATGCCACGCCCATGGCAACAGTATATCGCCTGCCGCCCACCAGCACCTTTTTTATGCGTTTTCATTTGGTGAACGTAGAAAATATCTTGCCCACGGGGCGTATTAAAATCAATTCATTTAATTTTGATCAAAGCGAAATAAATCTTTGCGCTTTTTGCTTAATTTCCTTCTCGTCGTTACTGCTACTTGTTGTTGTTGTTGCTGCTCTTGTTCATGCTGTTTGTTGCTGTTGTTGCTGTCGAGTGAAACGTAGAAAACGTGGAAAGCGAGGAAAATCCACAACAACGGCAGTGAGTAATTTGGCCCCAGTGCCAGGGCTTACAACGTGGGGAGAGGGAGAAGTGGTTGGCTCGTTGGTGGCTGTAAAACGCAGAGTAAGACAAAAAGCGCAAATAACACAGAAATACCGTAAGCGAAATGAGAAATCATTAGTAAGTAAAAAGCTCTCACACACACAAAGCTTGAGACACATGAACAGAGCGGCAGCGTGTAAAGTTTTCCTTTTCTTCCACTTATCGAAGCCAGCGACGGCAACTGAATTAATTTTTCAATTCGCCAAACGAATTCATTGACTTTTTGTGTTTGCCTGCCTGTCTTTACTTCACACATACACAGTCAGTCACCCACAAATGTACACCCACACAAACACACACACACATACACACACACACAGTTACACCCGTCGCCCTTTCGACATTCACACACTGGCAGCACGTTCGCCAGGGTATTAAAATCCCTTAAACAGATTTCATTTCGAACGCTTTGCGGTCGATAAATGCATTTCACTTTAGTGGTTTTTACACCCACTCGCACACACACACACACACACACACACACGCACCAGCTCCCACACATACATATGTGTGTCTGTATTTATGTCTCACATACACCGTTGCATACTTTTCGGCGGCTGTTCCCATTTCCCATTTACCTCTTGCTGTTCTCAACGCTTTTCCGATGATTTGCTGGCAAATTACGTTTAGTTGCTGCTTGCAGTTTCTCCTGCAACGATTGGCTTTGGCTTTCCCGCTGCCGCTGTTGCCTTTTCACCCACTTTTCGCGCGAAACAGAGTATAACATTTTCCAAATTCATTTTCAAAACAAACATGCATCTGTGTGAGCTTCACACTGTAAAGAAACTGTCATTGAGCTTGAGTACATATATGTGTGTTGTATGTGTGTGTGTGAGTAGTGCAGTGTACGTATGGCAAGTGTTGCCAACCAATTTAAAAGTTTTGCTGACGCCGTCTCCACCGGCAAAGCGAAAGTGAAGCTGCAGCCCCCCTCCCTTCAGTTTTTCACGCCGTTCCGCTGTCAAAGAAACACAACCAAGTGCACCGCGCAACACACGAGACTAATGCGAAATACAGTAAACTATGCCTATGAACATCAGTGGTAGTTCGCAGAATAATTTGATCGCAGAGATCATTGTTTTCTTATTGCAGATACTTTTTTATTAAAAAGATCATTTCTTGGACCGAACTATTTAAAATTAATGTAAATGTTATATTTCAGATACAATTTGTTAAATGTTATTAATATATATAAATATTAAGTATCTGTAGATGTTGCAAGCGGTTGTAAAGCAGACAAGAAATGGAAATTTGTGGAAGAAATCCGCAAGACAAGTTTAAACTTTACATTTTGTTACAAGTAACAAGTATTTAATTTAACAGCCAAAATTATTAAATTCTTAAGCACAAGTTTTTTATTTAAATTAAATAACGCATAAACTATCGCATATTTATTTGTTTTTTTGTTCCTTTGTAGTTTATGTCTCTTGATTTTAAAAATGCAATTTTGAAGACTGATTTTAAATACAAATATTAAATATACCAAAATAGCATTTAGTAGATGTGTGTATCTAAATTGAGATTTAAAATAGTCAAACAATTCATAAGGCTATTTGCCATTTAGATCAAGTTCCATTGAAGTCATAAAAAAAAGTTTGGTGCTTAGACGATGTTCACTGTACGTTGTAGCAGTTGTTTTTGTTGTTGTCGTTGTTGTTGTAGGTTAGTGTCTCTTTCTTTGCACAGCAACGGTGGCACTTGTTGTCATGGCTTGGCTCTTGGTGGGTGCTGGCTGCTGGCTGCTGCCACCTGCCACAGTTTGCTGCTGCAACACTTCAAATCTTGCAGTTTGTTTTTGCAGCCTCGCATAGGTGTAACTGCCGTCTGCCAGTGACTGTGTGTGTGTGTGACAGTGTGTGTCAGTGTGTGCTTGTGTGTATGTTTGCAAGTGCTGCTCGAAAGTTCATGCACCGTACACTGCGGTCCATATGAATGTATGCGACTGTGTACATGTGTTTGTATAAATTTAAATGCATTTGTCTGTTTGTCTCCAGTTGGCCGCAGATTCAGTTTCCCAGCTGCTCCGCTTGCCCGCTCTGACCCGTGCTTTGGCTTGTAGCAAATATATATTTGAATTGGAAATGTGCAATGCGCTTAATTTTCAATTTGCAATCATTTGGACCCAGCGCTTGTGGAGTGTCCATCAGCACAGGTCTTTTTTCCCAAGCTCTGCTAATTAGCGCTGAAGAGTGGCTCAATGCAGAGTCAATTGTCATCAGCCATGGACAGGATGAGTTCCCTCTCAAACAAACTCCACCACATAATATCCTTCCAGTCGTGAACAGGAAATTCACTTTTCTTCGGTGCCTTTTTGTTGTTGCCTTTCTCATTTATGCTGTCTCGTGTTGTCTAACAATTTTCTCACACTTTTCGAGCTCATCAACAACGCCTCGGCTGGCAAGCTCGGCAAAGGCAAACTTCCCAGAGTCGAGTGTGGAAATTTTGCACTTTTTTGCCATAATTAAATTCATATTTAAGTTGCTTTTGTTTCACTCTTGACTGAGCGAGACACGCTTACTTATCCACTCCTGCACCATTTTAACTATATTCGTGTATTTTTCTGTTTCATTTTCATCATAGCCCCAAGTCGAGTGGCAACCACACACCAGTCGCTCCTAACGTTTCATCACCATGCAGCTCTCCGGATTAGTCCATGGACTCTGTCTATTTGTCTATTTGTGTACTCGCATAGTTTCTGTCATTAGCAACCGTGGTCCGGAGGGAGTTGGCCAAGGCAATTGCCTCGCTCTTGTCCTGGGCTTTGTTACCAAGTTTTGGCTTAAGTTGTTTTTAAGTTGTAAATCTCCTCGTTTTGTGCAATTTGCTCTGGCCCAAAAATAATTCGGCTCTGGGCTGTGTTCACTGTGAGTATCAAATTTTACATTTGTGGTTGGGAATATGAAAATTGTAACTGATATTTATGCTTGTAATGCCAACGTTTGACACTTACGCCCGTCTGCCATGTCGTATTTCGTTTTACGTATTCTGTATTCCGTATTCCGTATTCCGTATTCCGTATTCCGTATTCTGTATGCCGTATTCTGTATTCCGGACTGTGCCCTGTCCACAATAATTCATTTCACAATGCGTGTGCAATTTTTGTTATTTCCATGGCATGTGAAAATACAAATTTACAAATTTACAAATTTACAAATTTACAAATTTGCCCATTGCGATTACATTTTCACAAAAGTAAAACACAATGCGAACTGAAAGTGTCTGTTAAAATTATGACTTATTGGAATTTTGCAGATCTGAGAACAAGTCTGCGGAGCAGCATGTGGCATGTGGCATGTGGCATAAAGTGTAATTGAATGTGTTGCTTGGTTGCCTTCGCTTTTAAGCCATTTCTCGATGGTTGCCCTAGTTGCATACAAATTTTCTATAAATTTCTTTTATTTTTGCCTTTTCTTGCTCGAGGCTACTTTAAAACAAGTCGTAAATTAAGGAAGTTGACACTCGTGACAACAGCAAGCGAAGTTTTTTACTTCCATCTTGTAAGCACCCACTTTTGATTTTTTAAAAATATTTTAATACATCAATACTGAAGATCTATGCTGGTTACAATTAAATGATGGATTGACAATTAGCTTTGAGTAAAAAATATTTACGTATTGATTTACAATTTCATTTTCATTTTAAACACTTAACTTTTTATTTTTAAACATTCTAAAAACTGATGACCATTTGAACTCGACACATTGATATGGGGCGAAAGCAATCATAAAATAGAAACTGGTTTATAAAAATAAAACTCACCTGGCTTGGAGTTGCTGCCAAGAATCTGCTGTGGATGTTGTTGCTGTGGGTTCGAGGGCTGCTGTTGCAGCTGTTGTTGCTGTTGCTGGACATGTTGCTGCTGACCATTGTGCTGCAGATGTGCAGCTGTCACGGATTGCTGTTGTTGAGCGGCAGCAGCAGCCGCAGCAGCGGGGTGTATGGCAAGCAGTTTCGTTTCCGGCGGCTTGTGGGGACCCATCGTGATCTGCGGGGCCCCCATTGCTATAGTAGGGGCGGGCATCATTAAGGTCGACATGGCCAGCATAATTTGCGAATGAATTTTGGTGTCTTTGCTTGCTTCAGTTGTTCCAGCTGTTGTTGCTGTTGTTGCTGTTGTTGTTGTTGTTGTTGTTGTTGTTGTTGTGGCAATGCTTGTGGCCAATTGCTTTCTCGCTGTACGCTTTGTTTCTATTGATTTGTTGACCTCGCCGCTGTGTCTTCTGTCTTCTGTCTCCTGTCCGTGTCCGTGTCCGTGTTCGTGTCCTCTGCTGCAGTTGCTGAACTCTGTGCCAAAGGTCGTGCGTTAGCCTTTGTCGCCACCGTCTCCTTCTAGCAAATGGAACTTGGACTCGCTCTATCTGACTTCAGGCTATGTTATATGCCACTATATATGACTGTGTGCGGCTGTGTGTGTGCGAGTGTGTGTAAACTTATGAAATATGCTTGCCGTTCTGTGCAACTTTTTTCCGTATATTTTCACTTTTCGTGCTGTATCTTCGTCTTTGCCGCTTGCCGCTTGCCGCTGGAGGGCCCCTCGCCTATGTACTCGATGCTGTGTGTGTTGTTCTTATTATTTTTATAATTTTTGCTCGCTTTTCTTTTACGTTTTGCTTATATGTTTGTTCAACCGGAAATTCACGAACACGAGCGCACTTGGCTTGTAATTTTTTTTGTGTAATTTTTTTTTTTTCTTTTTTTTTTTGGTTTTTATTTTTCGTTGTCCTTGCCACTGACTTCTTGTCTTTCGTTACGTTACATTCGACTGTGAATATAGGATATGGGCTTATGTATTTGCCTCCCTGCCAGTAATCGCAAATTATTTTGCCTGCCGCTTATCGTTTTGCAATTGTTGTTGTTGTTGTTATTGTTGTGTCTGCAACAGCAGCAGCAGTAGCGGCAGCAGAAGCGGAAATTATAAATATTGCTGTCATATGTGTGGCAGACAGTCAACGAGAGGAGGACTGCTGCAATTTCAATGTTTCGCTAAAAATATTCGCATTCAGCTGGGGAGTCTCAGCTCAATGTCGCTTCTAAAGTTTTTACTAGTGCCAAAAGCAACAACAAACTCTGTGCACAGTTTTCAAATTATTTTACTGCTAGCTGCTGCTGCTGCTGCTGCTGCTGCTGCTGGCTCTGTTGCGTTTGCAGTGAACTTTAGAAGTCACTGAATGTCAGTGACTGCGAGCAAATAAAATACGACTGCAGAAAATAAATCAGCAAACATCTCTCAACTTGAATGAAAGTCGCCAAAGTTTGTGGCTTAATTAAGGCGTGAAATTCTTTAAAATTAAGAAATCTTTCATATATCTGTATATATACTAATAATAAAGCAGTTGGCATGCACTGATTAAATTGAGATCCTAGTGCGATCCAAAGCATGGGATCGTATTTAAATTGTGGGTACAAAAAAATAAAAGTTGCACAGAATTTGTGTAAAATTATAAAATGAATTATCATTACTTAAAAAGGATGTTCTGATCTGTATCGAGGAACGCACGAATCGAAAGACGAGCGCAACGCACACACACTCTTTATTTAGCGATGCGACTATACGACTATGCGACTTTACGACTTTACGACTAAATCGTCGGTGGCTACCCCAAAGAACAGAAACAACTAAAAGCGTACGGTACGGATTCGTACTAGACCGTTGGGCGACGCTTTTCTTACTGAACAGCAGCAGCGCACGCATTGGCCAAAATTTAAAAGCGCTGCCGCTGCTGCGACGACAACGACGACGACGACGACGACGACGACGGCGGCGGCGCCGCTATCCTGGCCAGAACATGCCAGGCGGACAGCCGCTGCCGCTGCCAGCGAGCGATCCGCATAAGCAGTGGTACAGTACAACGACGGCTCTGAAGAGGTCGGCGGCGACGGCAGCAGCAGCGAGGACGTCGGGATGCGTTTCCCTACATTTCTCTCCGACGATGCGCTACGAACTGTAGCGAATTATATATGGACGAGGACGAGGACGAGGACGTGGACGAGGTTGAGGAGCCGACGCTGCCAATTGCCACAGTCCCGCTATTTGTGTTGCCTAAGCGAGCAAGCCTTCAGTAACGCGCTCGTTCATAAAATATTCACGAATGGCTCGCTCTCATTCTCTCCAGTACCGCCGCGAACTGCGCTGCTCTTCTCTCCTCATCGTCCAGTTATATCGGCGTCGTCTCCTCGTCGTCGTCGTCGTCGTCGTCATCGTGTTCGTACTCGTTCTCGTTCTGCGCTTCGTAGGTCCCGTTGCGCTCCCGGCGCCATTTACAATATGCCGTTTCTGGCTGTGTGTGGGTGCATGTGTGTGTGTGTTGTTCGTCCGTTTCGCTTCGTTCTTTTTCGACACTCAATTTCGACTGTGGGCCTCCGATTCCAGCCACTGCGCCGAATCCCCTTGAATTTGAGCGCAAAAACTAATGAAACGTTGATATAAATTTGAAATGTTATAAAGAAAACTTTAGTTTTAATATATATTTAATATTATATTTTAAAAATATTATATTTACTAACAGGTAATAATATTTTATTTAAATATTAATGTGCGTCTTTAAATTTATTGTATTCCTGGCTTCTTGTACCGTTTACTATTCCACACATCATCGAAATATTTTGTTTGCTTCTGCTGTTAACGGAAATTCCCAGTATTTTTTACTTCCATGTGGCAAACTGTTATACTGCACATTGATATCAAACGAGTTTGCCGAGCAGTACTCAGAGCTTAATGAATCGATGAAACACAATTATTATAATAAAAGCAATTTATTTTTAATTTAGAAAACTGTTTTTTAAATAGAATAGTTGCATATTTAAATTTTAATATATAATTTCAACTCTAAAGCCGGGCACTGCAATGGGTCCAAAACAACGCAATGCATCAACAAATCTCAATTTGCTTACAAAATAAAACTATATCATTTGAAAATTAATTACTTTACTTCAACTATATTAAAAAAAAAAGGTCACCAAGGTTTTATTTTTTATTTTTGTATATTCTGGACATTCTGTCATCGAGCGATAAACGATTTTCAAAACTATTACGATAGAATATTGCCAAGTATAATGAAGAATGTTTAGCTAGAATGAATGTGTTACTCATAATCTTAATAAGTGGAGTTTCTAAAAACAAAAAATAAATTAAAATAAATTAGAAATATTGACTAGGATATACCTTAGCGTAGGTTCGGCGATCTACAATCAATATTTCGTTTCAAACCATTTAGATGACTAAAATTTTCCTTTAAAGTAATGTCTAAGCAAATTTTTATTTTCGGTCATCAAGAACTAACTTAAGCTAAAAAACGTTTCTGTGTCAAGAAATAATAAATATAATATTAATAAAATTTTGTCCTTACGAAGTACATCAAATTTAACACGGTTTCATCTCTTAATGTAGTTCATCCTTTTGACTCTGTCATTCTAATCGATTTGATACATATAAAAAATGTATATTTCATAAAATAAGTTGATTGCCTCCTACATTTACCATAACTGCTTTATTTTATCATTCGAAAATGCTGATATAAGCTTAGGATGCTACGACACCATCAATATTCCTACTCTTTAGTCTTACCTATCAATGATACCTTCTAGTCTTCTTCTGCGCCCATAGGAAGCTTTTTAACAAATGGACAACAGAATACAAGTTAATAATTGTTTCCATTTATCTATTTAATACCAATTTACCATAAAATACTAACTCAAAGATAGCATTTGATGCGAGCTCCAAAATATACAATTTATATTAAGTCTGCATTTAAAATGTTCTTTATAGAAAATGGTATTACATGTAATTTTGACATTTTGCTATAAGTCAGGAAAAAGATCAATTAATTAAAATATGAAATACTTTCAATCAATGATTCACTTTAACTCCTCGATATAAATCCATATTCTTTGTTCGATGTATCTTTCAGATATATTGGTAATAAGTTTTATTTAAAAATAAAAGTAACCGTAGTTACACAACTTTCTTATATAATCAATAAACAAATGAAGTCAGCAAAAATGAACGAGTAAACTAAAGTTTTCTTAAAATAATAAGAAGCTACATTAGAATAACATATTTCAAGATACCTTGGTGAATAAAGTTGGCTACATTATGATAAGCATCAACAAGGAAGCTCAGAAGTTCTTGTTTAGTTTGATGGAATAGATAATGAAATGCGAGGAAAATTCAAGGAAAATTCGAGGTAAATGAAAAACATTTCAGTTAAAGAATATGCAGCTTGGTAAAGGGACTTTCGACTGTTTGTGTGAATGCTAATCAAAGCTGACTGCAGCAAAAGTAACATAGCAACCACTTATAGTCCCACACACATACACACATGCACACATACACACATACACACATACACACGTGTGGTGTGCGAGTCAAAAAGTGAACACTCATTATCAACATTTTTAAGTCATAATTAGTGAGAAACGTAAATAGTATGTGAAGTGTAAAAGTGAAGAGAAACAAAACGAGCAAGTAAGAACGTTAAAATCGAGCCCAACCGACTAGCTGAGACTCTGTTTCCTCTTAATGAGAGCATATTCTTTTCTAGTTAACAACTATATAAATATCATATAAATACAAATGATAGTATCCGCCATCTCTAGCTCTATACATTATGTCAATTAAATTAAAGTTTTAAAATATATTATAAAATATTTTAAAAATAAAATAAAGTGCTAAAAAGATCATGTCGAGTGTGATGGGTTCGAAGGTTCGAAGACAAACATTTTTTTCTGGGTTTGAAAAAAGTTCTTTTTTTTTCCTAATAAATAGTTATATATGTAATACATTCCCGAACTCCAAAATTTGGAAACTGAGCCTTACCCCTATTTGCTATTCCTCCTATTTTGGGTTTTTATATAAAGTTTAACTACACCTAATTATATTATAAATTTCTAGTCTGTAGCTTTAGTTATGATGATATTAGAGATTATACTAAATTAAATTAGAGGGAGGATTAGAGGAGAGTAGAGGGATATCTACATATGTGCCAACATTAAGCAACTGACCAAAATTCATGATTTTGGTTTTAAAATTGTAGAAGATATAGTTTTATCTGATTTTCTACGCCCCCTTTGGGTATAGATATATAGAAGAAACTAAAGTATAGATATTATAAAGTCTATAGCTATAATAGCAGTGGAAAAAATAATGTTTCATACGGATGGATACGAATAGACTCTTGTTGCGCATCGGAAAACAGAGCCTAAAAATACAATGACATCTCTTATTCTGTTGTCGTCGTTGTTGTTTTTGTTTTTGTTTTTCTTTATGTTGTTGTTATTGTTGTTGATTTCGTTTTTGTTTTCATTTTGTTGTGTTTGTGTGTGTGTGTGTGTGCTTATGGCGTTGAGGACAGCGAGAGTGGAAACAGTAATGAGCGCTAAGGTATGAGAAAGTGGAGAACATTGGTCGTCATGGAGTGGAGAAAAAAGCGGTAGCAAAAACAAGAAAATTACATAATTGCATGCAATTTAGCATGCGACATTATCATTGTCCTGCTTAGTATAAGAATCAGAGTCATTACAACAATACCAACAAGCAACACATACACGTACGCGTATGTTTAAAGAATGTGTAAAAAGGCAACGAATCGCAGGAGCTGCGACTGCGACTGCGAGAACCTGCCATAAAGGGAAAGGCTTACGGTAAGCGCATTTACAGTGAGACAGAAAATGGAGTCGTGTTGCATATGTTTCAGTGTTTCAACGGCGGTGACAGAAACAACGCAACAATAATAACAACAGCAACACCAACAACAACAGCAACAACAGCAATAAGGGTGCATAATAACAAAAGTGACGTAAACAATGAGAGCCATGCAAGACCTCGCGCTGCAAAGGAGAGCTAAGGGCCATTTTTCTATGCAGTCCATGAGGGCAGCTTCTTTGCATGGGTGTTGGTGTGTGTACGAGTGTGCGTGCGCGTGTGCGTGTGAATGTGAGAGTGTATGTGTCAAGACAATTGCCCTTTAAATTTTTAAAATCACTTTAAATGAGAACAAAAAGTTGATACCCTGCCGCAATTCCCTGCCCTTTGTCTTTTGTTCTTTGCTCTGCGCTTGTTAGGTAAATCAGCGTCAAATTGGACTCTGCAGCGTTCGCGTCACAAGCAGTAATAACAACAACAGCAACAACAACAACAACAACAATAACAACAAACACAACAACAATAACAATAGCAGCCCAACCAACAATGCGAGCCAAAGGTGGGGCTGCTAAAGTTATAACGTGCTTAAGCGTCTTAAACCAAAATGAGTCTAAAAATATCTCCTCATAATGAAGTGCAAGTGTGTAAACGACTGTGTGTGTGTGTGTGTGTGTTTGGGTGTTTGAGTGTATGACTTCTGTTTATGTATGGGAACACAATACAATAGCGTATTGTTTACTAAGCTTGTTGTTCTTGTGGCTGCGAGTTTCTCCTCGCAACTGAGCAGAAAATTATGGCATTGTTTAAGCCAATTAGAGTATTTAACGCGTATGGGTCGTATGAGTAATACGCGTCGAGTGCAATGAGGAGAATGGGAAAGGGAGGTAGTCAGAGGGCAGAGTAGCTATACATAATGGCCACTGATGGCATTCAAGTATGGGTCAAGGATATGATGATGAATATATTTAACAATGGCTTAAGAATGCATTTTATTACCTTCGCTGAAGAGAATCAAAAGGGGGCTAACACACAGCTCAGAGTCGCCTTACGAATATGAAGAGCTATACTCGCACAATAAGCCCTCAAGAGAAGGCAATTTGTCTTGTGGCTTGTACCTTTAAGCAAGTGGCAGACAATAAACGCACTTCGTGAAGACGGGCTCAGGCGAAGGGTCAATAAATATAGCCGATCCTTACCTTTGCTTAATCAAGGACACGCCGTAGAGATATTACCACTTGGCACTGCCAAGGAGCCAAGCAATCGAGTGCCGAAAAGTCTTTAGCAATCCACAACAAAAGCAGGGCCGCAAATGATGATAGCACACTGTAGACGGAACCCTAATGACGATGCTTTAAACAAAAACTCCGAAGCACCTTTTGGGCGACAGTTTTAAGCGCCATCCGAGACAATTTCATCCATCGATGGCGCACAGCACGGTTGGCCGGTCATGTGCCAGTTATATCCGGAATGTGCAAATTTTCGGTTGCTTCGGAGTCCCACTAAATAAATTGATGTCCACATGCTCAAGACAACCCAAAAGCACAAACAACAACATCACATTCACACACAGACACTCACATACACTCACAAACGGACTTATACGGCGAGCAGTAAAAACGAAATAAGTGAAATATTTATGTACATTTTGGGCGACTGCCTTTTGGTTAGGTGCCGCCTAATGGGGGTCACACTCTGCGCTTTAAATGTGTAAATAGGTGTGTCAGATAATGGAAATACATAAGTACCCGTACAGGGAGTTCAGCTGCTTGATGAGCTTCAGCGCAGGTATTCCACTATACACATACAGCAGCACGTATCCGTATCCGTATCCGTCCACTGGTCCACTGGTCCCTTATTCCTCTGGCTTTCTCCCTTTTGGTTTCCTGCCATATTGGGCTTGTTGTAAATTGTGTGGATAAACACTTTACGCTGCGGCCTGTTTTTTGTGTATTATACCCAAACTCATTGAAAATGCGAGTCCAGGGTATATTGGTTTTCAGCAGTGGGCGTCCGCATAAAGTCTAATCTTGGTCTATTTTTTTTCTCTGTTTATTTTTTTAAACATTTATTCTTATAAGCCATTATATTATATTGATTAATAGTAAGATTGATGAGAATCCATGTTAGATAGCTTTTAACCTGGAGCGCAAGCGAACTTCAGGGTATCTTCTAGTCGGGTACAACCTGAACAGAAATGCTTTTATTTTTGTTTGCTGTGCGCTCTTTTCTTTAGGCTGCAGTGCGACAATTTCATTTGGTGTTGTTCCTCGTTGACCGCCACATTTCGGCTTTTAACTTGGCTAACGATAATTTGTTTGGCAACTGCCGCCAACGTAATGAATTTTTATGCGCCTTTAATGTATTTTACAGAGATGACCAAAGCTTACATCAGCAAGCCCAGCTTTTGGCCTGTTTATGGGCTTAGTTTTGTGCTTTGCTAATTATTAATATTTTTAATTAATATATGCTATAGCCGCACAAAAAATAAACAAAGCATAAAATATACATAAACTAACATGCTCGTTAGGTAAATAAAGATTTAACACAAATAAACACTAAAAAGGATGTTCAAAGGTTATTTTTCCCAGAATTATTGAAATACTCCACTCGTTGTGAACTGTGGAATACTCTAGAAGTTTTCAACTGATTTACTTTCCGGGAATAAAATTTAATTTCATAATAAAATAAGGCTTACATTCTCAGCAAAATTTGTCCACAAATCCCAAGTAATACTATACTATGGTTATATGATAGAGTTGCTTCATGGATTGAAGCATTACACACTGAAGAGAAGAGACACTGATTCGAATACCCGACTTAAGAGAAAATAAAACGAAATCACGCTCGAGCGAAGCACAACACCCACACACAGAATGCCAATTAACAGCGGCAACAATAAAGAGTACAAAATGCCAAAGTAAACAACTGATTAACATTAAAATTGTATTTCACATTTAAAATGTAAAAAAATATTTAGTTAGTCCCTCAGCATTTCATATGTTCATTAATTCACACAATCTTTCCATTTTCGTTTCCGAGTTTCTATCCTTAGATAATGATGGAAGTCTAATCGAAAGCGTCGCTGCACATATGTTTATTTGGAGTTATGGGATTTGAATATAAGAGTACTCTGGCCAGGACTTAACGTACCGTGAAATAGCCTGAATAATATAATAAAGTTTGCTGACAGTTAAATTAAGGGACGCCTAATGCCAACGACAAATGGGAATATTTGCAAAAAAATTGACTAACTTTTTGAGCTAAGTTTCCACCTATCAATATGAAAATGATGTTCAAACAATGTGGTTGACATATTTAATAAAAAATAAATATTTAATAATAATAAATAAATAAGAAAAATGTATTATCAATATTAGGGGACAATGCTTAAAATTTAGGTTTTGATTGACGTAAATTGTAGCTCTCTATGTAAAATGATGTCTTGTATAAGTTTAAAGGAATTATTATTATGCAATTTTTATGTATAGTAAAGGCTTCAGGCTGTGTAAATTAAATATGTCCATTACAATATTATTTGTAGTAATGTTATCCTAACTTTTCGTAACATCTGAGAATATAGAACGAAAACCTAACGTCGAAGAAATATGTATGGAATGTATCTTGGAAATATATTTCAAATATATTTATAGTTTACAGATGTTCGGAGGCAATCAGAATGGTTTTATGTAAATTACATATGCACAACATAATTATACAATAATTACTCATTTTAAATTCTTTCAGTGTACAAATAAATGTAAAGCGAAAATAATTTTGTTATTTTCATTTTATATGTTTCAATTTTTAATGCATTGCTTGTGAATGTTGTGAATAAAGCTCTTCTATATTTTATTTTTAGTTGCGTTCATAGTTACCCGTATGTGTCTGGCCATTAGGAAAACCCCCTAAATTGATCTTTCACTCTCGGCGGCTTGAAATTTCTATTTAATTTACGTCCCTGCAAATATTTGGCCATACTGAGAGAGAAGAGGAGGGACATAACAAAGTGCAGCGACATAGGGAATAGACAGTGTCACAGTTACTGCACATAACTGTATAATTTATATTGGCCATTTCACTTTGAGTCAGGCAGTAACACAGACACACATTTACACACATTTACACACATTTACACACACACACACACACGCACTGCGAAAGTGCTTTTGCGACCAAGTAAATTGTAAAATGTCACCCATAAAGCGTAAATTGTAACAAAAAGCACTCGAGGCCACGCAGTGATTTAAATTTTTGTACTCTGTAGGCTCCGGCTGTAAAATTATGTGTCCCTCATTCGGGTTACCCTGGCAAAACTCGCAGCTGGCGCGGTGGTTTGGCTAACACGCCACTTGGCAACACTTACTTACCCATTGCCCCGAAAGCACAGACAAGCGGCTCAATATCGTATAGGTGTGAGTGTGTTAGTCAGTGCGGATGTGTGTGTGTGCGTGTGTGTGTGTGTGTTACACAATTCATAATTCATGCAAAAATATTGTAGAATATAGTTGCATATAGCATACATATATACATCGCATATACATGGACATTGGCGATGCCGGAGAGCATAAATCTGTGCATTTGCAGCCGCGATGTTCGCTTCGGATGACTCTAAATGCAACTGTAAATGTAAATTTTAATGTAACTGTAACTGTATCTACATGCATATAACTGCATTTGCTCTCACGTGCGTGCGACTGTGTGTGTATGTGTGTGTGTGTGTGTGTGTGTGTGTGTGCGTTCGATTTAATTGAGTTTTGGTATGCAAAACACTGGGCTGAAGTGACAAATTGGTTATCAGTTGTTGCATAAAGCATGAATCTCTTAAATTTAATCGAAATTACATGCAGAGTGTCCCGCTTTAAGTGTTCGCTCCCACTCGCGTTCTCCGTTTCTCGCCAGAGAGAAACTCTGGCATATTAAAAACGGAAACAATTTATTTTACGCGCTATTGAACTTTAGAACGAACGATTTTTCTCTGCCGCAATTTGAGCAAATATTAAGTCCTTTTATATATATATATATTTCATCTTCTTCTTCTTTTTTTTTTTTTTGTGGAATAGCTGCTGCCGCTTGTCGTACTTGAATGTGAATGTTGTTCTAGGAGTTGCCTTATTCATGAATTTACTCGACAAAGTCTGGGATTTTCTTTTATTTTACAATTGCGGCGGTGTTTTCCTTTGTATTTTTTTTTTTGTTCCTCCGCTCGACGACAATCAATTTTTCTTCATCACAAAATTGCATTCTGCAAACAAAGCGAGCGAGACCAAAAGAGAAGGAGAGAGAGAAAGAGATACGAAATGGCAATGAAAACACAAAATTCGCACTTTATTCATTTCCGCCGACCCTCCCGGCTCTAAAAAAAAAAAAAGATCCCGTCTGGTCAGCTCGGACTGGATGTTGTAAGCAAACGAGACTTGTTCCATTTTACTAGCTGCAGCCTTTCCCAATGTTTTCATATTCATTAATCAACTTTTAAATCTTGCCACAACAAATGGAACACGTTGGGCCAATGGACTATCGTAGCTCCCAAGGAAAATACCCGATGGATCATCGCGCTCAATGGGTGGCACTTAACACTAATTTGCGGTCGCCGTTCTAGTTGTTCTACTGCTGCTCCTTGTGGAGATGTTAACCAACAGCTGCAATAGTCAGCGACCACCTGCAAATTCCAATCGGTCAGCCCCACGTGTGGAATTGCATCACTCACGGCAGGCAGTTGGCAGCTTTGTCAGATTTCATTTGTCTCAGTGTCAGCGAATGCGTGAATTGTTTGCAGCCGGTAAAAGTGGGAGGAATTGCTGACCCGCTGGCATCTTGGTTGGGTGCTGGGGAGCTTGGCGCACTCTCTCTCTCACTCTCTCGCTCTCTCTCTGTCTCGTACTCAGCGAGTCATTAACAACCGGAAATGAGTTTGGTTTAATGCGGTTGCCGTTCACAAATGGAATTTTTTAGTGATCCGGTTGTGACCCACACACACACAGAGAACAAGCCGAAATGCCAGTAAGTCAAGCAACAAGCCACAATAACAAGTGTATTGCTTGTGTGGCTGTATGTGTGTGTAAGGGCGGAAAATCCAACTATTTCGGATCTAATTGAGAATTTCTCATAACGAATGCTACTCTCGTATGACAAGAACTTATCTCACAGTTAGCAGGAATTGTCGTTTTCAAAAAGAACGTAAAGCACTTTTTGCTTTCTTGAGAAACATCTGAATATTGATGGAAGGTTGTATACCCAGTACACATAAAACGTGTGGAAAGGTTTACAGTTTAAAAATATAATCAGGTATAATAGATAGACAGTGAAATTTTTATTATTAGCTCAGGCTAAAGAAGTTTCGAGATCCGCACGCAATCAAATATCCCTTCAATAGTCATTAGAATTCTATCCCAAATACCTGTTAGAGGGACAGTTTATTTATCGGATGCAATACGAGCTGCTTATGTCAACTGTTTGATCAACTATTTAAGCAATACACGACCTTGTGCGGGTCATCTGATACACCACACTCTTGCCTAAGTGGCCTTTACGTGTATTAGGTGGGTGGTTCCAGTACTTAAGTATTTATGCGAGGACTGTAAAACGTGGCCGAAACCAATGAAATATTCTAAAATGCTTACGACAACGTGCAAAGTGCACTTGCGCCACTCATAAGTGGTGTGCGTCGAGGTAGCAAGTGGGTGTGGGAGTGGGTGTGGGTGTGGGTGTGGGTGTGGGCGTGGCATGTTATATGTTTTGACTTAAGTAAGTTGCCTTTTACCTTAAGTTTTGGCCGATTTCGCAAACTGACAAACAGAGAGCAGCAAGCCAACATATTTCTTTTAACGGAGCTCCAACCACTTGGCCGACCCTTGTGGGCAAAGTCCAAGTGTTTGGCTGAGTGGGTGGCGCGTGCATGTGCATATATTTTATTGCAAAGTTTAGCTAGCACCGAAATGCGTCTGGGGGAGAGGCTTCAGACTTTTGGAAAGACTTTATGGCGAAAGTCAATGGTCAATTTGTTTGAGATTTGCACTATTTTGTTACCTCTGGGAGTATGCCTAATTAAAATGGCATCAAAGCTGCAGCTTTTGTTCCAAACAATCCAACCGAAATCAAAAAGTAAAAACAGAATAACAGAAAAAGACAAGGCAAGTAGCACTTGGCCTTCGCCTGAGACTATGAGACTACGACTGAGCGAAGGCTAACCAAGCGAAACGTTGACTGTATGGCTTGTGTTCCATACAAATTGCAGTCAACATGGTGGGCAAGTCGAGCGGAACTGGCAAAGACAAAATGAAATACACATGAGTGGTAACAGGACACAGAAGGCAAACAGAAATCGGCAGGCGACGCATTAGGCCAGGCAGTGACAAATAAACAGCTGCACAGCGGCAGCTCCAAACGTGAATTTGTGGGCCGGCAGGACGAGGACAATTCGTCGTCATCAGCAGCTCCATTTTGGATTTAATGTAATACGCGCTGAGCGAGCAGTCGAGGGACAGTGAAAGCAAAAAGAGACCTACGAAATCATTGCAGACATATGAAATATTAACTATGTATGGCACACACACACACACACACACACACACACACACACACACACACTCACTCTTTCTACATATATACTTATACTTTTACTTATACTTATACGACGTATATAAGTATAGAAGCAGTCGCACATAAACAATCATTTGGCCCCAACATTTTCTGAGGCTGTGTGTAGTGAAGCAGCGCGCAAGGAAATGGCAGGCTGATGATCCCATTTCCGAGCGGTAAGTGATGCCAAAAGTCAGTCACTCACAACAGGACCAGCCACATCAACAACAATAACAACAATAACAACAACAACAACAACACAGATAACAGTTGCAAGAGTTGTCCGGCAAAGGCAAAGTGTGTCTAGGCACACACTGGCAGCCTTCAATGAGACGGAATCGACTTGTGCATTCGCTTTGCACGGCACCTCGTGGGTAAAATAAGGCTACAGCTGGAAAGAAACCTCGCCATGTTTGTGTTGATGTATGAATGTATCTGTGTTTGTATCTGTGTTTGTGTATGTGTGTGTGTGTGTAATGTGCCTTAAAGGCAGCAGCCTGACCGCAGCAGCAGCAGCAGCAGCAGCAGCAGAAGCAGCAGCAGGGCGCATCCAAGAGCAGCTAGAGTCCTTTTCATTATAATTTAAGCATGGCAACATGACAACGTGGTTAACTTTTGCTTTTTTCTCTCCTTTTTTTCCAATTTTGTTACATTGTTGCTGTGATCAGTGACTGCGGGGAGTTGCTGGCCGTTGTTTTGCTTGGTAAAATAAAATGGCCTCAGAATGTTTGCCACTTTTATGCTGCCGATGCTGCTTTTGCTGCCGTTTATTCTTCTTCTTCTTCTGCTTCTTCTTCTTTTTCATCGCTTGTTTTTCCTGCCCTTTGACATGTTTGCGTGTGCGGCAAAGGTTGTACCATTTAATGAGCTTAAATTGGGAGCGTGTGTCCCCGTGTAGCAAAAATCTGTTAAGTATAGAAACTGGGCCAATATGTGCGAACAAATTATATTCGAAAAACTTGTACATCTTAATGAAGTTGGAATAAACAATGGCGTTTCTTAATAAAATGCCTTTGATTTATTTTCGATTTGTTGAACAAGTCACAATGTTCCTAACCGGTTGTGTCCGACTAGCATATACTTTGTCCGTAGCTTAAATAAATTCTATATATATATAATAACGTATTTCCTTCTCTTTTGATATCTATAGTATATATTTTAAGAACAGTTCAAGATACTTTTGGCATATGTAGTAAAATTCCTTATTTAACGTTTTAACTAATGAAATTATTTAAATATTCATCTGTATTTTTTATTGAATTTATAATGAATTGTTTACAACCTGTGTAAAAACTAGTTGTAAATATTAAACTTGTATCCGATGGACCAAAGATAATATGCGCTCCATGCTGCTTGCCTTGCTGCTACTGCAACTCTTCCTCTTCTTCATGCATGAAAAGTTTATTTTTGAACAACTTTGCTATTTACTATCCAACTTTAATATTCACCTAAACTAAAAACAATGCTTAAGTTCTAAATACATTAATAATTTTTTAATTTTTTATTTAGCTAGAAGCCAAGATTTATTTTATAACTATACATATACAGAATAGATATATGGATCTACTTGCATAAGGTCTGTCTATCTAACACTTTTGATCCAAGAAGTTATATTCAGAAGTTGAAACCATTCACGAAATACAATTATATATTCCTCAGCTTCAGCGTATGAATAAATCGGAAATGGAGAAACATAACTATAATAAAAAATATGGAAACATTAAAATATTTCCATAATCCATTTCGCAAATCTCATTTACTTATGTAATTAAAAATGTTTGTGCTCCTTTCAAAACTTACTAATTGCATTTATTTATAAAGCGTCATTCGCATTTATAGATAATGCGGAATTGCCCGACCAAATACAAATGTGCGAATTCAATTATATAATTATAGAGCGTGAGAAAAATCGAATATTATTTGCATAGCATCAAATTTAAGAACCGACATGAAACCCTGATTTCACATCATTCGGCATTCCCCTGCCCCTCCTTCATGGCTCTTCAATGAGCTACATGTCCTTACAATTTGTATGCATAAAACAAACAAAGTTTGTGTGTGTGTGTGTGTGCGTGCGCGTGTATGCTTGCCGCTTTATTATTTATTTTTATTCTTTACAATATTTATGCTTTTTGTCAGTGTTTCGCATACGAAGCAGCAGCGGCAGCCGTTGCGATGGGCAATGCATTTAATTAATGAAGAAACCGCTGGCCAGTCGGGGAGAGACATTCTTTTAATAAGGCTGAGCAAATAGGATGTCAGAATACAGCTGAACGGAGGGATTGGGTGCGTGTGAGGGAACTGGGCCGCGCATTAAGCCTTTGACATGCGCCAATCGTAAATCTTGACCAATATATCTGAGCAATGTTTGCGCAATGGCCCCCGGGTCTGTAAAGGGTGCGGGGAACTTGACTGAAAAAATGGCCGACGGCGTCGCCATGTCCCTTAACACCAGCTCTGACAGGGCCTATGCAAATATTTAGTAAATGAATCAGCGTTTTGCGACTGTTATCATTTATGCCCGGCCACTCCTCGTTCCCGTCGTCTCCGATATCACGCTCATATTGTATTGTAGATTGTCCAGTTTGCTTGTCGTTTCGGCTAGAAAGGATTTTCCGCTTGGCTTTGCTTTCCTCTCGCTTTCCCTCTCACATTTTTTCCTCTGCCTCTGCCACACTCCCTCGGTGTGACAGGCAGCAGCGAATTTGTCAATTTGTAGCAATGACTGTAAACAGACAGAATGGCTGTGAACGCTTCAGCTTCGGCTACGACTCGATTGGGGTATCGGCGGGGTGGCAGGGTCTCACATGCTGGACCCTACAAAATTTATGGGCCACCTCGAAGCTCACAGCTCGTGACGCACTTGTCCAGCCATTGCCGGAGCTGCCAGCGGCTATGCATACAAAACGCTGCGGCAATTATCTCAAATGCAAATGCTCTGCTCTCTGCACAAGGGGCGGGCCAAATGGGCGTGGTCATGGCTAAGCACGTAATGAATTGTCTTTTTGGCCATTCGATAAATTTGCGACTCTATGATGCTGTTGCTATAGCTACAGCTGCAGCTGTAGCTGCAGCTTTGGTCTGCGCTTCGTGTTTTATCCAATTCGCAATGCTCCATGCTTTGACCGGGGAGAACAGAGCCCGCAGCGGGCCCTGTAAAGTATGCTACGTTTTATGGCGAGCGTGAGATACGAAGCGCCGGCGTAATTAAAAATCATAAGAAATGAAACACAAACAGAAATAAACATGTCATAGCCGGAGAACATGAAATTGCAAATCCCCGGGCATTGCAAATCTTTATAGTTGTATATTTTATCTGTGCTTGTGCGCGTTTGTTTGCGTGTGTGCGAGTGTGCGAGTGTGCCATAAAAATATGGCAAAAGAAAACGAGGCGAAAGAGGAAATAAAAATAAAAGCGCTGAAATAAAATAAATTGCACTCAAAAATCCTTTTCCGTGCCTGCAACTCATTACAAATTTTATTACAGATACTTGCCGGCACACACACACACACACACACACACACAAACACACCCATACACACACACAGATGCAGATATATGGAGCACAAGTACGCACACTCTCGCACACAGTGGAATAGGGACAGATACAGATACTCGCACTCACTGCCAGATAGCTGCATATAAACATAGACTGACATTTAATACAACACTTGATGTCGCTCATTAAGAAGAATTCAGCGCACGAGCGCCGCAGCTGACACGCCCACTGGCCAAAAGACCGAACGCCCCGGAGCTGAGCTGAGCTGAGCTGCACTCGAGCAAAGTCCTCGACGGGTGGAGGAGGGGCGAGCAAAAAATAAGAAACTGCGAATATCCCAAGCAAAAATGAAACTTGTTGCCGAATAAACAGCAGCTATTACACACCCACACACCAACACACACACACAAACACACATATGCGCGCACACATGCACGTGGGAGGGTGAGTCTGGCCATAATGAGCATACATAGCCAGAGACAAGGCTACAAGAGAATGCCTGCGGACGCCGAAGGGTGTCTGTGTGCGTTACTCAAACAGCAGCCAAGTGTATGATGGCTTGTTATTGTTGTTGTAGTTGTAGCTGTTGTTATTGTTGCTGCTCGTTGCTCACGGAGTTGTCACCTGCAGCAGGCGACGGAAAGCGGCAAACTGCAAATGGCAACATGACTACAACTTGTCTACATTTCGTCTTCTGTCTACCCATCCTCTTGTCTTCTTGTCATACATACGTATGTATGTGTATGTGCGGCTCTAACTGACTTGTAAGCATCTTCTGCAATCTCTGTTTGTCTCTGTCTCTGTCTCTGTCTCTGTTTCAGTCTTTAGCTCTTTCTTCTCTCCTACACTCGCCCCTAACATTCACTTTTTCCACTTACTTAACGCATTAGACACGACTCTAGTTAAACATGCGGGTGTGTTGCAACTCTTGTGTTATCAAGCCAAACAATATGAGAGCATGCTGAATGGTAAATAATTCTCCTATTATTATATATCTAATTTATATATATATATATATTTGTGCGCATGTATGTTTGAACAAGTTAATGCAATACACTGATCCGATTTAATTAAATAATCAATCAAATTGTTAGCGACTGTCCAAGAATTTTAAAAATTAATTTAAATGAAGAACGCTCAAAAACTCAAATCTTATTTCGTTAAAAAAGATTGCAATAAAAGACTAAAATATTATTTTCTTTTAGTGTAATTAATCGAAACGTTGACTGTATTAAAGAAAAACTCTTTCTTTTATATGTGTTGTACCGCAAATAATTATATAATATAAATGTGTATATATAAGTTGGCTTTTTTGGTTGTAAATAGTGGTGATTATGCTCTTTTAATATTGCGCTTGTGTGCTGCTGTCGGACGTCAAACTTACATCATTATGATTGTGCTTCGAAATACAAAAAGTTTTTATTCAAATTTTATACATTCCTTTAATGGCCAATCAAGGCCTATGTTGTCAAGTCAAGCGGTACGCAACGGCAACAACGACAACAAAAAGAAACCCAAGTATGTCAAATTAACAATGTCATCAAAGAGATTTAACATGTTGGCGCTCCATGTCCTGGCCGCCTGCTTGCCAAGCCGTGTCCTTCTTGTGCATGCGATTACAAGGCAAATCTTTTCAAAGCTTTTAACAAACATGCTCAACCACACACACACACACACACACACACACAGAAAATGACGCTCACATTCTAATACACAGGCACACAGAAACACACACAAATACTGAGACACACACACACACACACACACACACACACACACACACACACACACACACACACACACACACACACACACACACACACACTCATGCTGCATGAGGAGATGCCAAAACTTTGAATTAAAATGCGTTTATTTGGGCTTTTAGCACGCTTCCAATGGAACGGGTCCAACTGTGGCAATTGAATGGGGGTTTGAAGCTGGAGATGCGAAAAAATCTTAACCCAAATAACTTTGGAAACTATTCAAAACGTTTGCTTAATATTCGCTTGGTGGGACGACTCCTAGCCAAGGACTCTTTCCTCAGTCGCGACTCGGGGCCAAGTAAGTGGGCCCTCCCACGTGCCAAATGAAAGCATTTGGTAATCCCTTGCTATCTTGATCTCTTCTTAGTCGCACACACAGACACAGACACACACTCTCACGAACACACACTTATACGAGTGTGCACATACCAGCTTACATACTCATAGTGATGTTTAATATTAAATCATATTAAAATATTCAAAAGGCAGACTCGCAGTCTGGATGCTAAGCTTGCTAAGCATTTATAAACATTAGCACGCAAACATGGACGCGACCAAAAACGCGTTGGCAAACATGAACGGGTAGCCGCTCATCTCCACAGCCCAGAGGCTTCCAATTCCTGCTCCATCCGCTGTACCGAACGTGAGGGCCCCAAATGTATGCAATGACAAGCCCCGAAAAGCGAAATGCGAAATGCGAAAAGCGAAAAGCGTCACACAGCCAGTCAGGAAGTCGGCAAACACACAGCAAGCCCTTCACACGCACACAAACTTGGCCGCATGGAACCAAATGCACACATACATACATTCATATGCATTGCTCAGCAAATGCCACGCCTCTTACCGCAGGCCTCTTTGCTGTTTGCAAGCATTTTTGAATAATTTTTTGTCTCGCTCCTCTTTCGTGTGTGCCTCTTGTGTGTGTGTGTGTGTATGTGAGTGTGTTGCAAAGTCTTTTGAGGTATAAACTGTATGGGTTGTGTTAGAGAGTGTTTAGAGCTTGCTTAAAAATTTATCAACGACATGACAAGTGTGACCGCAGGGCGTCAGCGTCAGCTTCAGCGTCAGCGTCAGCGTCAACGTCGGCGCTGAGGGTGACGTCGCTGTTAGTCAGCGCCAGCGCTGGCGCCCGGAGGAGAAAATAATTTGGCGCCCGCAACATTTTTCAAGCATTTTTACGATTATCGATTCCGAATGGCATAGCGACAAGTTTTGCCGGAAGTCATCCAAAGACAAATAGTTTTGTTTGTCAAAGCATTTTTGCGCCGCATGCTTCACGCTTACTCAAAGAGTTATGTATACGCCAAGTAGGCCTGCCTGCCTGCCTGCCTGCCTGCCTGCCTGCCTGCCTGCCTGCCTGCCCTGTCCACCTGGAACCAACTAGGCAACAGCACGAGCCTCAGCGTATGGCGCTAAGTTGTTGTGGCAAATGACGTGGAAAGATTGCAAAAATGCCACAGAAGCATTTGAGTCGCTAAAGAGGACAGCCGAGGCAGTCAGTCGGGTAAAAGGCTTAAGTTTCTGCTGTAGCGATTATGTTTCAAAGATAAGTATCTACGCTGTTGCGATTGGAGGGAAACAAAAATGGTCGTGCTTGTATTGTTGCTTGGCAAGCGAACGGAACATTTCTTTAAAATTGTAAATACCTTTTTATTATATCTTGGCTGTGGCACCGAATCTCTAGGCGACGTGTATTAAGTGCGAACTTTATTTGCAGTGTAGCAAGTCTTTTTATCTGCCAGATAGCTCCCAGGCGCAAAATGAACTGCTGCAATTAGCTGTGAAATTCATTCGTTGCAAACGAAGCAACTTTATCTTGACGCCAGCAAATAATTTCGGGCACTAAAAGTAGTAACAGCTATCGTAGCGATAGTAGCAGCAGTGTAGTAGTGGAAGCTGGCAAATCCAAAGCACATTTAACACTTTCCAAATGAAAACAAGCAACATAAATTTGGGGCTGGCAATGGCGGCGACTACATAGTTGGAAAGTACAGCAAAAATTGCAGTCACACGACGCGGCCAAGATGCCAGCTGTAGCGACTGCAGACACAGCATCGGCATCGGCGTCAGCATCAGCATCAGCATCAGCATCAGGTGCGGCAAGATTATCAACAACAATAGTTGTAGCCAGGCGGCAAGCGGCATGCAGAGCCGAAGTGAGCGCAGAGCGTGCCGGCGAGAGTTGCATTTAATTAAACTTAAACATTTTCATTGTCAAGCGAAAAATAATTAGTTGTGCGGCAGGCAGGCGCAGGCGGAAACGGTGGAGGGGGGGAAAGAAGCGGAAACAAGTAGCGCGGCACATGCGGCGAATACGTAACGTGCAGCGGAAGTAATATAGCGCAGACACAAATTGAGCCCATATCAGCGTGCATATGTGCGCCAGTGTGGGGAAACTGGCGTACAAGTTTCAAAATTAAAATGAATGCACGGTTGTCGAGGCGAGCGGAGCTAAAAAGGATACAAGACTTTTGCACCAACAGACATTTACAAGCGCCAGCGCACACACTTAAACACAGCTACGATCATACAGATACAGTGAGACACCGGATGGCAGTTATAAACGACAAAGTCACATGCATGAGCTTGTCAAAAAACGTAGTTAGTCCTGCAGCCAGGAGCAGCCAGGAGCAGCAGGCGCGGGGCCAGCCAAAGAAAAGTGCCAAGCAAACAAGCGAAAAAACCAAGGCGTTTGCAGCTGTTGTTGTAGTTGTTGTAGCCGGCTCTATTGCTACTGTTGACGTTGCTATTTGTGTTGGTGTTGGTGCTGGTGTGTGCTTGCTGTCGAAATAATGTGCAACATTAACTAACTGCGCCTTCAAGCGACAGCCGGGGCGGGGCTGGAAAGACGGGACAAGCTGTCGAGCTGCGCCAGACAAACTTCACACAAGTTCGCCCAAGCTCTGGGCCCACGGTTCTCGGTTCTTGGTTCTTGGCTTTGGTAGATGGGTGCGAAATTATATATTTAGCTAAGGTATTATCAACAGCAAAAGATCCCACTCTACCTACAAAACACTATGCAACAAAAGTAAGCAAGAGTAATTTGTAAGAATTCAAAATGAGAAATCCAACACAATTCGAAACTATTTTTAGTTTTTACGATAATCGGATATTGAGAGACAGAAAGAGGTCTGAGAAAGTATGTTTAAGTGTGCTGAAAATCAAGAATCTTTTTTTTCTTCATTCTTCAGCGTTAATATCAACAGCGATTATTAACTGTTATGCTTTTTGATTTTTCTCACAGTTAACTTCTTTGATAGTCATTTGATTTTTAGACTGAAAACTGGGAAATACAAATTTATTAATTTGGCATTTAATTGGCTAGTTAGACAGATGTTACAGATAACATAATTTATTTTAAAAGCAAATTTAAAAGAAAGCCAAAAAAATTAATTTTAAATTAGTAGTCTTACAAATTGCTGCGGCTCCATCCATAGTACCAAGCCAGGATTGAAGTCCTAATCTGATCTAAACTAAATGACAAAAACCTGCAATTAATTAACCAAATAATCTCAATTTGTGTCTAAGATCAATTAGAACTAACAAATTTATTTTTTTTCTATAATTTAAGTTTTTTATGAGAGTTTTCATATAATTTTCGATTGTGATTGAAGTCGCATTGTTTATTTGGCTTCTATTTGCTGCAGCACTAACTATAACACAAATTTATTTGACTGAAATCTTAATCCTTGTTATTGAGAGATATAAATTAGTGCAATAAATTAACTAAATAATGTTAATTTGTATCTTACATCACTTACAATTTAAAAATTTTTGTATGACTTGAGTTTTCCAAAAGAGTTTTCATACAATTTTCGATTGTGATTGCTATAGAACTAACCATAACATCAACTTAGGATTGAAATCTTAATCCTTGTTATTAAGAGATCCAAATGAGTTCAATAAATTAAACAAATAATATTAATTTGTGTCTTGGATCACTCAGAATTCAATAATTTCCTTATGATATGAGTTTTCGAAGAGAATTTTCATAGAATTTTCGATTGGGATTGAGCGCGCATTGTTGACTAGTGTAATTAGCCTTTGGAAACTGTGTGCATGGATTAATTAAATTAGGGGCGCCCTTCTCTTCCTTGCTCCTGGCGTCCGTGCGTTTCTCTCGTGGATTTTCGTTAACACTAATGTCTGTGCTGTGGCCTTGTGGGTTGGGGGCGGGCGCCGCTTCAAAGGGACGGCCGCTGGTTTCAGTGCCAGCTAATAAATTCGGACTAATTATGTTTTCAATTACGGAACAAAGGCCAGTTTAATATTTTACAATGCCACTCGACGCGTCAGGGCCTCTGATTGATGTGTGTCGCAGTTTTTCGCGCGATTGCCAATTGCAAAAACATTATATGAATTCACCCAGGGGAAAGCACAGGAATAGTCAGGGGTCGGGGTGGGGGTTGAACTCATTGTCTGCCTTCTAATGGCAAATGCCTGTAGATATTTTTTCGGGTCTCCACTTGCCGCGCGAATTTAATGGAAATTCTCGGCATAGCAGGGCATCAAATCAATATGTCATGAGAGGGCTGCTGCTGCTGCTGCTGCTGCTGTGGCAACAGTAACAGTAACAACAACACCAACAACAACAACAACAACACCAACAACAACAACTACAGTCACAGCAACAACGCTGATGTGCTAACGGTATGCTAGCAGGGCCGGAAAGAGTGTTCACGAAAAGAACGCGCCATTGCGTATTGCGTATACGCATCGTCGTCCACTTTCGGAATAATCAAATGTGTTATGCGCCGCATATACTCTTAATTGACCTGCACGAATTGTTTAATAATTATACACTGAGTACAGTTTCGTCTCTAGACAGAAATAATAAAATGTCGTATTAACAGATGGTTCGAAATTCCTTTATAATAAAGCAACAAAAAAAAGGTGAATATAGGGTAACAGAAAGTTGGACATATCCTTTCACACTTCGCTCTCGGATCTGAAAATGTCAAATGGCAGTGGAGATGAACCAAAAAATGAAATGAAAAAGCGAAAAACAAAAAAAAAAAAACAAAATCGAGCGCTCGCTGCATGCGCCTAAATCGTTGATTTACGATTCACGCCACACTGACGAGCCGTTGAGTTCGTATGCCAGCAACAACAAATGGCATAATAACAACAACAATAATAGCAACAACGACATCAACAACAATAACAACGACAATTGCGACGAGTATGCGGCGATGCACGCATGACAGACACGCAGGCAGCCGTGCAAACCACTTTGGCGGCAATGCGTCGCTACTGCCCCAAGCCCCCCACTTACCCCCACCCCTTCCCCCTTTTTCCATCCGCTCAACTACTGTCCGGCAATCCACGCATTGCTTTTAGCCTCGCCTCCCCATGTTACACTCTCATTCCCATTTTCCTTCCCATTTTTGTATTTTTGCTCTTCCTTCACCTTTTTTTGGCGTGATGCAGATGAACTTAAAAAAATTTTTAAAATTTATTACGTGTCTCCAGCCAATATTTCACTTTGACATGCAATGTCGCGAAATGAAGCTGTCCAGTTGCGGCTGCAGCCGCAATCCCCCTTCCACAATCCTCAACCCCCTCACCCTTACCGCGGATCTGCCGTTCGTTTGATCAGCTCCGCGAAAGTCCATTGCTTGCCTGCTGAAATGAAGTGGCGGACATTTTTGCACTGCTGCTGCTTGGCTGCTTGGACTGTCAATTAAAATTACGCATACGCCACGACGCCTGGACCAGCAGCTGGCGCAGAATCTTGCCCCACTTGCCGGTTCGGCATCTTCAATGAATATTGCAGTTCGTCCATTTAATTAATTTAAAATACGAGTATATAAAGCTTTCATGTTTCGAATATGCGAAGTGCCACGTTCCCAGCTTTCGAGTTGCAGCCTCCAGTCCAGCAGTCCAGTATTAGTCCGTCTGGCCGACGATGCTCGATGCTCGATGCTCGGTGCTTTGGCCGACGAATCGCAGGGCATTTTATGCGTACTCAAATGAAAAGGAAATGTTTTCGTTTAATTTTATTTTCGCCACTGGCGCCGTCGAGTAATAACAGCAACAGAAACAGTACGCCAGTCGGGGTATTCAGCTCCGGAGGGAGTATCAAGGACCTTAGCATCTTGCTGAGTGTTTCACTGTGTGTGTGTGTGTGTGTGTGCGTGCACATCACATAAGTAGGTTCTGTGCATCGCAAAAATGGCAAGACTCCCAAACATAATTAAAGACAAACAATTGTTGTAGCTGTCGCTTGGCCAACGACGAATGAACAAGAGAAAATACGAGTAAAGCATTGGGCACAGCCGATTACAGTATACAACACGCACGCACAAACACACACACACACACACACACACATGCATACATAAGAGCAATGAAGGTGCACTCTGCGCCTGTTGAAATAATGAATATTCACCAAATGGTAAAAGAAGTGTAGCCATAAAATGTTTTGCGGAAGCTGGGCATATGCAAAGACCCTAGAAAAATAAATCTGCTGAATGTTGAGGGAGATGCAAAGCAGGCAATGTGGGAGGATGAGTGTGTGGTGTGCCGGTCAGAGCGGCAACCATTATGTTCATAATTTAACTTTCATTATGGTTAACCTTGCAGTTTGATAGCAGCCCCAAACCGGTGCAGGTGCAGGAGCAGGTGCAAGTGCAGGCGCAGGTGTCCTTCCCGGCCGCTTCCGGCTGTTGCTTTTATGCAGGCGGAAAAAGAACACATTGCGTGGCCCGGGCGTTGAGCAGAGGACCGCTGCAGCTTCCGCTCGCTCGGGCAGCAAAGCGAGCAGAAATTGTTGTTCAATTTCCCATTTCGAGTTTACATCAGAAAGGTAAAAAAGACGAACACACACGCACATACACACACACAGGCTGAGGTGGTTACTAATGGTGTCAGCAAGTGCTGTGCGGCATGTAAGATAATGGGAGCTATCACTGTGTGTGTGTGTGTGTGGGGGGGTGTATGTATAAGTGTGTGTGTGTGCGTGTGTTAGTTTAGTGAAAGCTTTGCAAAAACTGTAAGCAAACAGTTTGCAGCTGAACGCAAACACCTTTGAAGGATGCACACGCGCACGCTTGCCAGAGATTGCGACGGTGTGCGTGAATGGGTGAGTGTTTATTAAAGTCAGGCGCAGGCACACACTAAACACTTTGCGCGCCCTGAATTCAGAAACTTGAGCAACGGCAGTTCTGCCCACCTGCCTGCTTGCCTACTTGCCTACTTGCTAACCTGCCAACTGCAACACAAGCCCCATGCTGGGGCAGCACACACACACACATATATATATACACTTGCGTTCAAAGTAAAAATTAAAATCCGCCGTATCATTTTCCGCTCCTTTGTTGCTTCTGTCTCGCTCGCACTCCCTCTCTCTCTCTTTCACACATAACTGTGCCAGTAAAACATAATTAATATGCAATTTTTTGTTCCGTTTTTTTTTTATTTCTTTACCTCTTGCTTTAGCTATGCCATCGCTTTGTCGGCCATTTTGTTTGCATTAAGCATTCTGTATTCTATATTCTGCGTACGCGTGTGCATTGCCGTGTATGTGTGTGTGTTTATGTTCATGCTACACTGCATATTGCAGAACTCAAACCTGCTTAAAAGTTTAAGTGCTTGGATTGATTTTCAATCAATTCCCTGCCTGAGAGAGTCAGAAAAGAAACTCTGTGTGTGTGTGTGAGTATATATTTGCAGCTATGTGTGTGTGAGAGCTAACTGTAAAAGCTGTTAATCCATAGGTATCGAATGAATTCCATTCCACCGTGCTGTTAATTAAGCCAGCCGGCAAAAAGTGAGAGTGAGAATCATTCGCAAGCCTTTGCGCCATAATTCCGTGTGTCTTATGAGGCGTACGTAATTGTTGTTGTTCTGTGTTGTGTTTTTTAAGCTAAGTTAGAATTGGTTTTCACCTTTTATTGTGTGGTAAGGTGGTTTTTAAACAAGGTCTAACAGTATTAAAGAGAGATCAGGTGGCCTCTCTTAAAAAATGATCAGCAATAAATGATCGCGATAGTTTCAGTGTTCTTTTCTCAATTGTATCGCATTTTAGTCATAAGCAAGCAGCTTGAGTATGTTAACATGGCCAACAGCGAAAAGTCGAGCGTGAATCGGCCCAGCACAATAAACCTGTTCAGAGTTTATTACCTTCTGCATGGTATGTATACATCAAATAGTGGCAGCAAAACAAAAAAAAAAAAAAAAAAAAACGTTGCATACGACAAGGCGGCCAAGGCAAATGAAAGACAAACACAATGCGCCCAATCTGGACAGACGTCCAGCTTCGACGTTGCCGCTGCGTAAGCGGTGCAAACATACAGTAAAGTCAACAAAGCAGCCAACAACGAATAAAAAAACGCAAAAAAAAAAACAAAAAATACAGCAACAACAGTAAACAGCGGACGCATGTGCGGTCGTGGGGGGGACGCCGAGAAAGTGAAGTGCATGCGAAACAAGCGCAAACAAAATTGAGGGCGCGGTGTTGAAACGCCAACGTCGGCAGCAAACGGCAAAGAAAAAACAACAATATCAACAACAACAACAACAACAACAGCAGCAGCAGTTGTTGCAGCTTTTGTAGTAGCAACAACAGGAAAAGCAACAGCAAGTGCAATATAGCTGACTGACCTTTGCACGTAACCAACGTAAATTTTGCTGGTAATTTTCAGTGCTGGCCACAGACAGAAGGACAGACAGAGAAAGAGCGGGAGAGAGAGAGAGAGAGAGAGAGAGAGAGAGAGGGAGCCAAAGACAGAGCCACAGCTGTTGAGCAGCAACAAAAACAATATTTTAGAATTTTTATTGACGCTGCATTGGTATAGGATCATAAATAACGCGGTAGGACAGCAGCAGCGACGCCGACGTCGACGTCGACGTCTACGTTGACGCCAACATTGGCAGCGGCCACTCAAATAAGCTTACATATGCGTATGTCATACATAATCAAGAGATTATACACTGCCGGCGGGCTGGAGAATCCATACACTCACACACTCACACACTCACATACACACACATATGTACATGGGCAATAAAAAAGGAAGAACAGCAGCGTGTGAGCTGCGTTTGGCAGAAGAAGCGCAAGTAATGCTCCACTTGGACGGGCATCAAGGAAAATTCAAAAGGAAGCCAGCGCCCGCTCTGCTTTCAAAAGCTGTGTATGTTTGTGTGTGTGTGTGTGCCACAAAATGATGCAGCAATAAAATTTGAAACAATAAAAGATGCAACCGGCAAAAGAGAGACACAAAGGAAGAGGCAAAGCAAGAACTGAAACCTTAACTGGAGAAGCACAAGAAGTAGCCAGCCAGCAAGTGGAAATGAAGCAAGCAGAGTGAAGAGCCGAGTGTGGCAAGTCTGGCACCGCGTTGCAGTGTTGCCAGTGCGACAACAGCAGGGTGCCTCCAGCAGTAGTGGTTGCAACAGCGGGAACAGCTCCTGAGAATAAGCTAAAGCAAGACATTATCACACACACAAGCGCACACACTCATAAGCTCAGCAGCCACTTTTCCGTTTGCTGAGAAATGTGCTGCCAAATGTTGCATTTATTTTGTGAGTTTCCGCTTGCCTGGCTGTCGGTTCGACTAACTGCAGCTCCCTAGTCGTCCGACGGAAAAGGACATCACAACAATTTACTCAGCCACATACAAGCCACAGCGTTGGAAAACGGGGGTGAGAGAGAGAGAGAGTGAGAGCGAGAGAGTCTGGGAAAAATAGTGAGAGATGTGGATGGAGTAAAATTAGTGCAATTTAGCAAGCAGTCTAAAAATTGACTATGCATTAAGATGTTTGACTATGAGACTCATTGCAGCTTTATAAAAGTGATCAAAAGAACTCAGAAATATATTTTAAAGCAATGATTTCGAAACAAGTAAGAATGTTGAAATCGAACTTTGTGAAACTTGGCTTTGATATTTAATTTTTAAAGTCTAATTTTATACAATTATTTTAAGATGTACTCAATGATTTGCTTCAACCCAAAGTGTGGAATATTTCATATCAAACAATAGTCAATTCTTTTTTTATTTTTTTATGTCAAAATAATTTATGAGTAAACAAAGTATCTATTATCAAAATACAAGTAAGTTCTATTAATTCCTGTATTTTTTTAAAATCTAGTCTCCTACTTTATTTCTTACTGCTTTTTGCACCCTTCTAGACTTTCAGCTATAAGTTTCAACACAGACTGAAGTAGAAGATAGAAAAAGCGATGAACTATTTTCCATCAACAACCGAAAAACTTGGCGAACAGTAAATTGACGGCAAAAATTTATAGGGCTGAAAAAGAAACTTTAAAAGAATTGGCCCCATCTATAAAGGAACATTCTGGCGAGTTCAACTTATGTGTATCAGCATTGACACAGTCTGCCAAAATAAATGGCCGCGAGTCCAACGGATAACAGCAAGAATGAGAATGAGAATGAGAATGAGAATGAGAAAGCAGCTGCAATTGTTGCCTCAAGTGGCATGCGACACGTGTCCAAATAGATTCACTCCAACGTTTGGATAAAGTGCCACCAATAAAACTGTAAATTTACGGCGCATATTTTGCCAAACTTATGTTGATAACCCAGCCAACGTCGACGTCGCACTCAGCCAGACTCGACTCCAGTCGACCGGAGTGTCAACCCGGCACTCTTGTTACATCACGAGTCCATCAAATGGAACGCCTTGACCCTGTGACATTTCTATCTTAGACTCTTGCCTGGCTCCTCGATCTAATCGCTTTCTGCACTTAATTTGAGATACCCCAAAAACTTGTCGCTGAAACAGAGACAATTACAGTAAGTGAGCAAATGCGATGGGGCACACAGAAATTGGTCCAATTGCCGGGCAACTGGCTAACTTGAGGGCCCAAACCCGTCCGAATGTGTCTAGTAAGTAGCACATTTTGCCTAAATTGTGCGCCTCTCTTTAGTCCGTTGGCTCGTTGCCTGGTCACCTTAACCCTTCGCAGCCGGCCAGACGCCTTAACCACATGTGTTTTTCTCCGTCCCAGAGCCCAGCTCAACTAACTGTGTCTGTTTGTCGGCCAGGAGTCGCCTTTCCATTGCTCACTAACTTAACTGGCAGCATCTGGACCAAATGACTTTGTTAAGAGTTTTCGAAACGCAATTTTCTTCATTTCGGCTATGGTTTTAGCTTCGCTCTGCCCAAAACTTGCTATTCGCCGTCTCCCTTTCTCCTTGGCCCGCCACTCTCACTCACACTCCCTCTTCTTCTCTTTCTAAAGTGCCTTAACCAAAGGGACAATGCCAGCAGGAGGACGAATAAAAGTGTCACTTTCTATGGCAATTTCATAATTGCATAAGTGCAAGTGGTCAAGTGCTTTGCAATAGTTGCCTTCGCCTGCCTCTGTATGTGTGTGTGGGTGTGTTTGTGTGCGCTTGAAGCCAGTATATTGACAAACTTTCAGTGTGTGGGTGTATGGAAGGAAAGTTGCCAAGGCATAAATTTTTATTTAGTAGCCTACTCGGAAGACTTCTGCTACAAGTTACTTACAAAGTGAAGATTTGGTGTTGCTTCACATTTTGACACTCTGTGGTAAGTGCGACAAATGGTTGAGTTGTTCCATACTTCCCATCTCATCATTTTATGGCCTTAGAAAGAGTTTTTTTTTTTATGTACAGCAGCATATTTAATATTATTTTGTTACACCTTACTCTTCTTTATTGTACATATATTTTGTGCTCATCATACATATATATGAGATATTTGTATCAGCCTTTAATTAAAATGAATTGTATGTTATTAATCTATATCTAATTTATATTAAGTCCAATGTTTTTTTGTATCTAAAAAGTGTAAAGCATTTCATATTCCAATTTGAAATTAGTTGAGCTTATATAAGTCCCAAGCTCATCATCATCATAAACAAGAACAGACTGTGATCTGGATATATTTTCTTTTATATCTACTATAATCTGAAATTTAATCTGGTATGATCTGAAATTTGATCTATCTCGCATAAAAAAATGACTTTTATCTTATTTAACATATATTTTGATCATTTGCATCCACTTTTAGCTATTAAATAATTATAGATTATTTATATATATATAAATACATCTTTATCTTAAGTCCAATGTTTTTTAATATCTAATTCACATTCCAATTTCAAAATAATTGATCTTATACAATCCCGAACCCCAATCTGAAAAACAAGCTAAGGAAGAGCAACATTTTTATGTGAATATCTTTACTATTTTAATCTAGTATGTTAATCTGAAAAACTAGCTCGCATAATTAAGAACAGACTTTTATCTAAATGAACATATATTTAGTGATCATAAAATATGAGAGATCTTAATATCGTTTATATCTAAAAACTTAAAAGTATTTCACATTCCAATTTGAAAATAATTGAGATTATGCAAGCCCGAAAAAAACAAACTAAAGAAGAACAGATTTTCATCTGGATATCTTTACTATTTTGACGTAGTATGCTGAGCTGAAAAACTAGCTCGCATAAAGGAGAACAGACTTTCGTCTTATATTATCTATATCTCAAATGTTTATCTTTCCCACTTGATAACAATTCAGTTGACCTATTTGATCATTTGCATCAACTAATAACTAATAATTAATTGTAAATTATTAATCTTTATCTAAGTAAGTCCAATAACTTTGTATCTTATCTTTACTATTTTGGACATCTTTACTATTTTGACCTAGTATGCTGAGCTGAAAAACTAGCTCGCATAAAGGACGACAGACTTTTGTCTTCTAATATTCAATGCGCACTTCTCGGGAAACTGATTTCAGCTTTTCAATCCCTGTCACTTCAAACGTATAATAGGTGCGCCAGCTAGCTGTTCATCACTGTTATTGAAGTTATCCGTTTTCACTCGTCACCATGTGTCAGCTATCAGCCAAGTATCAGATGTCTTGGCCGAATTGAATGCCGATATCCTGACAGGGTGGTTCTATCCATCACCTGGATGGGTCTCATTCTACGCACTGTGTAATTCGATGGCAAACTGTGCGCCAATTTTGCCTAATTGCCAATCTAACCTGCAATCAATGACAGCCTTGTGACGTTCTGGATACGAATCGAGTGTCCATGGAGGCGTGCCTGTTGCGGTTGCGATGGCACACTTGATTGCTTCTTTTGGCCACCTTTTATGAAATATTTCGACGTGTTATCATCAGCAGTGAGGCAAAAAGTCATTTGCATGTGCAAATATTACCTTTGATGGTGTCCGAGCCCAGAACCCAAATTGCAATTGGCGGGAGTCTGAGTGTGTGTGTGTGTGTGTATGTGTGAGTTCGATTGCGTTTTTCTGTGGTCAACGGCGAAAAGTGTACACTCATCGTCAAAGTCAAAGGACTTTGACTCCTCGATCACGCCCGAACGCTTGTCAGCGCTGAAAGCGATAAGGCAATTAGAAAATCGCCGGCTTTAGCCAACGCAGGTGCCACAAAAACAAAAAAGAAATACCACGAAAATAACAACAAAGACCAGTACAAACGAATGTTATTGTTGCTGCTGTTGTATTTACCGTTAGCTCGGGTTGCTGTTGGTGATGTCAATTATTTAAATTTTTTGCCAATACGCCGCATCCTGGCATGACGACGCGACCGTCATTGAGCTAATGGCCAACTCGCACTGAAGATGACTGGCTGCCACGCCTGCAACTCACTGCACCACAGTGCAGCATTGTGCAGCACTCATGCCCCCGTTGCCCAACACTGGTCACCGACAGACTTTTACTGCCAGCCAACGTTCAGTGTTTTGTGTGCTCACCCACGAATTTCTTTTAAAATGTTTTTCTTTTATTTTTTGTTTTTAAATTCTTTGTTTTTTTTTTGTTTTGTTGTTTTTTTTTTTTTTGTTTTTTGTTTTTAGCTTGCTATTTGTCTGCGCTGCTGCGGGAAGTTGGTGTTTTGTTTAGATGAATATGCAAATATTTTTGGCGGAAGAAAAAATAGTGTGGTGACGGGGCATGGCCGTTTTGTGGACAGGATGTACTGCCGCAGGACGCGCATCATTTCCGCTTAAAATGCAGCACAATTTGCCGTAAAAAGGATTTTACTGACCCGCGCGCGCGCTCTTAATGCGAATCCTGCAAATTGAAAAACTTAGCAGGCGTGCATAATGACAACTGCAATAAATGCCAACCGATGAGGAGGACCAGAAGGAGGAAGAGGAAGAGTACGAGGAAGAGGCTTGGCGTCCAGCTGCAGTTGGTGCATTGTCCATTTAATATGCAGCGTATCAGTAACCGAAAATCAATAAAAGTGCAAAATATTTCAAATGGCATCGAAGCAGAGGCCAAGTCTGCAGTCCACGACTCGCGGCCCGTTCACTTTTATTACTCCAAGGAACTCGAGTGCTCCTGCTGACCAAGCAGGCGTTCTCCTTGTGTGTTGTGGCACCTTCTGTTGCCGCCAAAAGCAAATGAGCTTTTCGTCTGAACAAGGCCGCTGACACTGATGTTACCGTTGTTGTTGTTGTTGTTATTGCTGTTGTTGTTGCTGTTGTCGGGTGAATTAAATGGGCGCTTTGAATTTTTTACGATGCGCACTAAAAATCCAATTTAATGAACATTTAAGAGACACACACTCACTGGCAAATGTCGTGTGCGCGGCACGTAAGCGTGCATTGCGATTACGTATACGTATGGAAGCTAGCTGGAAAAAAGGGCTGTCGGGCTGTCGGGCTGTCGGTGCCATATCCTTTTTAATGTAATTGCTTTTTTAAGAAATGGCAATGCTTCTGTTACTCTCGCTTCTGCTTATGATGCTGTATAAGAAAAAACACTCACACACTCACACACATACACGCACACACACAACCACACTCAGTTTTATACTTGAGCGAAAATCACATACATATAAGAATCATCATGGTATAAAAACAAACAGAAAAGTAGAAAAGTTTTGATAATGATAATGGAAATGAATTGCCAAGCCAAATGGCTGTCGGGTCAGCTACTGCTGCTACATTTCTTTGTCGGCAACGGAACGCAGTTAGCAGCTGTTTTGACCCTAAAAAAAAAACATTTGAAAGGGTCGCACAAATTAATGCTTTTGCCACCCGCATGTAGAACGCCAATTAGAATTGCGATGCAGCCAAAAGCCGCTTCGCCTTGATGCTCGATAATTATAAGCAGCAGTCGTTGCAGCTAACTTATTAGCACGGACCATTGCCAATTAGTTGGTACGAATCACGAATCACTTTCAATGCGTTGCAATCACTGAAACTTGCCACTCGGCACTTGCAACTTAAAGTGCATGAAATTAAGTCGGGAATGGCAAACTGCAGCCGCAAATTGTATTTGCTCGGTGACAACGAGCTTGCCGCGTGGGTGAGGCTCGAGCTGTGGCTATGGCCCTGGTCTCTCAGCTTAGCCAAAGGTCTTGACATAGGCCACTCAATTATCAGCTGGCTTTCTATTTGCGTGCACTGTAACTGGAAGCCAACAGTTGGTCCTGCCCGCCTTTGCCCTCAAAATGTAATAAAATAAAACGAAAATTGCAATTTAGTCATGTACAACTAGTACACAAGCAGGATCGTTTGTAGGTGGGACGTGCCTCTCGACGGTGCATGCAAATATGCAAAGCCTACTACAGAGAAAACCAAGTGCCTGAGCTGCCAGCCAAACGGTAACAGTATTTACATTTTACAGTTCTTGTCAATATACTCACATTCGTGAAACACACACTTCGACAGCAGTTGCGACGTTTTAAGCTTCTCCATTTAACGAAAGAAAGCTGACAGTAAAAAAGCAGTTAAAATTTTTATCAAACAAAAGTTTTTAATTGTGAATTTAATTGTAAGCTAATAATTAAATAGTTTACGTAGAATTAATTTTGTTGTGTATTCTGATTAAATGTTTTTTTTTTTTTATTAAAATGATTAATTAATATTTTTTTTTCCTTTTTAATGCCATAAAATGCAAGCACACTCAACTTAACTAAGAGATAGACATTATTTTTTATCTCTGTAATTTTTCATTAAAGGATTCATGCTATTTTAGCACACACACACACTCACAGACTAGTTCGCTTGAGGTGTAAGGAAGTCATAGTAATTGCATTAATAATTACAGCTAATTAAACTGGTGTGCTAAAATCCCATAATATCTATACATTTCTTGATTGAGGATTTCAGCTGGCGCTTAAATGTATGCTACACTTATTACTGGCTCGTAGGCATCGATTGCACCCGTCGCACAGAAGTTGGCAGCCTATTCAAGGGGCAACAATGGTAAAATTAGCAAGAGTTACTTTCTATATCCTTTGCGCAAATTTTGACACGTGCAGCCGGCTACGTCTCCGACTTTGTTGCCGCCCCAGAGCTCGCGTTGCCATTGATACAATAAGGACTACATATTGTGCCCACAAAATTTGCCGTTGAGGCTTGGCTTGGCCTGTCCCCCAGTCAACTCGTTCCATTTGCAGTCCCACTCGGTAAGTAGAATCAACAACATACAAGATGACAAGAGGACGTTAAGGTTGAGCATTCTACAGTTTGGCTTCTCTGCTTCTCCTGTATGCATATGTGTGTATAGGGTGTGTGTATAGGGTGTGTTTATGTGTGTGTATTTTCGCGTAATTTAAGACCCCGTAATGTACACTTTTGCCTCAGGCATTTCACTGACAATACCCTTGGCTCACACACACACACACACATCGGACACACATCTGTGTACGACTGCCAGGGCGTAGGCAGGTGAGCGAGTTTCTGTGCTCTGTGCTGTTCCTTTCCGTTATGTACACAAGGTGTCAGACAACGGTTAAGCTTTACTTACCGCGCGCCGAATGAAATGGCAGAGACGGGATCGACTGCTCAAACGCGGACAGTGTAAAGTGTTGAGATTTCAGCAGATAAATTGGAACCATTTTGAATTTTTCCTTTTTCTTTTTCTTTTTTTTTTTTTTTTGCCATTTCAATTAAACCACTGATTTGATGCATGCGAATTCATGTGGCTGTCATGCAGCACAAATTGTTTTCAGTCCAATGCCAAGTTTCAGTTCCACGCAGCAGTGTGGAATTTCTTGGTTGAAGTGTGTTTTCCAGCATTTCGCTTAGGCAAACACTGGCAGCGACATTGACACCGGCAACCATCGAAACCACTTTTCACTCCCTCCGCACTTAACAATGGCTAAAAGCAAAGTAACGGCAAATATTCAAATATGTTTTTGATGTGATTTGCCCTTCCGCGTGCCCCTCGCTCACACAATTTGTGCTGCGACACTTTTAGGCTCCTTTTAATCTGTCCGCGCTGTTGTCAGCGGCAACACTCGAACCGCTGCCATTAGCGGCTGCAACACCAGCAGCAACACCAGCAGCAACAACGCACAGCAACACCCACAAAGGCAACATCAAACACTTTGAAATTGAAGACTTTTTGCTAGCCCTTTCGACTTGCTGAGTGTTGCCTTTCACTTTCCTAACCGTAAATTGCCAGCGGGAAAATTTGCGGTTAGCGTTTGTTTTTATTATTGTTTTTCTATTTGTTTTGTTTTTTTTTTGTTCAATTTTTTTTGTTGTTTTTTTTTTGTAATTTGTATATATAGGTTGTGTGTGTTTTTATTTTGTGGCGTCTATCGATGCTCGGTAATGTTCCAGCTGCTGCTGCTGTCACTGTTTACATTGCTGCGCTGTTGTTCCTTCTTGCTTTCTCTCTCAGCGATTTGCTTTTGTTTTGCTTTCGGTTTATTTCTGAGCGCAATTGTTTGTTTTCCGAAACTTTTTCCACACGCTTTCTTTCTGCTCGCTGGCTTTTAATTTGCACGCCACAATTACCATGGCCACCCCGAAATGCAGCGGCCACAATTAATTACAGTCCTGATATCATGCCATTGCCGCAGTCTCAGTCGCAGTTGCAGCCGTCGTTGCCGCCGTCGCCGTCGCCTCCGCCGCCGCAGCTGCGATAAAACTTTGCCAAATGTAATTTTAACAAAACCGCATCGCCGCCTGCTCAAGACAGTCAACTTTGGTGGCGACCTCAGCCAGAAGCAGGCCTGAGATCTTGGCTAAATCAGCCATGGTTAGTTTTAATTACAGCAATTGAGCCCATGCAATTTGCTCAAAGCTCCTTTCCATTGTCACTGTACTCGTACACCTCTTCATTAATAAGTAATTGATTGGTATTAGAGATCCGTTTCAGTGTAGTAGGAATAACAGAATTGTATTTATTATTTATCTACTTGATTGCTGATTTCTAACAGCTGTGTGGGGGAATAATATAATATTGTTTTTTATTGCCGCTATTATTTGGACCAAATATGTTTTTGGTTTGAATCACATATAATTTTAAGCTACACTTGTTTTTATTTATTTAGGCAATACTTTATTAGTACTGCATTAAACTTCACTTTCTCTCGTCTTAGAGTTAATTTTGTTTATCATTAATACTTTGATATTTCTATTGGTTCAGTATTTTAAATTATGTTTTAATTTTTTCTCTCGTCTAAGAGTTAATTTTGTTTATCATTAATACTTTAATATTTCTCTATTGTTTTAGTATTTTAAAGCATGTTTTAATTTTTTATTTTAAATGTCTTTTTTAATCAGAATTATTTTTCATTTGACAAATGTTGTGTTTTCTATTCCGATCCTATTCTGAACTTTTCATATACAAATTTTACTTACGAATCCTTTTTAAAACATCATTTTCTGGCTATATTACATTCCTTTTTGCTGTTGTTATACTGATATTTTTAAAATATATTTTTAATAAAACAAATTTATAATCGAGCTTCTGCAATTCATTTTAATTATTATTGCCATTAATTGAAATGAAATCAAGATATGTTGATGTAGCAAGTAAAAATATCAAACTCTATCGACAGTGTAATACTCATTCGGCATGCAATTATATAATTTTTATCAAATGATTTGTGGTCTTTATTTATTATCGATTGTCTTATAAGATACTGACTAAATTATAAAGTATACAGCATGTACATATATATATACATATAGATATGCTTAACTAATAGATAGCAATTAACGTGCGACACTCAAAGACTTTGTTTTGACCAAGTTAGTTAAAAATCAAGGCGAGTGTGGAATTTAGCCTGCTCACCATTAAATTCAGTGACAGCTTCGTCCTATCGGTCTGGCATACACATCGGCCCCGTAGCATTTCAACCCTTGGATTTGCGGTCAGCTTTCGGTCGAAATGGAAGGCAGCTCAGTAAGTCGGCTAAAAGCTGAGCATCCAAATGCATCTTGACAATTTTTTGTGGATGCGGATCCGAGCTATGCCTTAATGTGGCAGCCAATGGTCGGAGTGGTTGAAAGCCAACTTACAGTGTGACCTCCCTTTAAGGCTGTAAATATTTACCGCTATAAACTTACAGGCGTATTAATCTAGAGCAGACTACAAGAAGGAGTTGGACACTCCGTCGGGGGACAATACATGGAATCCACAATGGGAACAATAATGAAAACACGTTTAGCTTTAAACTTGTTATTAGCTGCGTTTCGCTCTTGTTGGAGAAAACAACGACCTCCCACTCATAGGGCAAACGGGGTTGCCCACCACCCACCTGCCATCACACCTGATGGAGGTGTGTTTTTGTTTGTTGTTGTTTGCTGCGTGCGGACCACGCCCACTTTTTACTGCATTTAATTCTCCAGTGAAGTATTTAATTTTATGACACGTTGTGTATTTGTGTGCGTGTACTTAGCCTCGGCAGCAACAACATCGAGAGAGACAGAGAAGGAGAGAGAGATGGAGAGAGGGGGAATATAAAGAGATAGACAGGGAGGGAGAGTAGTCCGTTGAGTACAACAAATATGAAATGACTGTCATTTCTTGCATTTAGGGGCACTTTGGGGAGTACTTTGCAGCATGTAACACCCAATACTTACAAGCACACATCTACACATACACATACACATGCACACAGCGATACAGACATATACACCTGGCAAACAGCTTTGTGTAGCTCTTGTAGTTGTTGGTTATAGCTCCGCTTTGGCTGGCATCATTAGCGTTAACGTTATGTAGTATTATATTATGATTTTCAGAGTCAAGCAAAAGTGTGAGGCCACATACCATGGTTATCGCATAATTATGCAGCATATTAATGCTTTCTTCAAGCCACCCTTTCTCCTCTCTCTCCTCATTCATCTCACTCACCTCTTTCATATTTATTCATATGCAAAGTTTTTAGCAACCTAGCTACCCCGTTTTCCCGCAATTTTCATGGTCTGGCCCGTCTCATAACTTCTTCATTTTATTAAGGCTTGTCTGCCTGCTCATTAGTGACTCGCATTCGGCATTTAGTATCGGGCTGAGCAACTTATTACTCCGTCTGGCAACTGTAAAATTAAAATATCAAAATTTATATAAAACTTGTTTTCCTTTCGTTCAATAACACAACACACAGTGATGAGGGAAAATTACTATTATATAAATAAAGGAAAACCATCATTTTGATAAAATATTATTAATATTAAATTACCTTCCTTCTACTGCCCAGGCTTGAGTCCTGTGCGATTCGCTGTTGTCTGGCTTCCTTTCTGAGCAGATAAATTAACACTTTTATAATTTGCACTTAATTAAAACTTTAAGCTGAATGAAAAAATCGACGCGCCAAATGAAGCTCCGCTCTGAGCTGGATAACTGAAAGGGTCGCATTGCAAATGCTCAAATAGAATTTCATTGCATTTGGCTGGCATCCAAAATAGAGCAAAAGTTGTGCTGGGCTGCCTGGCAGACTTACCGGCCGCCACTTAGCGCCACGCCCCCCACACCCCACACCCCACACACCCTCCCGTGCAACCAGCGCCCAGTGCTCGTCATAAATATTTATGGGCCGACGTTTCGCGGGGCTGCCAAATGCATTGCGGATGGCGAAAATGAACAGCAGGAAACGTAAATGAAACTAAAATCAATTTGGGGCCTGCTGATACCAATCGCTGAGATTGAGATTAACGGGGACATTGTTGCGAGGCCAGGCGAATGGAATTTCATAAGGTAAATATTTGGCAAAAAAAGCACAACCATTACCATTCCATGTATCTTCATTTGGCAGAGCGCGAAAATAAATAGCAACAAAAATACTTAGGAGCGCCCTCTCTATTCCAAGTTTTTAAGGGTCCCGTGCCCATTGGGTTGGCGGCTGGCTGCCTTTTTTGGAGCAGCCGTTGGGGATAATGCATAAAATTATGTAAATATTCCAAAATTATCATTTAATTTCTAAAATTGTTTATGTTTATGCACGGTAATAAGCAACCGGCAGCAGTCGTAACCATCAAGCCACGCCTCCCTCCTCCCAAAAATTAAAAAACCCATCAGCCGCGCTACTTCAGCGCACTTCAACTTAATTAAAAATTACTTTACAGACACCAAATACTTTTAATTATTTTGGGTTCGGCGGTCGAATGCAAAGAAGCCATTGTATACTTTTCCACCCCCGATTCCGCCTGCTCCGCTGTTCCTTTGCTCCACTTCTCCACCTCTCCACTTTTCCACTTCTCCAGTTCTCCACTGCTCCACATACAATATGATTAACAGTGCTTGCTAATTGTTGTTGTAGCCGACAATGAGCGGAGGCTGACTTTAGCTCAATGTTATTTTTGCATTAAGTTGCCAAAAAAAAAAAAAAGGTATGAATATACTATTGTACACACATATTTATATATATATATATATATATGTATTTGTAATAAAATTGCCAGGGTTGCCAGCGGGATTCGGGCCAGAGCAGCAACTCTTTTGTGTTATTTAGGCAATAAAGCAATTTATACAAACCGCAGGCGATGCCATTGACGCAGTTGATGGTTGGCTCCATTGATTTTCCATTTGATTTTATACATTTGTTTTTATGATTTGCCTGCAAATCGAAACACTCAACTTGAATCGCGCTCGGTAATGGTTGATTGCGCGATAGGGGGCCCAGCTCCATGCACCTTTCTGCCCGTATTCCCGTTCTTTCCTCTCATTTACGGTTGTTTCCCTCTTTCGTGGTTTTTACTGTGGGTGGCTGGCTGGCTGGCGGGCGGCTTCTGTTCAAAGGGGTCACAGCTCCAGCTACGAATGCGCCACGTGATTCGCATTATTTGCAATTTTGGCTTTTTATTTGCTTGCCGCTGTTCTACGCACTGCTGATAGACCGCAGGGGGTGCACGTTAAATTTGTTGCAAAGAGGATGCAATTGCCTGAAATACGAACTCTTTCGAACTAACCTCAATTAATGCAGCTTTAATTAGCACTAGCATGCATTTTAAAACAAAGCAACGAGCTTTATTCTAAGAACTCGAAGTTTTTAATTTAAAAATTATCGAGAAGATACAATCAAATATATATTTTTATATATATTTATATATATTTATATATATAAAAATATATAAATTTTTATATAGCTGAGATATCTATATTTTAAAATGTTTGAACTCGATGCAATTCGATACAATTTTTAAACCAGCCTTAATTAATGCAGCTTTAATTAACACTAGCATGCAAATAAGGAACAGCTTTATTTTAGAAGCTCAAAGTTTTAAATTTCCATGTTGCCATTGACCTACTTACAATAAAATATGGACAAAATATTTTAATAAAGCTAAGAAATCTATATTTTAGAAGTGTTTCAGTTGAAACTGAAAAACTGTAGATATTGATATTTTGCTCATCGAATAACATTCTTCAAATTAAGTAGGTATAGAGTTAGATAATTATACGGGTCCCTTAATTTATCATAATTCACATTTTCATTCTCGTTGCCATTTTTAGCACTTATATAAAGCATAACGGCATTTGGTGATGAGATAAACCACATACTTAGCTCTCTATTTACTTGCCCAATCGCCACTCGATAACTTTCTTACTCGTGTTTTGTTTTCTCCGCTTTATATTTAAGAGCTCGCATTTACTGAAGAACTATTCATTATTATCCACATTGCGATATCTATATGTAGTTGGACCGAAGTACTTGGGTCGCAAACACTGCAGACAGTTCATCATGGCCGTTCAATAATAGTACAATAGTATTGAGAGTTGTTAGTTTTTGTTCGAGAGGATCGTACGATTTCCTCATTTATCTCGTAAGTTGGTTTCTTGTTGTGAAGTGTGGAATTGAATTGTTTGTAATTTCCTACTCTTGGCCATTAGATTTAATACAAGTGAGAAACGATTGTGCACATCTGTCTGCAAGACTTTGGGGCAACTTTTGGACTTGGCAGTTGGCTAAGTGCGTGGTTTAAGCCGTTGTTCACAGCTGGCAAATGGATGACAAACATTTCGCACTTGCGAATACCTGCCAAAAAATAATAAAATGAAAACACTAAAGCAGGGGAAGCGACACACAATTCTGTTAGCTCGGCACTCAAGTTGCCGGCCAAATGTCGAGCACTTTTAATTAAAAGTAATGTCATACAATTCCATTACACTCGGCCCCGAAATGTGTGCGAAACGCATTTACATATCAAGCTGGCAGCTAGCTGTGTGAGTTGAGTAGCACAGGATGTCTCCTGTCGGCTGTCCAACTACCCCTACATTCTCTACCCCATCACACACACACACACAGTCACACAGACACACTCTTTTGGCTCACACTCTGTCATTGCCTTTGCATTGTCATTTGTATTTGTTTTATATCCCTGCCGGTACCGCACTTCAAATGTGGCCCACTGGCAAAGTGACAACAAAAGTAAATTAATGTGCGTGCATATACATGTGCCCAGCCGCAACCCCCCTTCCCCTTCCCGTTACTGTTCCCCTTTCCTATTGCCAGCCCCAAGCTCAAGCCCAAGCCCAAGCGCAAGCCCAATTGCCCGCACCCACCCCTTTTGGCTGCCCCTCTCCAGCGTTTTGTGAGTGTGGTTTTTGTCGTTGCTTTTACAGGTAATTTATTGCATTCTAACATAATGGAAAACATTTCTGCTAGCCTTCTATTAGACGTAGTAGCATCAACGACGACGACCAGGAGGACGACCAGGAGGAGGACAAGACATTAACATTAAGTTTATATTCACACATCAGCTGTCGTCGGGTTGATCACCTGACCCAGTTGTGGAGTTGGCTTCATTTTCGGTATATTAGATAGTGGAACCAAATATAAACAAATTGCCGGCTCATACGTTTTCATTTCATTTGATGCGTTTTGTCAGCCGACGAAGTCGATTGCCCCCCTTTTCCTCTTTCCCACCTCCAATTCCCCAGTCATTGTCAATGGAAGCGCTTCGAAGTTGCCATCGATAGCTTACTTAAAAACAAATTGACATTAATTGAAGGCATGCCGACGGCAAACACAACGAAATAAATACGACTAAGGACAACTGGAAGGCTGTGGAATGTAGGGCCTCGGCCACAGCTCCTGGCCAATAGGCAATGGCCATTGGCAATAGCAACAAGCCATCTGCCGATATTGGGACGGCTGTCTACGTTTTCAACATGGCAAATTCAATTGTCGTTTGATGCGGCGACACAGCAAGCCGCAGCTAGCCGCAGCAAGTCGCAGCAAGTCGCAGCCAGTCGCAGCCAGTCGCAACAAGGAGCTGGATTTGTGTGGTGGCGGAGCTGCAAGTGGTGTGGAATTTGGGCAATGCTTAGGCATTCACCTGATGAATTTATCACAACGTGTGCTTGCACAAGAGACACTAGACACAAGATGCCACCAACACGGCTTGGATGCTGTCGATGTCTGCTAAATTGGTTTTCTTTTTGTCAATTGGGGATTTCGATTGTTGCAAAGAGGCCACAGCGACGACATCGGCATCGAAGGTGGCCGGAAAGGAAAAATGCCAACATAAGTATTAAGTTAAATAAAATAAGAAGAATAACGGCTGGCAGGCATCGCAAGGGCAACAACAAGACCGTAGACCCTATCGAAGCCCGTCGAGACAAACTGCCGGCGCAAAGTTAAGCGCACAAACATCAATGGGGTCAGCTAATGCTGCTGCCCCATGACCATGCCCCCAATGCCCGCCCGCGCCGTCTCAATTGAGTATTGATAAAGTTGAAAGCAGAGAAAATTTTCGCTTGCTGCTACTGCTGTCCGTCGTCCTCCGCCCGGTGTTCCTCCCCCAGGGCAATGAGTAAACAATGACATAATGACAAGTGGCGGAGAGTTTAAGTGATAAATAATTAATTGATTTTTGTTGCAACAATAGTGAAAAGCGAGAAACGAGGGGCAAGCACGGACGGCCAGAGTGTGCACAAAGCACTCGAGTGGTTGCGAATCAGACGAAAGAAAGCAAAAGAAGTTCAAATCCAACAACGAGATAAGTTAAAAGGTAGATTAAGATAAATGGTGACTCGCTCCAGGACCAAACGACTCTTTGCCAACTGTCGCAGCTGCCCAGAAGCAGCGAAGACATCCTTGCCATCGATTCCTCTTCCCCTCCCCTCGACAACCTTGTTGTTGTTGTTGTCTAAGTTGTTGTTGTTGTTGTTATTTTTAAACACAAATTCGACGGCGTGCCTCCTGTTTGCTCCTTCGCTTGTTTCGCATAATAAAGCTGCAGTCGCCGGAGAAAAGTGAGAATTGAGGAGGCGCCACAGCATCCAGTGGCCCGCCTAACGGCTCGACTGGCCTCTGGGGTGCGCTTGGCCAGTTGTGTCCTTTTTTATTTTTATTGGCTCACCGGCAGTTGTCCTATTTATTTCCGCCAGCATTTGATTTGGGACTGCCTTTTTATGCGTCTGGTCACTTTTTGCTGTGCCTCACACAGCCCATCGCCAATAGATAAAACATAAATGAGTTGAGCTCAATTCCCAAGCGAGCCCGTAATCACCTCCTCTAATTATGGCACTTGAACGTCTCCCCACAGACAGGCGAGGGCACTACAAAGGAAGCCTTCAAATCTGCACAATAACGATTAAACAAGTAGCCACAAGCGAAACTCAAAATAATGCGATTTATAATTTAATTTTTATAATAGAGGTATCACATATTTTAAGTAAGTTGTAATAATAATAAATAATAATAAATAAATATAAATATTAAGTCTTGTGGCATAATTAATTTAATAGTAAGAAGGATATAATGGTGCCAAAAAAAAACCGTAAGACATGGTTAGTTGAGCATAAGGTATACCATAGACTCTGTCTATAGTATATCGTCATATATTAAAAAAGCCTTTATATAATGACAGATTTATACCTTCAACATTTTCTATTTTGTTCAATTATTCTTATTATGTAATTATTATATTTAATTACCTATGCTGTGCAAATGAAAAGCGCAGCATCTGAATAAAATTTGTGGTCTGCATGTCAAAGTGTGAGTGCCTGTCTGCGTGTGTCCGTTCATAGGTACAAAAGTAATTAACAATGCTTTAAATACCTCCATTATTTTCTTCTTTTTTTTGATAAATGCTATTTATTTTCTTACACTTTACAGTGAAGTTTTCGTTGCCAATATTAATTGGTTGTTGATAATAAATATTCAGTCAATTTCATTGACTTTATATGAATAACAATAATTAAATTCTAATTCTACTTCGTAACTGGCTAAAACCCAACTAGATAACTGTCACCTCATTCACTAAGTTCAATTGATTTTGTTTCACTCATACGTATAACTAGAATGTTTGTCTTTTTTAATTCGATGCATCGACTTGGGGTTTATATTTAGTTGCTCTTTTGTGTGGTATAACAGAATACTTTTATTTACGAGTGTAACCCACTGCGTATGCGTAATATTGTGTGTGTGTGTGTGTGTGTGCGTGAATGTCAATGACTGTTTAGCGATTGTGATCTCGTATAATAAAACACATAAAAAAAAGTGCAGGTGACACAGCAAATAGGCGAAAAGTCGGCTGCTAGTAAAGCATGGCGTCGTCGGCTTTTCATTAATTTTGGACACGCAAGCCCCAAGACCCCAAAACGGATATAGACTTTGGGGGCGTGAGAGCACACACACGCCTCCTGTTACGTCTAATGTTTTCATGTAAGCCAGACACACACACACATACGCAGGCGTATGTTGTGTATGAGTTTGTATTGGGTAAAGTCCGTTCCCAAGTGAATAATTTGTTATCAGCGCATAATCAACGAGACAACAAACCAGCTTGGCCCGCCGCAGTCCGCAGCACAAAAAAAGGTAAACAGAGACACCAGAAACCACCTCCACACGCACACAAACAGACATACACACATGCACTTATGAACTCCCTTACGCGCAGGCCACAACAAAAAAAGGTGAGGTCCTGGCAATTTTACTTAACGCTGCCACGCATTTGGGCACCTATCACACACACACACACACACACACACACACACGCATGCACATAAAGACACAGATACACTCTTATATTAATCCATGAAGAATGTCCATATAAATGTGTATGTGTGTGTGTGTGTTGTGTAGAAAGGCTGCCGCCATCAAAATAATTACGATACACGTCGACATGCATGCACATGTACAGTATTTGAGTACCATTGTTGTTGTTGTTGTTGTTGTTGTTGCCGCACTGAGTGCGTTTATGTGTAGCAATGCGTGTGCACAACAACAAAAAGTCATTTAGTTAAAAACCTGACTTTTTATTTGCGCTGCGGGCAGCCCCAAAGTTCAGCTGGCACCCAGCTCAAACCTAGTCAGCACCCCGTTGGGTTCTCGGAGTTGTTGGGCTTCTCGGGGCTCTTCTGGCCAACCAGGCGTTGAACACTTCATCAACTCATCAGAGCGCGCCCTTTTTTGCATGTCCTTAACCGTTTAACGTTGCCCCGCCACGCTCATGAGCTGCCATTTGTTGTTGCCACTGTGGCTGTGGCTGTAGCTGTGGCTGGGTTTGTTTTTTGTTCATGCTTATATTTGCGCTTCTAGCACCGAATCCAACAACAAATACACAACAGCAACAACAGCAACAACAGCAGCAACAACAACAACAACAACACCAACACTCAGGCGCAAACCAAACATAAAATACACAAAATTACTCTTATGAAAATTAATAAGTTAACTTTTTTCTGCCTTCAGCTTTCCTCCAGAGCGTGCGTTTAATGCACGTATATATATACATATAATATACATATGCTATAAATGTATATCTTAATATATGTGTATATGTATATACTTTACATACACTTTCGAGTAACTGTGTATGAACATAAACAAATCTTCCTGTCTATACCTGTAAGTGTGTATATATGTTTTTATATATATATATATATGACCTTCTTTTTTGCTTCATTTGAACGCATTTGCTCTGTATAATAAAAATAATTGAAATTAAAAGTAAAGAAACGTGTTGCATGCTTAAGTGTGTGTGAATGTAAATGATTCGGTGTAAGTGTGGCTGGTTGTGTGTGCCCTTCGTTTGCTTCTTTAAATTAATCCCTAAAGTAATTAGAAAAAATACTCCAAATGAGTTCGAGAAGCAGACGAACAGCAAGCAAGGATATCGATACTAGAGATGCGCTCGTGCCGTGCCAAGCACGACGATTCGGGCTATTAAAAATCCTCGCATTCATGGAAAACTCTATTAAGAATCCTCGCATTCATGGAAAACTCAAATGAAATTCTTAGCATCACAAGTGTTTTTCGTCGGAACACAAGTACGAGACACGCTCATCACTAAGTTTAATGGAAAGGACTCAAATGAGCAAAAAGGTTCGTGCTAAGTGCATATTTTGTTCGCGGTTACGAAACTTAAACTCCAGGGCAACCGAAGAACGAGAACCGAGGGCAACCGAACGACCCTGAATCGGGGCGTCGCTTTTCTTCTCCGCTCTCATAATGTCCAATATGATGCCCGAAATGTATGTCATGCCGAATGGCATAAATATTAAAACAAAACTCTCTCTACCATAGAGACAAAAACATTTCGAGCTGAGTTAAATTAATTAAAAAAATATACAAATAATATTATTTGGTTGCTTTTCTTTTGTATGTTTTTCTTATCTTTTCTCAATTACTAAGTGTAGATTTGTTGTTGGAAAAGGTGATGAACCAATCCCTCTCCATTTAATGCTCATTACTTGATTGCTTGATCAAATATACTCAAGGGTATAAGAATTGCACGAATAAATTTTGTATCTATTCATTATGAAAGCCTTAATATTATATCATATTATGTATATTTGAATTGATAATTGATTTATGATTAAATAATGTACCCAAATACTTGTAACAGACAGAAGGAGGTGTGAACAATACCATGCAATATATATTTCCATAATTCGGTTCTTATTCGGAATGTGAATGCATGTGTATTCATTTTTAAACTCTGCTGTACAAAGGGAAACAAGTAAGAAAACCTCAGCCGAGTGTGCTCGACTATGAAATACCCTGAACCACTTCAAACACACGCCGCCGGCGACTCAAATTGTTCTGCAGAGTGAACATCGCCAGGCTATAACTTTTTTATTTATGCTCCGATCTTCATGAAATCTATGGAATATATTAATTACACTAAGCTGCGTATATGTTAATAAGGGCAAAATATGGTGGAAGGGGAACATGCTCATACATACGGACAGACGGACGGATAGACAGACATACGGATAAGGCTTTATCAATTAAGCAGTTTTCGGCCACGCCTCCTTCTGTCTGTTACTTTTATTTTCATAAAAAACATTATACCACGCTTTCCATGCTTACCCATTTTAAATGGTTTCTGGATATAATATGGATTATATAGCAAATTCATGATGTAATCGAATTGAGAATCGCAATTTAACAGCACTTCAAATATTTGTTTCGTTGATATTTATATACTATTCAAAATAAAAAATAATATGCGTCCATTAAATTCAAACAGGCGATAAGAAAGTTCTTTCTATTTATATATAACGAATGTCATATTTAATATTAAAATATTCGAGATCTTTGAATCATCGGTACATTTTTTGATATAAAACAAAATAAAAACAGAATTTAATAATTGGATCATTTATCGGACTTGGCAGGAACTAAAGTCATAAAATTTGTTGATCAGAAATATAGACTATAAGTAAATACTTAAAAATCTCTCCATTCATTAAATAAGTTTTTCATGAATGCAATTGGACTTTGAGCGAAACACTTTTCAAACGTACAGAACTGAACATCTTGGTAAAACGAATTATTAAAGCAATGAGTTAAATAAAGCGAACAGAAAAAAATAAACTGGCATGCAAGATGAAGGATTCGTCTGAAAAAGAAGCATGTTGTTATATTATTATATTTATATAATAAACGTGACAAGCGAAAAAGAACCGATTAATGAATCAGAAGGAAATATATTTTGAGTAGTTTTAATGTTCTAGACGGAAATTTCCTACTATTAGATTTTTAAAAAATTTTTTCAATTAGTTACAATCCGTATAATGCGAATAAGTCAACTGTTGATTGAGAACCGCTGATCTAACTAATGAGTACAGTTCCGGCAAAAGGTGCGTCGCACATTAAACTTGCAACGCATCCTTTAATATTCCATCGCAAATACCACACAAACCGCACACGCAACTGAATCAAACGCTGGGACAATGCCAGTGGCCGCACACATCGGGGCTGCCACATGTTTCCGGCTTATTTACTTTAGCTGTTGGCCGTGATGTCCTGCTGCCTGATGTCCTGCAGCCTGCTGCCTGACGCCTGCTGCAGTGCAATGTTCAAATGCAGTGAAAGTTGCATTGGTTGAAGCCCAAAATTTCTTTTGCTGCTCGCCACGATGGGTGTCACAGTTTTTCGCATGTTCGTAACTTTACAACAAAACCCAAGCAAAAAAACAGACCAAAAGTTATGACTGCCTGAGGAAGCGGAAACGTTTTGGCAGCGTGTGAAATGCCGAGCAGCCGAAAACTAAAAATGTCGCGTTTAAAAAGTTATGACTGTCGTTAATTTCACGCCGACGTCTCTCGTATGCGAGTCAGAAACACAAAATGCAAAATGAATAATACACTGCAATTTGCCTTTGCGTTCTAATTTAATTTTCTTTCAATAGTACGTATACGAAGCGTGCGCCTTGGATTAGTACACAAATAAACCTTTACAATCTTTTTGCATGTGACAAATAACCAAAGGCTTAAATTGCATTTGGTTGCATTTAGCAAATACATTACACATTACAAAACACACGCCACAAAGGCTGGATAATGCCCTAAACGGCTGCACATAATAAAATCACACCCACTACCATGCACACTCATCCTCACAAGCAAGCACAATGCAATTGGCCAGCACCAGAGAGAGAGCTGCATTTCGTAATGCCCATGTTTATGTCTGTGAGAATTTCGATGCCGCGCATATTCGCAAATTGGCGGCCTTTTGCGCACCTTAGTCTGCATTGAAAGGAGGAGCTGGGTGCATGGCTCAAATGCCGATGGAGTTGGGGCATGCGGCAAGAGCCGTGCCACTGTGTCAGCCGCCAACTTCCGCACAACATTTATCATATTTTGGTTGGGAGCAGAGTCGCCCGCCAGTTCAAAGTCCAACATTAAGTTCCAGGTATTTGCAACTTTTCGACAAAGGATTTTTGGCTGCAATCGCGCCCATAAATTATCCGCTCGCCACTGCGTCCCGGTCAGCCGCTCCTGCTGCTGCTATTATTGTTGTTGTTGCTGTTATTGTTGCTGTTATTGTTGCTGTTGTGTGTACCGTGTCTACTTAGCGCATAATTAGCTGCATGAAGTTTGATAGCCAACGAACAAACAAACCACAGGGTGCCTCGCTGACGAGCGGGGTGGAAAGGTGTCCCAAATCTGGGCAAGGCGCCTAAAGTAGCGCCCGGGCGAAAAATGCTCGAATGATGAATGTGGAAATAATGAACCAGTTCAGAATACAAAGGAATTAACTGCAGCCTTTTGAAAATAGTAAGATCTAGATCAACTGGTTAGAGAAGGGCTATTGTCAATAACTTGGCTCCTCCTAATCAAATACTTTGCTAAACAATAATATTCTATACTAATACATATATTGTTTAAAGGCTTTACAGAGCTGAACTTTAAATACTCGAAGAGTCATAATAATACGAGTTGCTTAGTATCTTGTTTGTTTATCTGTTCTATTTTCCAGTAGACAACATTTTAAATAATGACATATCCATTACAAGTCAAATAAATCGATACGCATTGAAAAAATAAACATAAGATCACTTAAACAAATATACGCCGGAATGAATCAAGAGTCGATACGAATCGTAAGCGAGATGGAATGATGGAAAAAAAGCATTGAAAAGGTAACAAACATTCTCAATGAATGAATGAATGAATGAAGGATTTTGTGTGAGCCAAAGTTGACTCCAACAGACCCCAGCTAAATGTATGCATATGCGAGGGTGTGTGTGTGTGTGTGTGTGTGTGTGTGTGTGTGTGTAAAGTGAAAGACATTAAAAAGTTTTTTCTTTGAATAAACACAAAGGCAGTCATGTGGAATCAATTGTGAACAAGCTATCAATACAAATGCAAACACATACAAGTAAGAACGAATATACGTGTGCATGTGTGAATGTGTGAATGTGTGCGGGTAATATATTAACATGCAAGTAGATGTAATGTTAAGAGGCAATAATCATAATCCGATTTCCGCTTCAGATAAAACTCGTATCACTTTGCGATGCCGCCTGATAGCGAACGCTTTACAAGTTGCAAGCTGCGAATGCAACATCAGAATGTCGACTCAAATAAATAACAACATAAAACAACAAAAAACAAATGGCACTAAGGGGAGGAGCAGGAGCAAAGTATGGAAGATGCACTGCGACACAAATATTGTAATCATAAATTTTCATAAACAATTTCCCTTTGCTCGCAGAACGAAGAACGTTTGTGTAAGCGCTTGCATTCGTTTTCGCATTTGGCTCTGTATCCGTATCCGCATCCACATCCGCGTCCACATCCGTACCCGGGTCCGGGTCCGTGTCCGGGTGGAGACCACGACATTTATAATAATTAATTGTGCGCAAATATATGCCGGCAGTGGTCAGCAACGGACCCTTTTAATAAAACGCGCTGCGCCAGACTCTGAGTTATTTGTGTCTCGTGTCGCACATGGAGTCGCATGCATTGCATTAGAATTTATAGCACCACGAGCTTCAGCTCCACCACCACATCTGACTCCGGCCCCGTTCGTTCCGTGGTCAGCGAAGGTGCGCGCCGGCGCTTTAAAGTCCAGTTGGAAATTGTTTGTAAAACATAGCATACTTTTGCGCGCAGCGGAAGCTGTTGTTGACTATCTTGGGCGCCATCTTTTAAGAGGGTTCGCGTGCAACCCAAAAGCCAGAAAATTGTAACATTCATTCTGAAAAACGAATGGTGGCTTGACAATTTATATGTATGGCCATAATTTTAGCCCAAACTGCAAATGGCCAACAGACCCCTGCTCCTGATGTGGGCAGTGGACAGCGGACAGCGGACTGCGGACAGCGGACAAGTTGACAGTTCATAATAGCCTAAAATTAAAAACAGTCGCTAGATACACACAGCACTGGCCAACCTCGTAGGCACACTTCAGTTCAAGGGGCATTCCTTTGCATCAACGTGTAAAATAAATTGCTAAATAAAATAAACGAGCACACACACACGGCGACAAATGAGGCGACCAGAAAAAAGACAACAACACGCAAGCGGAATAGACGAAAAAAAGCAATTAAAAACGATAAAAATAAACGGAAGTGACTTTAATGGCAGCAAGCAACATTTAATGGTCGTTAAGGAAAGATTGCCTCTTGGCTGCCTGAAGGAGCATGCTTATGCATAGCACTTTTGAATACTTTGCAAGTGATATCAAATAGTGATAGGGGTACAAAACACCCCTCACAGACGTTCCCATTCAATAATTTATTGCATCCCTGGTTGCTTGAACTGAAAACTCTGCTAAGCCTCAATTTGATTTTGAGTTCATTTCTAATGTTCAAAGATAAGTGTACGCAATACTTCTTTTCATCGTTTTTAAAATAAAAATAAATATAAAAATGTGTACATTTTTATTTATACATATTTATGTATTAACTTGTATACAGAAATTATCATATATATATATACATATTTTTAAAAATTATTATAAATTATTAGTTTAAATTAAAGGGAAAGATCATATATGTATATCATAAGGTTTAGCTCAAGTCTTACAATTCGAATAACATTGCACATAAATGCATCAGTGCTGGATAACCATAGATTAATCCAGACAAAACGACAGCCGGCATTAAATGCATTTATTCTAACCTCAATTGAGTTGAATATCTGCTTAATAGCTAGAATTATAATGAATCTAACTTTATATATCTTCGTATTGAAAACTGACATGCCAGCTGCTTATCTATGTAAAAGTAATAAGCTCTTTTCATCAATGTACAGGGTATATACAAGATTAAGGTGCTCTTTATTGGTGATGTGAGCTATTTAATTATGCGTTACTTTTGCAACTGCGGTCAATTTGGTAGTTAATTTTGAATTGTCAGCGAGCACGTCAGGCATCATCCGGGCCCGGTTAAGCGGCTGCCCAGCTGGATGCCTGGCTGTCCAATATTATCGCCGTGGCAAGCACATTCCTCGACAATTAACACGCGAGCCACTTTAACAAACTGCGTCAACAAAGGCCAAGGCGACGACGAATTGGCCGCGTAAATGGTGGCCACTTCGATAAAACAGTTCGATATGCAATGTCCTCGGCCAGCTCAAGTATCCTGCAGGAGTTTGTATGTCTGTGTATGTCCCTTTCTATGCCTCGTTTGTCTGCCCACGATTTGATTTATTTCATTTTTTCTCTTTTAAGTGTTTTCGTTATTCGTTCTTTTGCTTGATAAGCCAACCCTGTAAACCTGAACACCTGTTGTTACCTTAAGTCCCAAACAAATTGCGTGTACCGGCGCCTTTATTTTGGCCAGAAATTTAATTGCCCTTTATTTTCGTCATCGTCAACGTCGTTTGTAGGCACCATTTATTTACATTTTGTTAACATAAACAATGCGTTAAAGTTCGATGGCTTTGACCAGCTATTCAGGGGCTGTATTCAGCGAGGGGAAGAATTTTGATTGCCAGCGCTTGTTACGGCTCTTGCGTGCTGACCTGCTAATAAGCTGTTCAATTCGACTTTTTTGCCCACGGCATATTCGAGGAACTGGCCAGGAAATTAGCCATTGTTGTACCCACTGCCAGTGCTTAAATATGTACGAAGGTATGAGTGTATGTACGATTATATGTATGTGAATGCTGCATATATAGTATGTATGTATATAATTAATGTGTAACATGTAAATATTGACTTGCCCACACAGCTCGCCTATAGCAAGTACCAAATATTCTTACTTCTTGTAATAGTCAATTAGAATGAAAATGAATTTCCATTGGTGCAGAAAAAGCCCAGCGGATATTACTTTAAAGGTGCGAATTTCATCAAAGGAACCTGCCCAGTGGGGCGAAAATCCTGTCATGCGTTTAACAGCTCCTGAAATATGATAAAAAGAACTTGTAAACCACTTCTCAATTCATTTCATCTTTTTACGTTGTGAAAGCATCTAGAAAATTGCGCTGTTTCCTGTGCCTCCAGATAACCAGAGCCAAATAATGCACATCGCTTAGTAAATATTTATTAAGACCAAACTACGGTCTGCAACCTCCAGACTAAAAGGCGGACTCCAACAGAATGAAAACGGAAAATTCATAAAATGTAATAATGTAAAAATAATGAATGCTCAAAACTAAATATTTGTAAGTAAATAATATGAATATAAAATTTGCCAAATGTGAAAATGCAGTTCGCTCCATTTGAAAAGATTATTAATTAAACAAAGGCAAATTAAAATAAAATAATTTTAAAAAAATAAGAGAGCTCCTGGACTTTCCATATTAAAAGATATACAAAATTTAAAAATTAGTTTGAAGTAGTAATTAATATTATAACCTTTAATAATAGTTTGATTATAAAAATATGTATATATATAAATTTATGTCGATTAAGATTAAGCAGTCCAATTACTAATACAATGATATGGATCCAAGCACACAATAAAAATGTAAGTCTTTGATAAATTTACAACTTGACTCCAGATTCATGTGGCTTTAAGCTCATTTTAGAGCACTGAGAAAAATCGAATGCAAATTAATTCAATGACAAATAAGAAACACAAGGCGCAAGCGTCGTTGCGTCGCCTGCAGAAGTCAACCGCAACAGCAACAGCAACAACTACAACAAAAGCAGGAGTCGCTACTTTCAAGGGAACGAAAAATTGAACTTGTCGTTGTGTTCGCCGCTGTCGTTGTCATTGTCGTTGCCATCGCCGTCGTCAATAAGTCAAAAGTTGGAATTTCATTATGCCAGCCTAAAAGTAGGCAACGATTTTGGCAGACACACAGCCACAAGCCTCAGCGTCGCGCGTTGAATGTCGGATGGCGGATAGCAACTGAAACTTAAACCAAACGCTGTGCCATTGGCTGTCGTCCGGCTGCACCCCAGTTCCCAGCAGAAAAACCAGCGCCAGATTCAGCGCCCGCTCGACGTCCGGCCCCGCCCACTGCCCGATTTGAGCGACAGAATGCTCGGCAAATTTGTCATTTTGCCAAATGTCGAGCGGTGTGAGTTGCAATACGAAGACGAAGGCAGCAAGAAATCAACTGCTTGTTACGAAGTAAATAGACTTGAATAGTCCGAGACACACTCGAATCACATAAAAAACAATTAGAGAACGAAAGATAACATCGGTTTAAAGTTTAGCATAAAAATAAAATAAAAATGAGTCTACGTTTAATTATATTGAAGCTACATTTTAAACTTAAAAAACTATAAACTTAAACTTAACGTGAGTCACAACTGCCATCATTTTTCTTTCAGTGTTTTAAATGACATTGGTTGCAATTTTCGCGGAGGCAATAGAAAGCTGCGAACACAAGTAGAAAATTAAATTCTTCAATCGCACGTCATTTAAATTTAAAATTGTCAGTTTCCATTTGATATATGAATATGCTTGTATGGGTGTGTCAGTAAGTGGTTAAGTGTGAGAGTATGCGTGTGCCCATATACGCATCAACAACAACGGGAACTGCAAAACGATTAATTAGATTGATATTGGGAGGCAGATGTAGACTCGCAGCTTCTTGCGGTTATTGCATTGTACGCTATATATAAAATTTGCATTAAATTTGAATTGCTTCACCGACATATACAAGCATCAATTATCTTAAATGGACATATAAAACAGTGAATAGTTGGTAAGACAAGGTTGCTTCCTTAAACAGTATTTCTGTTCTTATATCGATCTGTAATAAGTTTTGATGTTTATAATCAGATTTTAGATCAATCAAATTTAAAATCTGTAATCTACTATTTGAAACAAACTCAATCGGTATTAACTTTAATCAAGAAAATATATTATACAGGCTATTTTTTGCGAAATACGGGAAGGTTATGCTATTTGATTCTCTATAACTTAAATCAAACATATATAATATTGTACAGTTCTGTTCAAATAAATAATTTAGTTCTCGTATGAGCTTAAAATGGTTGGGATCAAAAACCACTTATAGGATATGGCTGTAGTGCTACCTTAGCCGAAGGCCAAGGTTGTTGGCTTACAACTATAACCAATCGCACATTGTTGTCCAATCGGATAATTGAATTGAATTGGAATTAGCTATTCGAGCTCGAAATAAACATTAATTGTTTATATTCTCAGATCAATGTGACCTAATTAGAGCTCGAGATTCTCAATTCAATTCAATAGATACCCTAAATGGTTAATTACTTACAGTTGCTTGCACTGTTAGGTACTATAATTATTTGACGTATTTAAACGGGTTGTACACCTATATATATGTATATATATATATAGACTACGTGCAGAAATAGCAGCTAGTGTTAAGTGAGTGCTGGTTAAGCGACCTCGTCAAGGACAATCGCCAGCAGCGCTGTCAAGTGTGCATCGCATTTGACACTAACTCGAAGTATTATTGTCGCAGTTGGTGACAGAGACAACGACAGCAGCAAGGATATCAACAATAACAACAGCGGGAATGAAAATTATATGCGCGAGTTCGTAGAGTGCTTTTCCTTGGGAGTTGGGCTTGGTCACTGGCAAATGGAGTCGTCAAGTCGTAAAAATTATTTTGTGACAAATCGTCCGCGTACGTGCGTCTCATTTAAATGCGTATACCCCCAAAATGTTATTAACAATTCAACGAGCAATGCGTAGGGACGCAAATTTGTAGGGATGAATGGCAGTGGGTGCGGCTTTAGCTTCGGTTTGTGGCCAGTGCGGGTTCAAAGGCTGAGCCGCTGAAAAGTGCGCATCAAACTATTTCAACTATTTGGCCACGCACATATTGTACATCCCCTTCCCACATACAGCACTCACCCACTCGGAGAATGCTAACAACAACGTGACATGGCTGGAAGAGCGCGTCGAACCACACTGCGAGTGATGTAATATGCGACTAAGCAGAAGCAGCAAGAGCAGTGGCAAAGGCACAAGCAGTGGAAGTGGCAGGGGCAGGACTTGGACTTGGACTTGCTTAGCGTTAGCTAAGCTGTCGCCTGCATGCCGTTCTGCATGTGTTATGAGCCGATTGTGGCGGTTGGTTCAAGGGGGGCAAGGGTGAGGGGGGTTGCCTTTAAATTGCCGCGCGAGGCAAAGACTACGCTGTAGTTGTGCGATAAGCGGTAAATTGCGTGCAGTGGAAAATGGAAAATTGTGCGTGAAATGTAAAATACACTTAGCCGACCCACTGACAGCGCCGTTCACATTTGCATTGCGTGTCCCTGTCTATGCCCAGTTCAATTGCGACCTACCACCCCTCCGCCCCTCGGACTGCGCCTACTTCTTAACTGTTTGGCGCGCCCGTTTTACTGCGTGTACGTGTGAGTGTCAGTGTGCGTCTATGTGTGTGTTCGGGTGAGTGTACGCGTATGCAATGGTGCAGCTGGGTTGGGTATTGCAGCACCCTTTTAAGCAAATTAAGCATAAGAACACAAAGTGGACGCCATTATGTCGGACTTCGTCGCACCCTTCGCCGCGTTGCGTCGCCTCTCGGCGAGAATTCAGCGTTTTTCGCTTTTGCAACTTTCTAATTTATTTATCGTCCATTCAAAAATGCGCACACACACGCACTTATCAACACGCTTGCACACGCATATTGTTGGACACACACAGGCACGCACACATTTACATACACTCATGGCGTCGAGTGCTTTATTTGTATTTGAAGTGCGTGTAAAAGTACTTTTGGTTTTTATTGTTATTGCCACTTATGTTGCTGTTGTTGCCTCTTTTGTTGTAGTGAAACGCTCTCTAAGCTTTTAGATATTCCTGTTTTAATTTTAAGGGCATTATGCTAAAATATGCCGATGATTAAGTCTACACACACACCTAAATAGCTCGCATAGATCTATTATATTACATATATTTATATACTCGCGGCAAGAGGCGTGGCCTATATATATTCATCTACTTCCATGCAGATATCGTTAAATATTTAAAATTTAATGTTGTTTAAAAATAATAAATTTGGCTATATTACCATCAATAAAAATTCATCTTATGACTTATTAATTATTTCTCGAAGTAGATATTATTTTTCAACTCTTTCGAACAATTACGAATTTAACTGCATAATAAATGCATTAAAAGATTTCAATTTATTTATACAATCTGCACTCATTTTTTAACATTGTAACAGTATAGAAATTTCTCCATTTATGCAGATTAATCAATGCTTTATTTATATAATCAAAATAAAAATTAATGCTTAAAGAAACAATAGTTCTTGTATTTATTCTGCATAGAATATAGCCGCTGATCATGAAACGAAGGAAAATCAGCTGCGTGAAGAAGGTTATACTGTGCGATTATTTTCTTTTGATTGATTAATATTTCGTATAAATATTACATTTTTACACAATGTATTATTGTCTTCTATGGCGACACAGTTGTACGACTTATGGAATTTGATGTTATTAGTTTTCACCTAATAAAAAGTATTTTTTATTTTTGCCTACATATTCCAACTCTGTTCGTCATTTTTTATCCGCTAGTTTCGTCAATTGTCTCAATGCGCATTTAATTTTACCAACACGAACCGTGTTTCTATATCGTGGCACAGAACTATTAATGTTGCATGCCTCCAGTGCCTGTGTCAAACGATGCGTAACGGGAGTTTGTCTTCCACAGCTTATGTGGGATTGGTAAAAAAAACGCATTGATTAGTGCGTGCCATTTGCCTATGAAGGAAATACCATAAATAGGCTGACGTAAATGAATGACAGCTGAAATATTAACTAAATAAATATTAACAACAAATAAAGCCAACATTTTACAGTCACTTAAAATGTTAATGTATTTTAAGGTACTATCACTGCGATTGGCCAAGGAAAGGGTTTAATAAATCAATAATAAGAAGGCATGACAGCACGTTGTAAACGCAATTTAATAGCCACAAATACTCTGCCAGCGGGGTGGTAAATAAAAAAAAAAAAAAAAAAACACAGGAAAACAGAATAATAATCGACACCTTGGATAGGTGACAACATTTCAAATTGTTGCCGAAACTATTACGATAATTGCTTTTCATGTCGACATTTAGTTGATTGATTTTGAGGGCAATTACCGAGGGATGGGATTGGAGGTTACGGATTTGACTTGGGTTATTATGTAAAATGTTTCGTGTTAGCAGTCCAACAAAGAAACAAAAATAAAAAAACACAACTCGCCTGACGAGTTTTGACTTGTCGCATAATTGATTAAATTTGATTCTGAATTTCAATGGTGCGCGAGGCCTTTAGGATAATTTTTTGGCCGAGACATTTTTAAGCAAGCGACTTGCGTTTGTTTAACGAAAATTTCAATTAAATTCTGTGCCGTAGGTTATGTGATTGCATTCAAAAAGCAATTTGAGAAATTCAGAGCCAGCCACGAAAAACATTTAACAATAAATTATTTATGGTTCTTTTTTAAAAGCAGCCTCACTGCACAGATGTGAAATGTGGAAATGCGAATGCGAATGGGCAAAGGCAAAACTTCTTAGCCAAAAGCATTTTATTAATGAATGTATTGCCGAGTGCTTGTGTTTCCCAGTATGGATATGCATGTGTGTGCGTGTGTGTGTGTGTTTATTTCTGTATTCACGTTTACCACTTGACTGCTCACACAGCCAAGAGCTTGGTCTCGAATGTGCTTACATATTCATAAATGCATAAATTGAAGGTAAATTCGCAAAGAAAACATTTCACATCACTTTACATTAAAACTTTACGCTTCTCTCGCTCCCTTAGACCTTCTGCTGTCTCCCTCTATCTGCTTTGCTATGCTCGCATTTCCGTGTATTTTCTTTTGGCCACCTGCCACGCCCCATACTGCATACCTCTGCTCTATGTTGTTTGCTTTTAATTTTCGAATTTTTGAAATAATGCCTGCAGTTATTTGCTTAAGTGTGCGTATAAAAATCAAGTATACGCACTGATAACGTACTATTTTAGCCCATTGTATATTTGCTGTCTTTACTCCCGGCAATATCTCTTTGTGTGTGAGTGTGTGTGAGTCTGATTCCAATGAAAGTTCTGTCAGTGGCGTAATCGGTATTGCATATGAGGGATATTATTTTTAATATATATTGTGTTTCTTACCAAGAGTTGCCATCCTTGAATCAGACAGTACTAGACATTATTCCATCTTCTGTTCAAATGTAGTTAACATTTATGTGAGCAGCCAATAAATAATAATGCTTTCCAATTGCCCTATCGTATCCCTTTTTGAAGAGCTTTGACTATGCTAAGCATGCGTTTAGGACTTAGTTGACCGTATTGCAGCCTTTGGCCAACTATCAGCACAAGACAGATGCTGTTGTTCTCATTAAGCGAAGGAAGCACATACTGCAATCCAATATGCAATCAGCTCGAATATCAATTTGACAATTGGGTTAAAAAGTCCGGAAATTGCAATTAAAAAACGTCAATTACAGCATGCAATTTTTATAGCCATTATAATTTGACTTTACGCATTGCCAGACGAGCTTATAAACAGAAATAAAAAACGAGGCGAGCATGAGATTGAGATTGAGAAAAGAGAGAAAAGACAGCTGGAGCAATATGTGACAAGCAAGAATACTCCAGCGCCGATCAATTAAAGTAAGCAAAGAATGCGAAATGCGCAGCTAACTAATCTAATTAGCCAAACATTAAGGCATATGTGTGCGTGTTTGCTTATGAGAGAGTGAGAGAGTGAGAGAGTGTGGGTGCTGACATCGTAAAATTAGTTTTATGACAGTGCATAAAAATGTTGCATAAAATTAATGAGCAAGAATTAGATGCGAAAGAGTCCAACAGCACTGTGGCCGACCGTTCCACTTCTCCTTGGCCCACGCCCAGCTTTCGCTCTCATATTCAATGACCACAGTTGACATTTATGACGGGCGAGGCGGGGAAGTCGTCGCATAATCGAAATACAATGCAATTAATTGAATTTATTGTTGCATTTGTTTGGGCCGCATCATTAATGTCAACCCAAATGAGTCGCATTAAAGCCAAGAGCCAATCTCTCGAAGCAGAGCCCTCATAAGGGCGCCGCTTCTGGCTTATTACGAGTATTTGGCCCAGAAAACGCATGAGCCGCTGGTCTATGTACGAGTATGAAAAGCACAATTGTACGACTTTGACACAGACAGAAAGATGCGAGTGTCACTTTGTGTACAGGTCCTGTTCGGAGCAGCGACAAATTTATGAGCTTTAAAGTACACATGTCCTAACACCATAAATCATACGGCAGTCGCAACAACTGGAGGCATAGCTGTCAGAGCGGGCAGCTGCATGACCAGGAATGAGGCGAATGTCCTTTTTGCCACGCAATGCAATTTTCAAATGTATTTCAAATATTGCAAAATGGCAACTGTTTGGAATCGCTTCTAAATGCACACACATTTGCATCTGCAGGATCATATATATTAGCTTCGTCGCCCGATTGCAGACAGATGGCATATTTTTAGTTGCCTTTGGCTTTTTATACCGTAAACTGAAAATGGATAAATAGGGAGCATTGAAATAAGACTACGACGAAAAGAACTCAGTATAGTATTATAATACTTATCAGCAGTAAAAGTTAGTTCACATAATCTTTAGACTCATGTACGAATCGAAATATTTTGTATTTATGAGAATGCGATATAGTGACCAAATTATTATTTTTTTTTTTGGTAACGATATCTTCGCCTAAGATAATACAACATCTATATATAAAATTCTTATTCATGCCTGAATCTACGATGTTCAGTTATGTAAATGATTACCTATCAGATAGATCATTGCCAAGACCTAAATATAAATTCTCTTATATTTCTCTAATATCTAAAAAAAAAAAAAACGTTAAAGAAAGTATGGAAAAGTATTCAATAAAATAATTTGGAGTTTACATTTTCTAACATTTTCATTATTGTGAGGCTAAGAAAAGAAGTGCTTCTTCTATGCTGTTGGGTATCTGATAGACCAGGAAACAGAGTATCTCCTCGTTGAATAACCTCAACAAGCATACTCTTACTTATTCTACTTGTGCTCTTCACTGCCGTAAGCCTTCACCCGGATTGTCCACTTAATAGTCATCGTGCTCATCGTATTCATTCCCTTGGCTCCATGGCACATTGTCACCGGAAATACCACAATCATACACACACACACATGCTTCCACATACACACACACACAGCTCAGTGTCAGTCAGCAGTCGTCTTGGCAACGGAACGCCGTTCGGATTTTGGCTTTGAACAGCTGCTGCTACTTTACAACTGCATAACTCTCATATATATGTATTTATACATACATATATATATCTATATATAATACATTTATTGCATATTCCGACGAAGTTTTTATACTCTGATCCCATTGAAATTGGATAAACAGGATATAATGATTTTGTGAAAATGTATGTAACAGGCAAAAGGAGGCGTGGCAGACCCCATAAATATATATTCTTGATCAGCCTTAGAAGCAGAGTCGATTAATACGTTTCCACCTGTCTGACTGTTAGTCTGTCATTATGTATGAATGCGTCGATCTCAGCAACTACAAGAGCTAGAGACGTAAAATTTGGTTAGTAGGATCTTCTTTAGCACACGTAAATTGCATATATTTTCAATATCGATAACTCTTTTCGTTTGCTTGCTATCGATAACGCCTTTTTGTTATTTGAGAATTTGTCCTACATCTTAACAGTTAAAGTCATAAAATCTACTATTTATATTCGGCTAAAGGAGATGCACATTTCGCATACTTCAGATTTTTGATACCTCCCCCCATTCCACCATTAATGTTTGAAGATTAGATAAATAGAAAGGTGCATTTCGAAGCATATATTCATTTTAGTTTGATTAATATATTTCACAAATATCATTAAGATCGGAACAGAAACAGAGAGGTTAAAGCTCTAGGCGGCGTGAGTGTACGTATGGGGGAAACGAGGTGCAGGGTATCTCCTAATCGAGCATACTCGAATTTAGTTTTCTTACTTGTTTATTTTATTGATATTGCAACGAGTATTGGCATGCAACTTATGCTTGTGTCACATACCACAGTCAATTCCTAGTTGAACTTTCTGTCGCTGGACACGGATTCTTCAAAGATGGTGTCCAACATGCCGGACATCGTATAGCTCGTATGCTTGCACCTAGTTTATAAGATCATAGTGAGGATAGAAAGGACACATTCTACCTACTTAATGCACGATAATGAAGTGTTTCGCTGTCAAGTGATAAATAGGGAAGGTCGCAGCTGCCTGCTTGCCGTCGACTTATGTTTTGCCATTTGTGCTGCTCATCCAATTTAAGCGCATCCATCGTTGAACAGAATGTAGTCCGCCTAAAGCTGCGTTCGTGTGTCCAGCCATCAGTTAAATCTAACAAATGGCACACAACTGCCAAAACGAAATCAGTATGAATGTCACCTGGGTTTCGTCATTCGACCAAAAGTTGGGGATCGTCTTGCGCCACGCACATCCCCCAACACCTGAGGGCTCAACGAATTTTGACATGTGCCATTATTAGTTCAGCACTCTGGTATTTTTTTTTTTTTTTTTTTTTTTTGTTTTTGCTCTAGAGAATCCTATTGGTGTTTTTGGCTTTGTTTTTGTGCTCGCGCTCTACAGTTTTTATGGCCATAAGAGTTTTACTTCTCAGATGGATGACAGCAATAAAAGTACACACTCGCACACACGGGCGCAACCTTGACGTGGCGTGGCCATTTTATCACACGAACACACATTGCTCATACGCAACGTCAGCCACAGGCTTTCCTGCTTCCCAGCTACTGGCCTCACTGGCTGCACTAATTAAAGTTGTGCTCGACGGTTATTATGGCTGCATTGCATGGCATCGGTTAATGTATGTTACACGGCATACCCGGCCACGCAGGCTGCAAAGCGGCCACCGAAGGGCGCCCATTGACGGCCTCACCTGACATCCACCTGCTTTAATGGCGCGTCGCATTGTCTTTTCGAGGCCTTCGAGACTGAGCCCCATAAAAAAAAGGTCTGCGGCGAGCGCACTAAGCATTTATGTTTGCGCATCTAATTAAAATAAGTTCGCATGGCAATGGCACTTCAAAGTCTAAATTATCCTGATGGCTTCATTCGTTTCGACTGCACACACACACACACATTTACACACAGGTAAGCCCAAGGCGTTGCGACAGCCAGGTGCTCCCGCTGTCTCTGGGGCAGATAGCCAACAACAACAAGGGGCAACATTAAAAGCACGTGTAACGCAACACAAACAACTATTTGCGCACAATGTCTGTTCTCCCGCCTGCATCCCCAACGCCGCGCTGCCAGTTATGTAATTATAATATTTTTTATTAGCTTATCTGATACGCCAACAACAAGGAAATAGCATAAATTCACTTGCCGCGGCCTTTTGCGTACTTCCTTTGATTCGCTCGGCTCCGGTCTATTCAAATAAACACGGCACTGAGACCAAAATCTCAAACACATTCTCAACGATATTTGTATACTCTTTCTTGCACAAAATGTATGCACTAATGTTCAAATTTGACTACAGTAAACACTCATGATGTTTATGATTCTTCATTATGCCCAAATGAATTCAATATAAATAACGAATATTTAAATATATAAATTAAATATATATAATAAACATGTTTAAATACAAAATATATATAATAATATTTAAATTAAAATTAATTCAGTTCTCTACTTTAAGACATTGTAAGATTTTTTACTTTAATACTTTACTCTTTATTTGAAAATAAGGACCCATTATTATTTAACAATTATCTATTAAAATTGGAGCTGTGTGAATTACGATTCAGTCGTATGTGAAATGTCAAACAGATCTTAAAGTAGAAACGGCACAAAATTAATTATTCCAAGGCTGAAATTTTAAATTTTCCTTATATTAAAAGAACTGAATTCTACGTAGCAAACTGTTTGAGCTTATCTTCTTTGGAGCACTTTGTCAAAATCTATATTAATTTATTTATTTGAAGTACATATAATGTTGATGACTATTGTTCATTTGCTATATCACGATCTTTATTTTAAAATTTTGCTAATATTATCTGAACTAAATTCTGCGTTGCAGACTGTTTGATCCTCTATATTCTTCTTAATTACTAATTTAATTATTTTATTTACATATGTATATTATAGATGACCATTGCATATTTGCTTAATCATGATCCATAGGAAATGTGTATATCCTTGCACACAGGTGCCATGCCCATTCTTCACAGAAGGGTACCTGAGAAAAAGTTGTTCACTTTAATGGGGACAAATACACACACACACACACAAACACGTTTAACCTGGGTTGTTGTTGCCCTGTTGAGGCTCACTGTTTATTATAAATTTGGATATATGTATGTGTGCGTTGCACGCGGGGCTACTCTCGCAGGTAAGAGATACGCATTGAAAGGAAGAGGCGCATTGTCAGACAAAGCAACAGCAACAGCAACAGCAAGAGCAACAACAACAATAATAAATTTTCCTGTTCAAAGCCAGCCAAGGTAAGGTCTACCTTGAGCCCCGGCTCAAGCAGCAGTTGATAATATAAATGGAAAAACGAAAGGTCGACATTTATTATGAGGCTTTATCAGCAAAGGACATTTGTTCTGTTCCATGTTATGAACTGGGGATATTTGGCTACTTGTGGAGCAGCCGGACAGCCCCCAAGCAAGACATGATCTGGCCTCCCCCGCACCTCTGTGCCACATCACGACAATGTTTGTCCCTGCAAATGCTTCTGCTGCAGGGAGGCGCGTGTCCTCCTTGGGGTGGCATCTGTATTTGTTAGTGGACATAAGCGTCCGGTAATCTGCCAGTTGGTAACACGGCTACACGTGTCCGCGACTTGGCCCAAAGCATAAAAAAGAACATGAGCACAAGTCGTGTGATTCCAAATCCTTAAAGGATTGCATTTATATGGGACAATTATTAATTTTACTACCTGATTAGTAAGCTAATTACTAAGTGACACTCACATATTTATTGAATTATTTTATCCAATTATCTTTACGCCATGTCAATTAAACACATATCCTAGAGAAGAACACTTTTTCTGACTCCAACCCCGCTGAAAACGTCGCGTCTGCAGATCCCCTAAGAGCGGATTTGCAGCTGCGAATGGCGCTCTCCATGTGGTCGCCAGTGATGGCATCGCACATGGGCGCAACGGTTCATGTCTTGCTGAGCGTCAAAATATTCAGTGCTTTGCTATTTTCGCATTTCCGGTTTCCGTTGCACGTTATCAGCCAACTCTCATGCCGCATCATACCCATCCATTACATGCATGCAGCAAATATCCTGCTATGTACCGAATGCTACTTATTCCACTGTCGTCCTCGTTGCCGCTGCAGCCATAGCCTGACGGCATCATGCATGGGAATTATTGACTAAGCAGGAGGCATCAGCAGTGGCAGCAAGGACAACAACAAGGACACCCACCACACCTTTAAGGTAATGCACGCTACGTTACGAACTCTGCTTGCCAGAATGCAGCATCGCTTCGAGCTTCACTTGATGGCGTCCATAAAGTCTGCAAAAATATTATGATGTGTGGCATTGTTCAAATTGCCCACCCACATGGTATGCATCTGTATGCAAGGGAGGCTGCACCAACAGCTTCCCACTACCCTTAATAAGCCCGTCGTAATATTTTATGTGGCAAGCTTTAGCCGATGTTTTCAGTTGATTCGATTTCTAAGCTGTCCATACGCTTATGGACTCACATTTGACTGAAATAAAAAGAATACTTTTAAGACTATGGCAAAAATTGAGAATGTAAAACTCCTCTTCCATTTTCTATGTTTGAGACACAAATAAATCAGCTCTTGAATTTTCGCTTTTTTCTTAAACTAGAGATTCTTAAATAAAGCACAAGCAGTGGCAATCTATGAGCACACGCATCCGAAAAGGGAGGGGGAAAAGTGAGGGGGTCGGCGAAATCAAAGTCGAAATGTAAGTAAATAAAACATATTGTTTCGTATATAGAAGACATTTTGCGAAATTGCCACGATTTGCAATGCAAATCAAACATAGCGCTATTATTTCACTCACATGCACTCACACACATTTACATGATATGTAGAAATGAAAGTGAATCCTCGGCCCATATGTTGCTTTAGAAGCACACACTCAACATCTGTCTGTCGCCCCGTCCCTCCATTTCTCCGTGTGCTCTGTGCTATGTGTTATGCGTTGGGCTTGAAACCTTTGCGATAATAACGCGCAGCGAGCATAAGCGTGCGTTTGTGTGTATGTGTGTTTGTGTGAGTTGTGTATTCGTGTGTGCTGGGCCTTACCTGCGGCACAGCGCGAAAAAACAACTGCGGAAAGACGACGGCGGCCGCAACACAAAAACAAGGCAAAGCCAACAACATATCCCAAAGGAAAGAGTAACAGTAAATAAGAGTGCTCCAATCGGAAGTGACCAACTTTAAGATACCCTCCAAGTATTTTCTATACAATCACAAACACCACATAACTTCAGTTATATATCCTTTTTCTTATTATTCAGCGATGGTCTAGACTGCTTCTCGAATCATTCCTGAACTTTAGTGAATATATAGAATTGAACTCGACTCAAGCTGAAAGAGTTATCCAAAGAGTGAAACCTTTTGAAACAATAATTTGGTTCCATCTCCTTCTTTAGCCAGTATCGATGAACACGTGCCATTGCAGATGCTGTTACATACGTTTGAACAGAACCAGTATACCCATAACTCACATTTTCAATAGAAACAGAGCTTAAAAAAAAAAAAAAAAAACTGCAAAATATGTTTAAAATACTCCACTTTGCATTTTTCCGTTAGTCGGTACTGCTTGCTCTTACCCCCTGCCACGCTCTTTGCACCCCAAGGCAAGGAGTTGCTTTTCACTCTGCCTGTTTTCATTGCGTCGTCCTTTTTTTATTTTGGTAAATTTTTGATTTGTTATTGTTGCACGTGTTGTCTTTTGCCTTTGTTATGACAATTTATGCTAGGCAGGCAGCTGGGCGAACCACACTTAAAGCTCAAGGGAGAGCAACATATTGGTTATACATATATATATTTTATATAAATATATATACCTTTAAATAAAGCATACATATTTTCAAATGAAACTCACCTTAAAAACACACAACACACATCCGGGTGGAGAGTAATGAGAATAAATTTCAACTTGAAATAATTTATGTTAATGGAAAAACGCTTTTTATACAGACTAAATAAACTCATAATTCATTCAATTACCACTCAAATGAAATACAATTTTCGATGTTATTTTTACAAAATTTTTTTTTGCTTGTTTTTATTTGTTTTCCTTCAATATATTTATGTATACATAATATAAGTTTTGTTTTTAGCCGTTTATTTTAATATTATATTTAAGTGTTACTTCTATTCATCATTTCTATGTTGCAATAGTTGTTCTTCATGTTGTTTCTGTTTAGCTTTGTATATTTTCTTAATGCTTCCTCGCTGGCAACTCACTGACTAGGCCTCGAACCACAGCATCTGGCCATTAAAATACAATCGATCCACAATTTTAGCAGCCTGCATTAATGTTTCCCTTTAATTTGTTTGTTTGTTTATAATTTGTATAATATTTCGCTTGCTTTTAATTTGGTTGACTTTGGAACGACGTTGGTTTACAAAAAACGCGACCAAACTTTGTTTTTGTTTTTTTTTTGTATTTTTGGTTTTTGTATTTTGATTTCCGCATTTCAACTATAAATATTTGGTTTCTTTCATTTTGGGGCTGCTATTCTTAATTTGATTAACCTTTTAATATTCGTTACATTGTTTCACATGTGAATTCTTATGCAAATTCTATTTTGTATATACGTGACTGTTTGTGTGTGGAGTGTGTGTAAGAGAATAGTCCTGACCATGTTTGCTGCCATATATGTATGTCTTTATATTAAATATACATATAGATATACACATACATATATATATATATATATATATATATACATATATATTTATATATATGTGGTGAGAGAGATACATATATACTATATATCATTTTTCTTTGCTGTATATTTAAAACATAGCTTATGTCTATTAATTCTAATTTTCGCTTATTTCTCTCTGTGTACTTTCCTTTTGAAATATAATTTTCTTTCATATTTTTCCTGTTTGCTTTTTTGTGTTTTCTAGTCCTTGTCGTAAAACACACTCAAACAATCTTAAATGTCTACAAAATATTTGCAATACTGCAGTCGATATCTATATTTTGTTTTCTTTTTTTATTTTCTATTTACTTAACATATTTTATGTGTTAATACATACATATGCAATTAAATATATTATCTTATTCCAAATGTGTGCGTGTGTGTGTGTATGTGTGTGTTGTGCACAGCTCTTCTGCGGCTTAGTATGTTGTCTTTCAATACCTAAATATGCATGTTTTTCGGGGCATTTTGAAATTTGTATTTGATTTATTAGCAGCTTTTGGTTATTTGCTCATCGTTTGATTTCATCTACATTTGCTGTATATTTTGTTTAGAATCTTACTATGATTTTAAATGCATAAAATGCATGTTTATGCCCTCCGGAATATTGCACGAAAAATATTATGAATCCTTTCGTTCTGTTTGCTGTCTTTTCGCTGGCCTTTCTTGTTTTGATTAAATACCTAATATTTGTAATGTTTAATATTTGGGCTGACTTATTCACTGATACATAAAGAATATCTCTCACATCGACGCATTCCAGTCGACAATTAGCATTCGACAGTCAAAGGAAAAAATTTTCCCAATGATTTTCTACCGGCTCTGTCTGTTGCGCTGCCTGCGATGTCATTAAGCACAAAAAAAAAAAAAACATACACCTATTCAACCATGTTGAATATAATTTATGTCATGTTATTTGTTGCCCGCTAGCTAACAAAACCGCATCTTTTTGGATGGTTCCCAACTTGGGTTTGAGTGCTGCCCTATGTAAATACGTGTTATGTAATTATTTTTACTGGTATTGTAATGTTACTTAAATAATACTTGTATTTGATTGATTTTCGGTTTTGCTTTGTTGTAATTTGATTTCGTTTATATATTTATATTACTCTCATTTAACTTAATTTATTCTACGTGTCTTACCTACAGACTGACCCCTGGCCCTATATTCCTCCGTATTTCATTTTAATGTTTGTGTTATGTATATTTCATAAAATTTTGCTACATCTCCAGTTACAGCTTTTGAATAATTACACACCAAATTGACTAAATTGTAATTGAAGTTTCTAATTTTAAACTACAATTGGTTTTATGATACTTCATCTCTGTTTTTATTTGATTTTTACAGTGTCCAAAATAAGAATAACCTGAATTTCAATTTGAACAAGAAAAGCATCCCAAATATGTTGTAGAAAAGATCAACTAATCAATTGAGCTATGAACCTAAAATATCTTGAGTAACAGAAAGGAATTATGTTAAATAATATTCTGGTATAGGAAACATAAGTTCGACGGGTGTGCCAGTTTCTACTGGAGTACTAAGTAATATCGTTACTTTGTCCATTTGACTTACCTAAAGCTTTTATAATTCTCTTTTTAGACGCCTATAAACATTTTGTAATTTGCGGCTCTTTTATTACTGTATATATATAAATATTTTGTATAAGTTTATGTTTGTAGACGTATATAAATGTCTTAGCACATTCATTAGTTGCACAACATTAATACTTTTTTTTTTCTTTTTATATTATTTTTTATATTCATTTCTTTGAATCATTTTACTTTTCTATATATTCTTAATGTTTAAGGTGTTTGTTTTGTTTTTTGTTTTTTTTTTTTGTTTTAATATTATTTATAGTTTCGAACTCTGGGTAAGCTTCTATATGGAAACTACTCATTTAACTCCTCACTGATATGTTGCGCAAACATTAACAAACAAACCAATAATTTTTGTATATAATTTTTCGATTTTTTTCTTACTGGTATAATATTTTTGTTCTTTTTTATTTTTTGTTGTTTTTTTTTTTTTTGTTTTTGTTTTAAATATAAAGTTTGCTTTCATAATGTGCTGCTTTTCTTATAGCCAAATTTTTGGTAAATTTCTTTTATTGGTTTGGTCAACAATGCATTAAATTTTCTTTTCCGCCTAAGTTATCGTTTATTTAACAAAAATGTTTGTTTTTATGTTTTGTTTTTCTCCTGTTTCATAAACCAAATAACAACATAAAAATGCACTCTTTGCATCAGCTTCATTCTCTCTTTTGCTCTGGGTTAAAATCACATCTACATCTAAATCGTTCCCGTCCTGCCTTCATAGTCCAACTACTTGTTAGTTCTAGTGCTTAAAACATCTTAATAGACATTACAACTCTTCTAGTTTCTTAAGCTATGTCTGTTTCGTGGTTCGATTAGGTTACGATTACTGTTACGTTTACGGTTACGGTTACGGTTACGGTTACGTTTACGGATAAGGTTAATGTGAAGGTTAAGGTTATACTTTGCAATCCTGCGTATGTGAGCTCGATTAGCTATAGACATGCATACACAACACTCAAAGATGTATTTGAACTATAGTACTACTACGTGACACGCTCCCTCCTCCCCTCCTCTACTCCTAAATTAGTATTGCACATCCCTTTAGGCCTGTTTGCAAAAATGCAACAAAATTTAGCATGTCGTTGTGTGTGTGTGCATGTGTGTGGTCTGTGAGTGTATACAAAATATGGTTAACAATATCCACACAAAGAAATTTGATTAAAATAGAATGGTTATGCCCAAACGATAAAGATAAAGCGCGTAAAAATTTATGCAAATCGAAACCCCGTCCCTCCTCCTGCTGCTTCTTTCAACTGCACAATTCAACAATTCAAACAAAATATTTTCAGTGTAATTGCTCGATTCGTCCGCTGCGATGATCTACAACATGTAACATGTTTATCATTTTAATTGGTTTTCATTTTGAACATCTATTTGCAATTTATCATTCAATGTATATGTATGTATGTATGTATGTGTACATGTGCCTATGTATGTAGATTTATACTAAGTTACATTTATCCCAATGCTATTTGTATATGCCTAAGTATATTTATGTATTGATGTACATTATATAAGCATACTTTCTTCGTTTGCTTTATTTTTAATTACCGACTAAATAAGCCGTTGTATGTATGTGGCCGTGTGAGTGTGTGTGTTAAAACTAACTATTCTTTTTATTACTGCGTGTTGCTGAACTACGATTTATATGTATATATTCCTCTCAGACGAACCCACTCTCAGACTAGGGCGACCAGTCGAACGGTTCTTCGAACTGTAGCTAGAACCCTCTGATGTCTCAGCTAACTTTTAATTATATGATATATGGCATAAAGTACACAGTTTTATATGTATTGAAGGGGCATCTGCTCAATTATTTAATTATGCGGCTGTGTATGTGTGTGTGTGTGTGTGTCTATGCTCATTAACTAGCTTCCTTCTTGTTCCTCTGGATGTTTTGTATGGCATGAATAAATTGATGATGTTGCTGGGCATGGCTGGACATGCATAACATTTGAAATGAGACGAGATCTTCAGAATTTGCACTATAGTATTTTAGGTTTGTTTTGTATCGCGAATTGATAATGCTTTCATTTAATTGCTATATATACGTATTAGGGAATTCATTTATTATGGCTAATATCAATTAATATCGTTCGATGGCATATTTTGATTGTATTCATTATATGTAGGACTATATAAGTATATGCATGAACTTGTCTAATGGGCGTGTTTACCCTAGTGTCGGCTAATATATCTCCCACACATTTCACGAGCCAATCAACTGGCAATTTGCTATTCCCAACCAATTTTTAAGTCCCCACATTAGGGTATATAGACAAAAGAAAACATTTCCAGTCTACAGTCGAATGGTTAACTATTAAAGCGAATTTGGAGATATACGAGGACTCCATTTGAAGTATAGCAAATTACAAGTTTTATGGACTTGTGGAACACATGGGTTGCATTTGCAATTATCTTTACATAATTCGGTTGGTTTTTATTTGTTCTAACACAATAAATTTGCCGCTAACCATTCATCTTCTGGCAACTGAAATAAAAACATATTCGTTTTATACGTTTAAAAAGTGAAGAGAGTTATAATAATTTCAAAAGGAAGTCAAAATATATTTATGTTGAAATTGAATAATGTTTTGCTTTTTGTACATGTCTTTTGAAGAATTTTTCAAGATCAAGTGACTTTATGAAATCATAATCATAATGAAATTATTGCAAACTAGGTAAAATAAAAGCAATATAAAGTGTTTATCTTGCTGCTATTAATTACAAAGCCTGTGATAGGATAAAACTAATGTTGAATGCCATTTGTTTCGAGGTTCGGCTTCGAATTTCGAATTTCGAGTTTACGTTGGAGTTTTAGTTTTAGTTAAGCTTGTGGCTGGATTGCATTGGACTTTGTTGCGTTTATCAACATATAATAAATAGTAACAAGTATATCATAAGTTTTGTCAGATACTATTAGCTGCGAGTGCTTGTGGCTATATATTCGTATGTTCTGGGACCGTGTGGGTGTCGGTGTCAGTGTCGGTGTCGGTGTCGGTGTCGGTGTCGGTGTCGGTGTCGGTGTCTGTGTCTGTGTCTGTGTGTGGGTATATCTGTATGTAGGAACATGTCTTTCAATTACTGAGCAATCACAAAGTAAAGTACTACTAATATAGTTGTCAGAGCTCTGTGCGTTAGTATGTTGCAGTGAGCAAACAATTCTTTGTAACATTTAGTTGCAGACTATAGGAAAATGATAGCAGGAAATGTCGAGTTTATCAATTGTTTGGCTAGGCAAGGCTAGGCTTGGCAGTTCTCTAGGTATGGCGACGTTCTCGTCTACATCTACAATAGCAATAGGCACTAGTGCTTTATGTATATTATCATTGAGACATTAAGTAGTGAGCGTATGTATGTGTATGTGTTTATCTGTGTGGCTTATGCTTCTGAGCAACTATCAAAGCATGCGTTCAAAAGTAGGCAATGCTAAATAACTCGGATACGCGTAGAAGTATGATTATGTGTGAGATTTTATATATATATATACATATATATATATATATAAGTGTGTGTGTGCTTGTGTGAGGACCCTTGCCAAGGGCCCCGGGGAACGTCTGCATTTAACTTGTCTGTACACATGTCACAGCACATGCAGACGTTAAAAATTGTATAAATAAATGTAGATGGATGTGTGTGCGTGTGTGTGTGTGTGAGTCTGTGTGAGGGTGCGCGTAATTAATTTTAACGCATTTTTAATTATGTTTATTTATATTTCATATGTGGCCGTATATGCGTATGTATGTGTTGTTGGAAGCGGCTTGTATAAATGTTTGTGTATGCGTGTATTCCACGCTGTTTCGCACTGAGCGCTCAGAAAAGAGAATACTTAATTTATGCTTTTCTCTATATATATTTTACCAAATTGTTTTCTCTTATTTACGCAGTATTTTGTATTTTCTTAATTTCTTCTTCTATTTTTGTTAATTATTTTTATACGTGGCATGCTTAACACATTTACATAAAGCATTAATTTATATATGTGTGTATGTGTGTGTGTGTGTGTGTGTGTGTGTGTGTTTGTGGAAATGGGCTTGCGTTTTCACTATGTGGTATTGGCAAAAATTTATGTTTTTTCATTTTTGTTTCATTTTGCATTTAAGACTTATTTAAGAGCAATTGCTTATGAACTCAATACATCATAAACAAATGTAAATGTATGTGTGTGCTTAAGCATATTTTGTTGTGGTTCTACTTTGATTTTTTAGTTTGGTTTTTGTTTTTGGCTTTGCTTTTTGCTTTTGGGTGCTGCACTCAACATTCGACGGACGCCAACGCCAAAGTTGACGCCAATTAAATAATTTCTTGGCGCTTCGCATTTATTTACAGCTGATTTTGTTTTTGCTTATGTTCAGAACTTCTGCTGTACTTAAAAAAATTGTGGATTTGGTTTTCTTTTTATTTATTTGTTTTTTTTTTTATTTTTGTTGCTTACTGTGCCTGCAAAAGTAAAGGATAAACCTTAAAAAATAATATGGGTGTTAGTAAAAATTGGAAAAAAATAGTAGTCGGAATAAAATTTATAATGCAGACAAAATTTTATACAGCATTTAAGAATTTATTGTATTTATTGGTAGCTAGCACTTTAAAAGTTGATGTGTCATTGAATCAGTATGAGAATCAGGCGAATGAATAAAATTAAAAAATTCCATAAAATATGTAAATATGTAAATTCAAAGCACATGCTTTTAAACAAGGTTTAGGTCTATCTTATTTCAATCTGTTAACGGGCATACAAAATGTTAAATAATGTATTATTTCTAAAGTGTAAATTATATTAAGATCTAAATCATTTGCATCTGATTGTAAGTCAACACCAAAAGTTTAAAAACATTTATATATTGATTATCCTATTTTTTTTGTTAAATATATATTTTTATTTAATTTTCTTTTTCTGTTCAAAATTCAAAATTCGAATTATGTAAAAATGTTAAGGAAACAAATTTGGAGAAACGTTAAAATCAATAATTTAAAACTATGTATTAAATCCAAATAAGAATTTGTCAACACTATTTCAAGTCTTCTCCTACACTTTTAATACTTTTTAATTAATAATTATAAGATATACTAAATTTAAACTTTTAATTTGTTAACACTATGTTAAGACTTCTCCTACAATTTTTATTATGTTTGTTTTTGTTTATATTAAGTCAATATTTCAATTATTTTTACATTTTTTTGCTATGTGACTTTTTATTTCGCCAATGTTCAATGTTTGTTTTTTAAGATGTTCATATTTAAATTATTTATGGAATAAGAACTAGAACATGCTTAAGCGCAAAATTCACAGGCCAGGCAGAATGAACAGCAAAAAATGGAAAATATGTCAAAAATAGCACTATTTATAAATAAATAATGCATGTCGCATATCTGACTAATCAATAAATAAATAAGCGAAATAGCAAACAATCGAATCGAAACGAAACACATTGAAAAAAAAAACAAAAAAAACGGACGACATTTAAAATACAACATTTGTGGATGAATGTGAGTGTGCTTCATCTGTGTGCGTGTGTGTGTGAGTGTGAATTTATGGCATTTAGAATGAATGTTGGCCAGTACATACCTGTGGGCTCACTTGAAACTGTTGAATGGGGTAGGCAACAACTCCGGCGGGCTGTGGAATTGCAGTGCCTGCAACGCCGGTGGCCAACTGCTGTGCCGGCGAGATCTGAGCCTGGGTAACGCCTTGCCAAGTGGCTGGTATCTGGACGCCCATTCTGCAATTGGAGTGGAATGGAAAGGGAGAACATGCGCACGAGCATAAGCCAAGAGTTGTTGACGGCAACTAAACTACACACACATCTAAAGATCTGCCTGCGTGGCGGTTCGCTCCCTGGAGTCTGCTCGACTGCGACAATTACCACGAAGGAGGAGCAGAGCACTGCGGCGGAGGACTACGGCACTTGCACTCACAGACTCAACAACTGTGGCAATCGCATTGCTAACAGCGGAGCATGTGTGTGCGTGTGTTCGGGTGTGTGTGTGTGAGTGCCATTCGCCAGGTAAATATGCGCCGCAGTCACAAATGAAAACTTTGGCAATTAGCAAATGAATTCACTCATCCGTCATACTGTCGGTGCCCCTCCCCGGTGGCGATTCAATCATTTTGTGCAAAGAGCCACTGGGATGTGCAGGACAGAAGGACAGCAGGACAGCAGGGGAGAAGGACAGCAGGAGAGAAGGACAGGTGGAGAGCAGGACTGAAGGAAAACGTAACCGCAACGCAGGCGCTTCAGCTAATGAAATAATTATCCATAAATCGATGCAACCGGCTTCGAGACTTCCTACCCCATGTAGCCCTGCTGGTAGCCTCCGTACTGGCTGAAATGGTAGCCCTGGATGCCCTGCAGGAACTGGTTCTGTACGGCCGCTGCGTTGGCCGCCGCTGCAGCTGGTGTGACAGCGGCTGCGGTGGCCGAAGAGGCCGGATAAGTAGGCGTCGGCGAATACCAGCATCCAGTGGCGGCCAATTGCTGCCCATAAGCGGCAGCGGCGGCTGCAGCGGCGCTCACGCCATACGGAAAGCCGGCGGCGGCGGCAGCAGCACTGTTCAAAGCCTGGCTGGCCATAGTCTGCGAATTGTTAGGGTCGCCGCTCTCCTTGCCCCACGAGCACTTCACGGGCTGTGCATTGATTTCGGTGTTGTGCACTCCGACGATGGCATGGGTGGCGGCCTCCTTGGTGGAGAAGCTGCAAGCAGAGGCAGAGGCAGAGGCAGAGAGTTGTATGTGACAAATAAGCATCTGGTTCGGTTTGCTCTGCGCCGCTCTCTTAACTCACCGCACAAATGCGTAGCCCTTGTCCTTGAAGACGCGTATCTCCTGTATCGCGCCGTAGGGTGCGAATGTTTTCTGGAGCACCTCCTCGCTGAGTGCAGTTAGAGCGCTGTTAACGCCGCCCACGTAAACGGTGCAATTGGAGGGACTGCTCTGGTTGTAGACCTCATCGAAAGTTAACGGCTTAATGTTCTCTATTGGTTGAAAATAAAAAGGTGGGAGAAAGAAATGGGCAATGATTTCCATTAGTGGGAATTCATTTCAATATTTCGCAAAGCCACAATTAATGGCTGCAGTTTTTCTGCCTCCCTGTGCAGATATCCCTTTTTTATACGATATGCTTCACGTCTCATATCGTTGCTGTTGTTGTTGTTGTTGCTGTTTCTGGGAACTGCATGATTAATATGCAAATTAATTAAGGGTTTTGCCCGCAGCAGCGACGACTACAACGCCGGTTGCCTACGGTTTTGGTAATTAAAATAACCGCATACACTTAGTCGAAATATTTCACTTTGAGTGCGCATGCGAATGTGTGTGTGTGTGCGAGTGTGTGTGTGCGAGTGTGTGTGTGTGGAAGGATGTGTGCACATATACACTATTGTGCGACAGCATTTACCGCAATTTCAATTGTTGTTGCTGCACTTTTTAAAATTGTTGCTCTTGTTATTGCATTTTTTATCATACGTATTTGTTGTGCATGTATTTTACGTACAAGTATTTTTCGTTATATTTTTCGTTTTATTTTTCGTTTTATTTTTTCATATGCAACTGGGCGATTGTTGGGTAGTTGGGAATCCACATTATACGCCATATTGTGGCTTTCTGTGTCGTATATGTCGTGTATGGCGCCTTTATTGTTTTGTTGGTGGCTCTGGTGTGCGGCATTTGTGCACGTATTTCTATGCAAAAGTTACACTAATTACTTCCTTTGAGGTTAAAACAAAATTTGCACTTTTAAAAATAATGTCAAGCTTGCGTGTTTATGTCTTTGTTTAGTTTTCAACAATTTACAATCGTTGCGCACTGGCTTTGCTCTCCCTCTCTCTCGCACTCTCTCTTTCCCACTCTCTCTCAGAATTAAATGCATTTTTGTAGTCGGGTGTGCTACATTTTTAATGCTCATTGTTACCTAGTTAATTAAATTAAGTATTGTCTAACATTATTTACAAATGTTTAAGTTAAGAACTTAATATATGACACAATTTTTCCTTACAATCAATTAATTTTAAATTCATAAATGGCAAATATATGCAATTGTTTCAGCCAAAATTCGACATATTTTAAAATCAACAACTAACAAATTTACTTTGAATAGGCGCAGCGTATCTGCGCTATTCGTATTAGCCCAACCCTCGCTGGCACCCCTGTAATACTTTGGTTTCACCCCTCTATTATAATTCCTTTGCATACCGCTAGCTTGCTCTGGCTGTCTCTCTTAATCTCTCACTTTCTCCCTCATGCTCTCAATATTACAAGCGTTACCCACTGTCGGTCTCTTTCGCTCTGCTTTGCAGCGAGCCAAACAACACACAAAAATATGGCTCAATAACATGCAACAGGACAATTCTCAAACACACACACACACACACACACACTCACACACGCACAAGGTGAACAACTGCAGCAACAACAAGTCATGGCACAGCCGAGGGTGCAACGTAAAAACTAACAAGCTTGCAAATATTTTTGAAAGCTTTTGCCACAAATGAGTACGCCTTGCTGCCTACACACACACACACCTACACACACACACACACACATACACATACACGCATGCCCTCACGAACTGTTAGCGTGTGAGAAGCCCAGCTAGGCTGCATTGCATACTCTTGAGCGCAATGCTTCACTAATTTGCACTTTGCTTTGTGCTTCTGCCTTCGTTTCATTTCTATGCCTTCATTTTTCTGTACGCTTTTAAATACGTGTAATTAAATTTGGATAGGTACGGGCGCAGCACACACACACACACACACATACATACACACACGTGCTTAGCCTTGAGGCGATTTGCTGTTGCCGTTGTTGTTGTACCTTTTGGTTGGGTTGCGACAATCCCTTGCAACATTTCATTTCATGACTGAAACAAATTAAAGTGCTTGGCAGCGTTGTGCCTGTATTTTTGACTGCAAGTGTGGACATAATTATCACGTTAAAATTAAAGCCCCTGACCCGCGGGCAGGCCGCAGACACACACGTGTATACTATATGTATGTATGTGTGTGTGTATATAATAAAATAATAACCAAGCCAACTGAATAACTGTCTGACTGTCTGTCTCTGTTTCTCTCACACGCCTCTTTCTGTGACTGTGTGTGTGCCGCGACATTTCAAGAAGGTTTTTCATACTGCTGCAATTTTAATGAGCAATTACCAGCATGTACAACTTAATGATGAATTAATCACCCAATCATTAGCATAAATAATTCAAGCCTATATGTATGTGTGACACCCAAAAACTTGACCAACAACAACAAGAACAACAACAACAGCAATCGGGCGGCAAGAAAAGTGCGAAGCTCGAGGACATCCTCAACTAATTTGTAAGCATAAAGTGGGCGTGGCCATTTCCAATAAACTAATAAACTAATGATCAAATAAATGGTACCCAACAAAGAAAAGGTAGAGAGATAAACGCTTTTATATATTATATTAATTTAGATATCTAAAAGTATACTTTCTTTCTCTGTTTACCTATAATGTAACAATACTAACAATAAAATGTAGAGATAAACGATTTTATATATAATATTAATTTATATATCTAACAATATACTTTCTTTCTCTGTTTACCTATAATAAAACAATACTAACAATAAAATGCAGAAATAAACGATTTTATATATTATAATCTAATTTAGAATAATTTAGATATCTAAAAATATACTTTCTTTCTCTGTTTACCTATATTAAAACAATACTATAAAAACAATACTATATATAAAATGTAGAGATAAACGATATATATTAAATTAATTTAGATATCTAAAAATATACTTTCTTTCTCTATTTACTTATAATGTAACAATAAAATGCAGAGATAAACGATTTTATATATTATAATTTAATTTAGATTAATTTAGATATCTAATAATATACCTCCTTTCTCTGTTTACTTGTAATGTTCATGAAGTTCCCAAAGTTTAAAGGCAAGTCAGTGAAAGGGCGGAATTTAAGTCGCAAAATTGAACCATAAAGTATTTCCAGCTTATGCCTATAAATTGGCATGCAATTTACCTTCGGCTCGAACTTTTCCTGTATACGATTACGAATAACAGTAACCAGCACTTGGGCAGCGCATTGAGGCATTTCAACTTTTACTTAATTGTGCGCAACTCTGCATAAAACGTTGATTTATGGCGGCAACTACGACTGCCAGGTAAGTAGGCGGCTCACGCACACAGTCAAATAATTTGCCTCAAGTTTGTGACCCTCAAACCCTTCTCTCACCGTCAACGACCACTCGGCAGTCGGCAGTCGGCAGTCGACAGTCGGCAGTTTGCCTTTACAGAACAGTCAAAAGTCAAATAGTTTTGGCACAGAAATTTGTCATACAACATCGTCGTGGTGGGGTTTGTGTTACCGGCATATTGTTTCAGGTTAATTAAGTTATTACTATAATGAGCTTGTAAGTATTTTGGCCTTTATTTATGGCATGCATTGAAATGGCAGTGTCGGGGGTAAGGAGTCCCTTAACCGGTTAACAAAAGCAAAACTTTGGCAAAACTTTGGCAAAACTTTTGCCGCGAACCGCTGTTGGCTATAAAAAAAAAAAAAACGGCAAATGCGTTTGTTATAAGCCCTGAACTCGAATAAAAAAATCAACACAAAAATAAAAAAGGACGACGAAATTGTCACAACTGTAAAATGCGCAATTGCGTCGGCTCGTAAATCTTAGCTACAAAAGAAGGCGACACAAAACACACACACACACACACACACACGCTGGCGATTGGCTTACTAAACGCCGCAACTGCGGACTGATTGCCACGGCTATAAAATGTGCAGCCTGCTTAAAACATTAAATAGCAGCAGCAGCAGTAGTAGCAGCAGCAGCAGCAGTAGCAAAGTGGCTGCGTAAAACGTCAAGTAATGCCAAATCCCAAATGCGAAATGGGAAATGGGAAATGCGAAATGCGAAATGAGTTGAGTGCTACAAATCGTAAAGGATGCCTGCCAACGGGCAACCCAAACAACTAGACAAGACCATAAAGTCCACAACCTACTCTAACACACACTCACACATATGTATATATATATATATGTGTGAACTATGTGTGTGCGCTCATGGAAAACCCTTTATGGAGCGTCGACTAAACGACAGCTCGTAATTGTGTAAAATCTTTGGCGTCGTCTTCGATTTTGGGTCCTGGCTGCTGACTCAGCTACACTCCAGATGCTAAGCCATCAAAATATCCAAATTATTTCGCTACCAAATTGCTAATAATAACTTGTATTACAACTACACCTACCACAGCTCTTCCCCCTCCCCACACTCAAACACTACGCCGTAGCTCAACAAAGCCGTGACAAAGGCAAATAAACAATGAGACCAATAAAAATCCGCTTAGGCTTTCATAGGCGTTTTTTATGACAACAATATAAATGCAAAAGCAAAAATTCATGCGCATAGTTGTTGTTGCCCTAAAAATGGGAACCCTTCAACATGTCAGACCTTCCTTCACACGATAAATTCCACCTTGACTATCTAACTGACTCTCTCTGTGTGTGTGTGTGTGTGTGTGTGTGTACCAAGGAATGCCAAATGTTTGTTCTATAGCCATGAAATTTTTGCTATCCTGTTTCTCGCTCTATGTGTGTGCTTGTGTTTGTGTCTGTGTGCCTTTTATGATAATAGTTTCGTGTTGGCAAAATTTATTTATCTGATTTGCGCCCTCCCAAAACTGTCTCTTATACTCCGTTACTCAGACTGTTGTGCATTAAACAAATAAAAATTATGTTAAAACATGCAAATACGCGTTAAGTTTTGATTTATGAGAGACAAAGGAACGGAACCGCCCTCTCGGCTCTGACTGTTCCTTAACTGTATATAATGATGGCGTTCGTTACAGTTAGTTTTGCGGTTACACCGAACTACTAACAGTCCGTTAGGCGGCAGTTAAGGCTTTCGTGGGTGTTTCGAAATGAAAATTGATTTGCCGTGCCTAATAGAATATGTCGCATTCCCTCCATTTATTTTTGGGATCTTTCGCCGTCGACTAATTGAAAAAGTTTCCACCGAATTTTTGAACCCTGGCCCATTACGGAAATGAAGCGCGTGCGGTTTTTGAGTAAAAAATTGTAAGAAAACATAATCTGGCAGAAAATTTGCTGCGACACGTTTATAAATAGCAGACGGGTCAGCAGACTCTCGCAATCGAGGGTTGATGGGTCGCTCCCTCAGCTCAGCTCAACTCACCTTACCGCACCTTACCGCACCTCACCTTTGAGCCTTGTCATGACACTGATACCTTTGGCATTCATTGCCATAATTTCCTGTAATAAGAGCGATTCGTCGACTCCTGGCAACAACAGCCATAACAACAACAACAACAACAGCAACAACAACAACAACAACAGCAACGATAATAGCAACAGGAGCGAAGGCACGCGGCTCGCTGACCCGACTGCTTGGCGGGGTCGCCGGCGTACGCATACTCGCACGCACGCCCGGAAGCTTGGGGCCACGCCAGGTGACAGTCATGATTTCCTTACCTTTACTTGCCGGTGGTTTCCGTGTGGCCCAATTCGTGCGAATTGAGCGCGAGCCAAGCCACTGCCCGTTCATGGCCGTAATGGCGCTCTCAGCTTCCTGTGGTGCGATACGAAAGCAAAAACCGAAAGCAAGCAGAAAAATTAGTAAATTAGTAAAAGCCTCCTATAGATAATATGCAATAGGGCATGAGCATGCATTTCAATGAAAGGCCGGCACCTACCGATTTCTTAATAAAAGACACAAAGCCGTAGCCCTTCGACTTCAATGTTTGTGGATCGCGAACCACACGGCAATCGCTGTAACGAAAAATATGAAGAAAATAAATGTCACTGTTTTAATTTAAGTGAAATAATGGAGACAGACATTAGATACTCATGTGAATACCCATCTATAAAGCAACCAGAAGAATGTGTACAATGCCACAGAGGGCGTGGCAAGTCAACAATAATTAATTATTACGCATACATTAAAATAATATTTTTGAGGCTGTTAAAACTATCGACTTGAAACTTGGACTGTATTCTAGTAGAAACTAATTTCATAAAAAAAAAAAATTGGATGTAAATTGGAAAATCCAATTTTGTAAGCTAGAGCCACAAAATTTGACAGATCGATTACTCTTAATATCTTCTTAGCATGGCTTATACACGCCCACTATGTGCGATAGATATTGAATAGAAGAAACTATCTTCTAGATAGATAAATATATTACAGTAAGTACATATAGAAAAGACTTTATGTGTGGAACGTTTCAAATAATAATTATAACGTTTCAAAATAATTTAAAAAATTAATGAAAATAAATTAAAGTATTTTGATTCAACTGAAAAATTAAAAATTTATTTTATAAAAAAAGCGGGTAAAAATTGGAAAATCCTTCTAAACCTAAAGCCAAATAATTTGACAGACCGGTTACTCTTGATATTCTCTTAATAAAACAAATACACGCCCACTATCATAGATACATATGGGAAAAAAACAATCCGCTAGATCGATTAGTATATTATATAATAGGAACACAGTAAATGCAAAAAAAATTTATTTGTGCAAGTTAAATGATGATTAAAAATAAGAAACCGACCTTTTTAGATAATCTTTTTTTTAAATAAATTTATTTATTTACACTAAACGATTTGATTTTAATTTATTCTTCGTTTATAATAAAATGGAAATAAGGTAAATAAAACACTCATACAGTGCTTTTAAAGAGAAGGATGTTGTAAAACACATTAGCTGTTTTTTCCTGTTCAGAGCCGTTACTTTTTAACCGTTTAACCTCTAGCGATTAACTTTGTTGGTTCGTTGAGCTGCTCAAAGATTAAGCTGAAAGTGTTTTTTATTATACAAAAAGCGACTTTGATACGACTAATTAATTGGTGAAATATTGAAACAGTTTAAAATTAGCTGCGCCGTTACATAGCCACATAAAACATGCATATTTATCTTGTGATTAATAAAACTGTTTCATCTTAACACTTTAAGAGCGATTTAGTTGATTGCCCAACGACGGCGCTTCAAATTGATTTCCCACAGCAATACCAAGAGAGTCCAAGAATTCTTGGTTCTTGGCTCTTGGGTCTGGGGCTTGAGTCTTGGGGTCTTGGGGCTGTGGGCCATGTCATGGCAACAACTAAGCTAAGCTGCCAGCAAAGTTTGGCAATTACCCCCGATCTGGCAGTTTAGTTAACACAGTGCCAGGAACGTTGGCAATGGTGGCCGGCAACTTTTTTATGATTATTATAAGTAAACGGGCGGCAGTGCTGCAGTGGGAGGCGGAGGGCTGGCAGACGGCTTATTAAATATTCACACGCGCCGCGCATTTAACAAAACAGAATCAGAAATGCGCCAGGGCTCCAAACATAATGCCAGGACCAGGCCACAACAGAAAAAGCCGTAAAACCTCAGGCAAGCCAAAGAACACAACAGAAAAAAAAAAAACAAAAAAACAAAAAACAAAAACAAAAAAATAAACACACAAAAAAATACCGAAAAACAAAAAAAAAAAAAAGGAAAATAAAACAGGGTAAGGAACACCGCACGCATAAAAGTTTTGACAAAGAAGTCGTTGGCCCCGTCCAAAGAATGGCTGATCCCAGAGCGGCGCACGAACGAGTCCGTATCCGATATGGAATATCTGTATCCAAGTTCGTCCCGGCTGTTTGCATTAAGCGTTTTGACATGACATGAAAAGAAAGTTATTTAAGTCCCAGCTGCCAACAGACTGGGGCACAGACTCCGGCACCATGACGACGATAATCAGGAGGTGATGTGTTGGGGCTGGCGCTGTTTCCGGTTGCCTGCGCCAATCCATCTGCTGATGCATGTGCGAGCAAACATATCAGTGATAATGATATCACAGATATGTATCGCAAAGGTGTCAATCGATTGCTCAATAAGCCGTCAAAGCAGCTGCTTAAACGCGCTGCCATCAATTGAGTCGATTTTTTTTTTTTTTTTGTGTGTAATTTGAACGGCATGAAGTGGAGCTTTTATCCAGCCTAACAACCGTTGGCAGCCCCAATCAAAGGACATGCGCCGCTCATTATCACGACAAAGTCAGCGACTAGCTGAAAGCCTTGCGGCCAAATCAAAGGCGTAATCATTTTAATGAGTTTTAAATTATTAACATTCGCAATTGCCCCAAATATTGAGCAGAGAGGGGCGCCGCACATTGATGAAACAAACAAGCGCGTAATCTAAAAATCAAATACTTTAGCCAACATTTTGTGAAAGTCGCCTGTGGGCAGGACCTGCCGCAGAGCCTCTGTCAGCCATTTGGGCCGAAACTTTGCGCCTTAACAGCAGTTAATTAAGTCAAGTTTTGTGCTTTTGTTGTTGTTTCTGTGCCACTGTTGACCATTAGCTTTAGCCTCTTTAATCTTTTCATGCCGAAAAACAGCAAGTTAAATATTTAATGTTGCTGCTGTTGTTGTCGTTGTTGTTGTTGTAGTTGAGTTGTCGTTGTGATTGCTGCAACGATTTAACTCGAGCGACACTTTCTGTTTACTTTAAGAAGCGGCCGAAAGAGCGAGCACAGTGGCTGCCAAAAGAGTTCGCTTAAGTGAAATTAACATAAATATACTTTCTCGTGCCGTTATGAATTTTAAATGCCCGCCACCACAAGCGGCTTACAGTGGTGGTGCAGGCAACCACTTCACATGCGCCTCTCAATAAGCAGCGCGTGCAGCTTCCCCCCCTGCAGGGGAAGATTTTAAATTAAAAATTGAAATGGCGGCACACCTATCCGAAACAAGCAGGAAAAACGTTAGTCGTGTGTGCTCGACTAGGAGATACCCTGCGACGAAAATACCCCATCAATGTGCGTCAACGCCTGTATTCGATTTTAATAGATCTTAGTAGAATGTATGATATAGTTAATACCACTAAAATGCGCATATCTTTAGATTCAATCTTCAAAAATGGGACGTTTACAAAATCTGAAGTATGTAAAATCTGTCTTTCCTGTAGTAGAATATTTAAATAGATAGTCTGATGCCTCTAGAACTTAAAATGTAGAAGATATGCTCGAAAAACTAAAACTTGTAATATACATATAACAGGCAAAGAATTTATAACAAAGAAGAAGTTGTCAAATATCGAAAACAAACTCAATATTGGAGAATCCACATACATAATGTTTATCCACCTTTAATGGGTTCAGGGTATAAAAAAAAGAGAAGCCTCGAAAAGAAGAGAAAACTACGTTGTGCAAATTTCCATTTGAATACTTACGAGATTTCGCCGAATGGTGTGAATGCTTCGCGCAATTGCTGGGTCTCAATTTCTGAACTCAAGTCACCCACAAAGATGTGGAATTGTTCTGCAAAGATAAAGAAATGGGAGATATTATCGAGAACGAGTTTCAATATGCATCTTTATTCATTATGATTTATAATACAATTCTTTATATATTGATAAAGAGGTTTATTTTTTCAGTAGCCTGTTCGCTGTTAGAATACAAGAGCAACAATTGCAATATTGTTATAATAAAATATTATATAATAATAAATAATAATAATATTATATAATAATAATTGCCAGCTGTAAACATGTCTGCAATGTAATTTATTTGATACTCTCTTTAGCCACGTTTGACCATCAAGTAAATGTTATTTTTGACAGCGTTCTCAAAATCACAAATGATCTTAAAATTATATAATTCATATATAAAGCCATAATCTGCTTCATTATGCATTTACGATTAATATTTATTTACATATTCCGTTTGATTTGCATTCCGTTTTCCCCAAATGAAAATTCATTACTCTCGCTTGCGACTAATTGCAGTATTCAGCCACCTTTTAAAAAGCCTGTATCAAGACGAACGTCAGGATAGCTTTACTTATACAGATGGGGGACATCTTCACTACACATATATTGCACACACTCATATACACTCGCAAAAATTCACTCACACTCAGATACTCAGCTAAATACAAGCTATGCACACGAAAATCAGCGAGTGCACAAATTCAAAGGCTTTTGCTGTCATGCAGGCTGCACATGTACAAATACAAAGAGAAAGATGCACAATGCACTAACAAACACACACACATACACACAAACACAAAGCAAACACACACATACACACACACACACACATATATATATTCAAAACGCAATAATTTATTATTATTTTTGTGTGCTTTGTCTCTTTGGCACAGAAAAACTCGCAACGTTTCAGTCGCAGTCGCAGTCTCTGTCGCAGTCGCTGTCGCTGTTGCCGTTGCTTTGGCAGTGGCTGCCGTTGTCGTCGTCGCAGTCGACGTGACTGCTGCTGCTGCTGCTACTGCTGCTACTGCTGCTGTTGTCCTTCGTACGCTTTTGTGTCAGCTAACCTCGCAGCTCTAAGGCTGAGTGAAAGCAAAGGGTGGCAATGGGTTAAGGGCCAGCGTACTGGGTTTTTGGTGGTCTTAACACGTACACACATATATACAAATACACGCACACACACATCCAAACATACACACACTCAGACAGAAGTCTTACCCTAAATAATTAGCACTATTCAACTGGGGCATGACGACGACGACGACGACGACGACAACGACGATGACGACGATGACGAGGAGGACGACGGCGACGACGATGGCGACGACTCCGACGTTGGCGACGCTAAAAGGCGCGCCTTTGACTGCCAGCTCGACTACTGCATGTCCTGCGTCCTGTGTCCTTGTCATCGTCGTCGCTGTCGCTGTCGCTGTCGCTGTCGCTGTCGGCGTCTGCTGCACGTGCAGAAATTAACATTTCCGGTAATTTTGCGAAAATGAAAAGCAAAGCGAAAAATTAACGGCAGCAGAAACGTAATGCGGAAAGCTTTTGTGTTAAATAAATATTAAAAGCAATTCGCCAGGCCAAGCTATAGCCACATGACGATGATGGCAAGATAGAAACAGCCGGAGAGCCCACGAGTGAGACAGCGAGAGTGTGCGAGAGAGTTGTTAAAGCGGGGAGGTTGACTTTTAAAAACAAACCAGAACGAGTAAATCGCTCATGCCTTGTGTGTGTATGTGTGTGTATCTGTGTGTATGTGTGTGTTGCGCGCTCATTTTTATTTAATTGTAAATTGCGTATACGCCACCATTAATGAGCCCATTGTAAAAGCAACCGGCGGCAAGGCTTAGCTGGTTACAATTTTTCGCATCTGGAATTGGGGCATGACTCCGCCAAGAATGGTAACGGGACCAGGTACTGGCTTAAATTGCGATACACAGCTCGAGTAGTTGTCATTATTGTGAGTCAATTGTGCTTTGTTGTGGTTGCTCTTGTTGTTGTTGTTGTTGTTATTGTTGTTGTTGTTGTTGGCAGCTCAAAGGACTGCGAAACGACGATTGAGGCATGCACGCAACTTGCGAATGGCTTCACATGGGATGGTTGACTGGCTGGCTGGCTGGCTGGCTGGCAGACAGACTTTTGGCTTATTGGAGCCAACGAATGTAATATTCATGAACCGGAACGAAAAGCAAAGTTCTTATTGCTGTTGTGCGCAAGCTGAAAGCCAGATAGCGAGCGACCAAAAGAGTAAGAGAGAGAGAGAGAGAAAGAGAGACTGAAAGTGAGGGGAGAGGAGGGTGGCTGAGTGAGACAGACAATCGTGTACGCTAATTGCAGTCAAAGGCTGCTTTAAATTTACTTCCCATAGGTAGAGGAGACGACCTGGTTCTGTATCGGTAGGTCGTTGTGGCAGCCACTTTGTTGCCTTCGGTGTCTGCGTGTCAAGGGGCTGCCAGCATTTCTTTCGGCTGCCTCGTCAACTCGTTGCCTGATTAAAACTGTGCGTATGTAATGAGTTAATTAAGTTTTTGGCATCGCGGAAGTAATCTCTCACTCTCTCTCCAACTCCAACTCGAACTCCAGCTCCAGCTCCAGCTTTCCCCTTTCGGTTCGTTTCATCCGCCATGTAGACCAGCACACGTGCACATTAATTAATTATAAATCCTTGGCAGGCACACGGCTTTTACAAGTGTTTTGTATATTTGCAGAGGACGCGCCTGTGCCCCGATTCAAAAGCGCTAACAACCTCAGCGTGTAACACAGCTGAGCAGGACATTGGATACAGGGCTAGGAACTATGTCAGTAGTGTGTTACCTGCCACGCCTACTTCTCAACCTTTTCATCAGAGGCGGAAGCTCGGCATGAGTGCACGTGTATGTGTGTGTTTTACAGCTTTACTTGGCCTGCCTTGCTAGAGTTGTTGCAAATTTTATGTTATCCGTTTCCATTGTTTGTGTTGCCATTATTTATGTGTCGACTCGTTGGCCGTCCCCATCGTCCCCATCGTTCCCATCCAAAGTGTTTATGCCTCGGTGTGTGCGCTGATTTGCCATTGTTATTTATGCGTTTGTGCTACACCTTATTTCCTGTTTGTCTTACATAAGCTGCAACGCTTAATTACACGCAATTGCATAAAGACTGGGAGAGAGTGGAAGGCTGGGAAATCCTTGAAGTCCTTTGTGAATGTAAGCGATTTATCAGCAAAGGCTTGTTTATCGATACCGAAATGTGTGTCACCTTTGCATATTTGTTAGGGTTGATTATGGTAGCAGCATATTTCTGCGATTAGCATAAAAATCATTTTCAAATTCCGACCGGCCATTGACCACACGGCGTATGCGTATGCGTATGCGTATGCGTATGCGTATACGTAATCGTAATGGCAATTATGTACTCAATGGCTAAATGGCACTGCATTAAAGCTAAAAGCGTTTAGCGGCTGGTCGAAAAACCACCAGCTGACCGACTGCTGGGACTGCCCGCTGTCATATAAAAGCCCAAAATAAGCAAACAATTTGACGCTAACAACCGCAAAACGTGCACGACCCTCGGCCTGGCCATTGCCCATTGGCCATTGGCTATTGGGCTGGACGACGGGCTCTGCCCCGAACCGCCCACAGTTTAACCCAAAAAATTGATGAATATGTAAGCAAATACAGAAGACTAACACGCAGAGGTCTGCCTCAAATACTAATACATTGGATAAGTATACGAATATGCGTGTGCATATACATACATATAAATATACATATATATTTGTATATATAAAAAAAGGATCAAAGTCCTAAGGCGCGTTAATTTTCCCAAACGTCAGCAGAAAAGTAAATCGGTGCTCAGTTGGGTCCGACTTTGCCGACCCCCTCTCGAGCTCCACCCCCCGCACAAAGTCCACAAAATATGAATGGCAAACAGCCGAACGGCCACAAATTATATTGAAATGTTAATAATCCAGTGGCTTAGACATGCTGTGCAGTGTTGGGTCGACCAAAAAAAAAAAAGGACAACTCAACTGCAAAAGGATATTTACATGGAGATTTGCAGGCTGCTTGCCACAGCCACCGCCACTGCCACCGCCGGCGCTGACTTATGACTTTGATCAATGTCGGGGCACCCAATCAATTTGGTCCATTCCACATTTGCCGCATTTCTCAGCCTTCGAGAGTCACTTATGCCCGCAATTTGGCAATGCGGTTATCTTCGGCAATAGGATACGCACCAGGAACAGGAACAGGACCGAAGGGTGGGGGATGGGGAGAGCAGCAGCAACAGGACAAGAATAGAGACAGAATATCTGCTCATGTTTGTACTCTCTCTCTCTCTCTCTCTCTCTCACGCACAAGCACACTGCCATTTGGCTTTGATATATGACACACAATTTGACTTTATTTGGGAGCTGGGAGAGTGGGTGTTGGGGTCCTGTTTGGGGGCACTGATAAGCGACTTGGCTCAGCAAATCTTTAAATTAAATTTGCCTGACTCAAATCAGCTTGCATTATAAAGTATAATGTGCTTTTAATTTCATTAATTTGCAGGCAGCCGGGCGGCCAGTGGGCGGGTATACTAAATGAAACTAAAAGATCTAATTAGCGCGTAGCCGGCGACTGCTGCTGCTGCCACCGTTGATGCTGCCAACTTAAAGCAAACTTAGCACTTTAATTTCAACTTAATTACGCGCACTCCCAACTAACCAAATGCCAGCCTTTTGAATACCCATTGCAAAATACATTTGCCACGCCGTTGCATGCGGCACGCTGCTGCAGCTGCAACTTGCAAAACTGAAAGCCAATCAACTTAACAACTGTTCGACTCCTCTTTTCAATGCAACCCTTTCAAAGGACACCAACAGCCCGTTTCAGACGTTGACATCCGGTTGATGGAGTTCATTTTATTGCTTAATGAACACTTTAAAACAAATGCATTTACATAAGTTTTATATTTTTATATTATTTATATGTTAGTTAAGTATGTTTCTTGTTAGTCGATGTCCAATCTATGTCTTCTTTTAAATATTGTTTTCACAAAAAATCATATTTTCTATTAAGCAAAAGGTCTTTAATTTGATGATAACTGGAGCTGGAGTTGGAGCTGGAGTTGGAATTGGTTGCTGTTAACAACGATTGCCTCGCCAATCTATGTGGGAATATTTGCACTGTAGCTGAGCTTTCTTCTCTTTGTAACGGAACAAACAGGATAACTGCTGAAGCATCCTCATCAGTTGTCGCGTAGCGCAGATCAAATGAAATTTTCATTTTCATTTTCATTTCCATTGTGCGACGCGTCGCGTCTCTGCGCTATGCGTTGAATGTCTTTTATATGCATATTTATATACATTTACACATTTATACAAAAAGCTGCTTGCCCTGCTGTTTGTCTGTTGGCTTGTGTGAATGTGTGTGTGTGTGTGTAAATTTACCCCAAGCTGACAGGGTTGGTGTGTGTGTGTGTATGTGTGTGCTGCTGTGGGGGTTGCTGACATCGAAGTTGCTACCTTTTCGTGCCGTTGTCGCAGAAACTTTTTGGGTTATTCAGTGACTACGTTGCACTATTCTTAGCTACTTGTGTGCGTCTTTGCTGTTGTTATTCTGTATGTTGTTGTTGTTGTTGCCCAATAGTTGTTGTTGTGGTTGTTGTTATTGCTGCTGCCAACGGCGTCGCTGTCGTCCTCGTTCTTGCCCTCGCCGCGACCGTCTAACGTGTAAAACAATGACTCATTAAGACTCATCTAAATTCTAATGAGATTCAGTAACTATTAAAAACAAAACATGGCAGAGGCAACAGCAAAAGCAACAATACCAACAACAGCATAAACAGTGGCAACTGTGGCAAAGGGTTGCTGCCCCAGAGGCAACGTCTGGTCTTCCACCCCCCCACACACACACACACACACCACCCACACGCTTAAGTCCCTTATCACAGCACCCTTTGCCTTTGCCTTTGCCTTTAGCCGACGGCTTGCGTCCATTTTGTGCTGATTTTGCTGCTGTCTTAAAGTCCTTCTGCCCAAAAATTTAACTCATTTATATGCAAGTCGGCTGCGTAGCCTTTAAACAAATGTCAATAATTTGATTTAAATTTGGCACACACAGAGAGAGAGAGAGAGACAGTAAGAGAGAGAGAGAGAAAAAAATGAGGTGTATTGTTGGTTGTGCTTATAAAGCAATCAGACCATGAACGAGAGTGGAGGATGTTTGGGAGACTTTTCTATTCTCGTTTTCTGCTCGCGTGCAAATTTTGCATTTAAATGCCAGGCATAGGCGCTTGTTTGCCTTTACACTTGGGTCAAGGGGTCGCGGGTGGTGGGCGGTCTGTCATTTGCATTTTGTGTGTGTTGACAATTGTGTAAAAAGCGTCGCAGGACAAGAGACTGCAGTGCACAACACACACACACACACACACAGACAGTGATATAGAAGACAACGATTGAAAGCAAAAGAAATGGCAAATTTGCGTATTAGAATTTGAAAAGAGCCAGAACAGGAGGCCAACAAGGCCCAGCAAATGCATTAAAGTGCTCCCAAGGCGACTAAACGAACATGTTGCCTTATAAATTAGAAAGTACATTTGCTCACTCACACACACACATGCACACACGTGTACACTATCGCACAATCACACGCACTTGACTGTTGAGTACATATGAAATAGGAATAGCAATTGCGTATGTTTCCTTTTTAAGGGCAGCAGCAACAACAGCAACAACAACGACAAGAACAACAACAACAACAGCAACAACAACGACAACAGCTAACTGGAACCGAACTAGAATGTACAACAACCACAACAACAACTATTGGGAGCTGAATAAGCGAAAGCGCTTAACTGAACAAAAAAAAAAGGGCACGTCCCCAACCCCTTGCCGAAGTACTTGGGACTTTATTTTGGATGCCACACAGACAGACAAACGCACACAAACACATTCGAGCAGCACAAACAATAAACGCCGACCGAGAATGTTGCTGTATTTGCAATTGTTGTTGTTGTTGTTGTTGTTGTTGTTGCTGTGGCACATGTTAAAAGCAAACGCAACGCAGGTAAACCAACACCCAGCCCCGCGATTCGTGCAATCTGCATATTTACCGAAAGGTAAAGCAAGTAAAGCCCGGGTCAAATTGCGGTTACGGCTTTACTTTTTCCCTTTTTATATCCATTTCCCTTTCCCTTTTCCCAGTCTTGTCACTAGTTTTTAGTGTGTGTAAGCGTAGGTGTTGATGTTGCCACACTCGCACACACACACACACACACACACACACACCTTCAACTTCACACACATAACTAGTTCAGCGCCCCATTATTGGCCCAGTCACATGCTAGACTTTAGTCTAAAAGGCGGCTACGATCTCTCTTTCGGCCCGTTGGGGTCACGACATGACTCTGTCTCCCCGACCTCCACCTCCAACCCCCCCTCCCCACACCTGTGATGCTTCGCGTTGGATTGTTAATTGTATAGAGTTTGGCGTTTGCAGTATGTGGGTGCGGTTTACGGCTCGCCCCACCCATACTGAAAGTGGCTTCATTTAGTTTCGCACATTCGCAGTTAATTAATTTTGTTTCCAAGCCATAAGAACAAAAAACAGCGATCGAAAGCCCTGAACAAAGGATTTCAGTCAGGTTAGATTAGGGTGGGAGAAATGGAATTAGATAGAATTAAATAGGTTAAGCGGCATGCATATAGTTAGAAACATAAAGTTAGAAAAATCCTTGAAAGGATTTACTTTATAGGTAAAGCCCCATTACAGAACGTAGCTATTCGCTCTATACTTCTGGATAGGGCATGGGTAACCCAATACAGTGAAACCTCGCTAAAAGAGTTCTTCGCTATATCCATTGATTCGCAAAACAACATTTTTTTTAATTGACCTTTCGAAGCTTCACTGTATTTATAATGATCTGAAGCCTACGACGTATTTGGCCGTAATCTGTAAATCTGATTTAATCAAACGATCTTTTATGTATTTACACAAATTAATACATTCGCAATAATTGGAATTTTCCCTTTCATTTCGCACACACAATCGAAGCCCGCGCTTAAAGTCGCGCCCATTCTGCATATCTGCATTGCATTTAGCTTGGGCCCAAGGGGTCGTTCGTTTTGCAGATGTCCAAATGGCCACGCATTGTTGTAAGTGGACAATACGGAGTGTACAAATGCCAACAATAAACGAAAGGAACGACTGGCACAAAAAATCCAAAGAAAAAAAGATCAAAAATCAAATTCAAAACTCGCTTCGCGGCCGCTGAATGAAATGTTGATATTGGTGCATGGCCATCGCGACACGACGCCATCCGCATTTGTCAGGCTGCCCTTCGTCCTTCTCTTTCCACTCTTCCTCTTAGTGCCAAACTCCACGCCTGGACCAACAGCTGCCCTTATCCTGCGCTATCCGCTGTTCCCTTTCAGTCTGCGCAGCTGCTACACTTTATTTTAGTCAGTCGCTTTTTTTTCCCCCCACTTATGTAAGTGGCTTGTTTTTGCTGTTTCAGCCTCTGTGTGGTTGTATATGTGTGTATGGGTGTGTGTGTGTGTGTGTGTGTGCGTGTGTAAATTGCGCTCTTGTGTGCAAGTGCGGTCATTTAATTTCGATTTGTGTTTTAGATTGTTTTGTGTTGCATTTGTTGATTTTTGCCATTTAAATAGAAATTTTTATTTTCTACACGTTTCTGGACACGGTCCGTCCAGCGTGGACCACGGTCCATGGTTTGGTCTCGCAGCCGTCGCCAGTTTTTTGTATGCGATGCATAGTCCTTGCTTTTGGCGTTTTTTTTGCCATCCACTTTTTTATGAACGCATGTCCTCGGGGCATTGCGAACGCGCGCGCCTGGCAAATTGGATTTCTTTTTTCGGACATTTAAAACTGGCGAACGCCGGTCCGGGATCAACCGGCACTGGCAAGCTGCGACCAAGCCTAACACCAACACCAACACACCAACACACACACACACACACACACACACACACACATCTATATACGTGTATAAGTATAGAGATATACGTGTATAAGCATTGAGATATTCACATGTCTGTGTGAGCAGTCGCTATCGCGACCATCACAGTCGGCGCTTCTATTAGCTGCGCGCATTCATAAGAGCGGAAATTTAATCTATTCCAGAGCCTCGCCCCGTTTTACTCAATTTAAAGCTACCGGCAAATGTTATCAACTCGAAAATACTCGTTAAATATTTAAATTGACGCAAAGCTAATGAAATAAAAACCAATCCGCATGCGACTGCGACTGCGACTGCGACGCAGACCGCAATCCACAGAGATTTCTGCAGCCCGGAAGACGGGGACGAGAACTCATCTTCTGCTGCCTCCTAAATTTCTTCTTCTCTTTTTCGTTTTTTTCTTTTTCTGTGCCACAGCATTCATATTTAACTGGTGGCAGCCACATCAGTCAAAGTCAATTCAACAGAAGCAGCGAATCAATGAGGACTTTCGACTTGCCCAAAGTGGAGAGAAAGTAATGCAAATATTATGTTAGAGCCTCATTTTTGCTGCCACATTGAAGTATTTTGCCCACTGTAGCAGCATGCTTTAAATGTTTTAAGAAGAAGCGAATACGCTAAAAATCACCAACGACGACAACAAACTGCATAAAAGATGGATACACACAAAGAGAAAGAGGGAGACGGGGAGAGGGAGAGAGAGAGAGGGAGAGGAAGAGATACACACACACACACTAGAAATTGGCATAAATAAGTAAGAGCAATGGCGAAGCTCCGTTGTCAGCCTTTGTATCAGCACAAGTGCTGTGTGTGTGTGTGTGCGAGTGCGTGCGTCAACACACACCCATACATATGTATATATCTATTATACATATATATTTACTCAAATGCTATGCCCAAAGCGCACTTGAGTGTGTATCACCATCAACATCAGCTGCTCTTCAACCAGGACAAGTCACAGTCCCAGTTCCGTACAGCAACAAAACGTTACCGTTGAAGTTGCCCCAATGCCGGCCCCCTTCGGCCATCATATGCTTGGGCGCCACTCTTGGCCATAGATAGATAAAAAGCTACAGATATAAGCAGTAAAGCTGTGAAGCTGTGGAGCTGTGGAGCTGTGGAGCTGTGGAACTATGGAGCTTTGCAGCTGTGCAGCTGAATGAGTGTGCACCCACTATAGTGACAGTATCTTTGCCCGCTTAACAGTATTACAAGCAGACTAATGAAACGAGCCGGGCTCGGGTTGGGTTGCTCATCCATTCCGGGCACTTCCCTTCTCCGTCTCGGCTGCAATTTGACTTGACTTTTACGTATCGTCAAGTACTTTTCTGGTTTTGCCCACTCGGGGGACATTTGTCAGTCAAGAGACAAATTTAATTTTTGCAGCCAGACAGCGTGAGAGAACGTAAGTGAGAGAGAGAGAGAGAGAGACGTCAGGCAGAGTGAAATGGACTGCTGCGATTATATATGAATGGCAATGAAAGTCATAGAAGTCATATATGACGAGCGTGGGTTCAACTATTCCAGCTGTTCAACTGTTTGTTATTGTATTCGAGTCACTCGTTAGTCCGGCTGTGAATCCACTCGTTCCGCCTTCCAATTCGGTTTTCATATGCAACTGGCCAAGTGGGTGCACACTTTGCGTATACGTAATTTTATTACAACTGCCCAAGCAGAACGAACTGCCCTTTACCCAATGGTCGATGCCGTTGCAGTGGCAGAGCCCAAAATGAATGGGCCGCAACTATTTTTGGGGGAATTACGTAGCCGCTATGCCCCAGTTTGTGGCAGGCAACAAGCAGCAGGCAGCATTCAGCAGGCAGCAGGCGATGCACAGAATTCATTTCGCATCGAAATGGCTGTTCAGAGAGCAATTAGCTAAAATTATTGTTGCTACGTGTGCGTCGTCACTTGCAGGGGTAACTAGCCGAAGCTGCGTGTGGCAAGAATGATCCTATGGCCAATGGGGCGTATGCTTAATGCGTACGAGTGTGGCCATTATTCAGGGCCAGCAAAAAATGCTGATTTGCGGTTTACCAATGCCCACCACAAATACATAATATATACGTATAAATATGTGTACGTATGTATATATATATATACTCGTATATATAAATATCATTCAGCAATTCGGGGAAGCATCCCCCACAGAATGTGACGAAACGCAGCAAAATCAAGTCAAAGCGAAATTATGCCAAAACAAATCAAGCAAATGAAAATATCACAGCCTTAAAATCAAGACAAAGCACACGCAGGGCATCGCCCAAAGGGGCCGAACTCTACGACTGAGGGGCGGAGGAGGACTGCGACAATGGGGCGGGTGCCACAAATGCTATGCTTAATAGGCATCAGCTGGGTATTAAGTTGTTGTTTTTTTTTTTCGTATTTTTCTTGCCATCGACTTTGCCATCGTCTTCTTCAGTTTTGTTGCCTCGTCTTGGCAGCATGACAACCTTTTTTTTCAGTTAGCAAGAGAGCCTTGCCAGGACCTCGGCCAGAGCTTGGGCATTTTAACAAGCATTTACCCAGCTGTGAGCCTTCTTCACTTGCCAATCCAGCCTCACTTTTATTCAACAAACAATTTGCGGAATGCCATTAGGTGACGCCTACTGCTAAAATTATCTGCGCCTCCCCCTTTATTTTTTTTTTTTTTTTTTATATTTGGCATCTGCTCCACCGACGAGTGGGCCTAGTGGACGAAGTCAATTCAATTACATCATCTTTTGTTGAACTCAGTCGTTGGCAGCATCAACAAATAGAATTTGAAAAGTGTCCAGTGATTGATTTGAGAAAATTGCAGAAAAGTGTTAAAGGTCTATAGAAATGACAAAAGAGAAAAATAAATAAATTCGTGTGCTTCGCAATTCAATATTCATTATTCAGTTATGAATTCCAAATTTCTAGATAACTAACAATCTATTCAAATGCAGAGGCAAATATGCAACTCGCCTGTAATTCGATCTCGAATCAATTGAAAATTTACCACACACAATGACCAAATAATATAGAAATACTCGTATATTTGACAGTCTAAATCGAATATAATTTTATTGTCTACTCATTGAAAAAATGCTTGAAAAAGTTGATAGTTCGACTGATTTCCTCCCAGAAATGTAACATATATCCAAACAGATTAAGCTGCCAATATTTGGCAACTACCTTTGTCACTTTGAGGGCCCGAACATCAACGTTTACATTACACTTCTTAACCACATCAAGAGCAAAGCCTTTAACAACCTGTCAAATTTCATTACAAACTTTAAAGTGCTCTTAACTTGGACAACAACCGCAAAATGCATCACACGACAGCAACGAAAACAAAGCAAAACGGGTACAAAAAATTAAAAGCAAAACTTAACTTACAAAAAAAAAAAAAAAAACAACGAAAAAAAAAGAAAATTGAAAAAATTAATAGTAGCAACTAGTGAGTGTCAATGGAAACCACAACAACAACTGCTGCTGCTGCTGCTGCTGCAAACATAAAACTAACCAACTAACAAAGTATAAAACAAAACTAAAAAAAACAACAACTACTATTGAGTGCTGCTCATCGCCTTCGTCTCCAACCACCGAGTGTCAGGCTCCACGAACAAAAATTTCTAATTTAAAAGTTTTGCGACCAACCGACGATGAGTGAGGCAGCCGAAACGGCAGCAAGAAAAACAACAAAAACAACAAAAACAAAACCAACGACAACAACAAGCGGCAAATAAAAACGCAACAGCGTCCCACAAAGAAACACACACACACACACACAGAGAGAAAATCGCAGATAATGCAACCCCCACCCACAGACAAATAAAAAAGCAGCGACTGGCGGTGGAGAAAGCAACTTTGGACAACTGCTGGCGCAATTTTGTTGCTGGCGTCGTAGGCGTTGCGTTGCGTTTCGTTGCGTTGTTTTTGCCCACATCGTTAGCAAAGCGCATCGGCAACATTTCGTCAGCTTCCGCCTGCCGCCTTCCGCCTTGCCCTGCCACCCTCTCGACCCCTGTGGGGCAGCCCAATGTGGCAGCCAGTGAGGCAGTGTGGCCGTCCAGCCAGTTGTCGGTGGAGCAACCGCGTCATGCGCGTTGCTTCTGCCCTGTTTGCGATTGCGATTGCAGTCACAGGTCGCCAACACACCCCCACCCACCCCACCAACCCTGCTCATCCCCATCCCCATCCCCACACCCACACACTCCACACCGTTGGCTGTGGAGCGGCGAAGCGTTCGTCTTTAGTCGCTGCTCGTCGGCAATCGTTGGCAGCAACTATTTTTATACGCCGCTCAGTAGCCATCAGTGTGTCTGGCTATGTATGTGTGTGTAAGTGTGTGTGTGTGTGTGTGTGTGTGTGTGTGTGTGTGTGTGTGTGTATGGGCTGCCTGCCTTTAGGGGTTGGGGCGCGTTTGTCATTGTGCATTACGTTTAGCATGCATCGTGGCTCCCATTCAGCATTGCAACAATGTTGCCCTAATGTTGTAATTTGCTTGTTGTTTCGTTTTCCCGGTTCGTTGCTTTTCCTTGGTCTTGAGGCACATTTTCCAGCATTTCACAATGATATTCATATCCGAATCGTGTGCATGTGGCTGGCTTGCTGGCTTGCTTGCAAATCGAATTATATTTGCTGCATGCCACAAAGTAGACAATGTACATGGCCGCATTACAAATGCTGCTGCCACCGGCTGCTAGCTGCTGCTGTTGCAGTTGCAGTTGCAGCTATTGTTGCCCCAATCGAGTGGCCTAAATGTGCAGTTTGCCCCAACACATCCAAAAATTCTGATGCGGCATTGTTTAAGTCGATTTCTTCCTATTAACAACTACGTGTGTGTGTGTGTGTGTGTGTGTGTGTGTGTGTGTGTGTGTGTGTACGAACTGTGCTTAACCTCTTCCAATGCCACGTTACATATGTCACATTTTCTCCTCTTCTTATACTCTGTAAGCATTATGAATGTGCAATCGGAGTAAAATATGCATATGTATTTAACCCTATAGAATATATATATATATATATATATTTCTCAACTGGATCAACAGCGAAACGCCGTTTTTCAGTGTTATATAGTCTGTATTATATATCCGACTACAGTCTTATAATATAATATAATAATATAAAATGTAATAGAATAGAATATATGTATATATTCTTCATCAGGATCAAAAAGCGAAACATCGTTTATCAGTGTTATATAGTCTGCATGATATAGTCAAGCATGGATCCGATATACCCGACCGTCAGTCTTATCAACTGCTTAGATTTTCATTTAATATGTTTTTTTCATGCATAATTTTGTTATTTTGACGCGCTAATAAACATAATTTGCTCGTAAAATATTTTTTATTGGCCTTGTCTTTATCGGGCTCGTATCTGGCTCACTTCCTCCGGCAGGTAAGACAGCCAATATGTGTGTGTGTGTGTGTGTGTGTTTGTATGTATGGCAACACCTATATTTTATATAGAGATGAGCAAAGCTTATTTGCAGATAGGCAAGTGAAACATAAAACTTAAAATTAAACTGATAGCTTGGCCAAGTGACGTATTGAAAGGGCCGATAAGAAAGGCCTTGATTAGGGCCTAAAATAGCAATTTATCTGCAGCTGGACTAATGACATACCTTCATAATAGAACATCAGATATGCAAATTAATATATTTAATTTATTGACTTCAACAACATATAATTATTTTATTTGTTGAAGGAGAAACTAAGCTGTTTAAATTAATATCGCATAAGCCTAATCCACAGCTTAGACTTATTAACAGATAAACTCAAATATTTGTAAATATGAAATTAATGTTCATAGCTTTGAATTACAACTGAAATAGCAAATGGAAGCAAGCAGCAATTATGTATTTATGCATTTACATCGCAAATAATGCTGTTAGATGTAATGCTCAATAATTAAAGCCGCAATATGCAACCACTTAATTTGATTGAATTATTGAATTGATTAATCCAATTTTGGCCACCTCACACGTGTTGTTTGTGCACTTGTCCCCCTTCCACAATTACATAATTTATTGCCTGTTCACACCACAGTGGTTCAGTTCTCTATCTGGCACTGTGCAGCTCTCTGATTTTCGCACCACTGGGCCACGCAATCAAAGATCTAGCGAACACATACAAATCACATTTTCTCATTTTCCACACATCCACACACACACACACACACACATGGATAGAGAGACAGCGTTAGCATTTGTTTTCTTGCAAATGGAATGAGCAGGATGAAAAACATTTTTAAATATTTATTAGCAGCAGCTTACAAGCATCATCTTATTTTGTTGTTGTTGTTGTTGTTGTTGATGCTGCCTTTTGGTCTCGCCTTGTGCGATAAGTAATTTCGTTATTTGCCAAGCATGCGACCAACGCCCCCAAACACCAAAACAAGGAAAGTGCCTACGCCCCCCCCCTCCCCCCTTTCCACGCCTCCTCATCGACGCCTTTTTGGAGCTCGCGCCATTTGTCTGCTCATCCTGCCAGCTGCTTGTTGATGCCATTATCTTATTCAGCATCCTTGTCATCTCATAAAGGATGCCTATTATAAATTAATTTTTACCATCCACAACTGCCTTCTGCTGGTTGCCACTTTTTGGGGCGCCTCTCTTGCTCATATTACTCGAAGCCCATTCCATTGGCAAACATGTTGCTTACTTTTTGGTTGCGTGTGTGCGAGTGTGTGTGTGTGTGTGTGTGTGTGTGTGCTTGTGTGTGTTTGTTTGCCTATATGACAATATAATTTTTTGATTTAAGGCTGCTGCTGCTGCTGCTGCTGCGGCTGTCGCAATTTTTCAAAGACCCAACAACAAACGAACACATCCCTCATATTTTACAGGTTGCCACAAGCAAAAAGTTGCTGGTTGCCACACACACACACACACACACACACACACGGACACAAAACCCACTCATCGCTGTGCGCTCTATTTTATTGTTATCATTAAACTGTAACACCTCCCCCCCGCCCAGCCCCATCCATGTCCCCACTCGCTGTCTGTTCGGCCTGTTCGACATGTTGCCTTGTTTGTTTGCTTCTCGCTGTTGCCACTGATGCGGGTTCTTGTGGCAGCCTCAACAAGTTTGACATGGAACCGGAGCCAGCCGCTGATCCCAATATGATTAAAAATTGTTCGCTTGGCTTATCATTGCGGCCGACAATGTGATGGTTGGCCATCTTTGGATGTATTTGTTCTGGGTCGCTTCTTCAATAACGGGACAAATGCCGTTGCCGCTGCTGCTGCTGCTGCTGCTGCTGCTGCTGGCCATGAGTAATTGGTACGCAGAAACAGCCGCAGAGGGCGCGAGGGGGGACGAGAAATCAAAAGCAAAGCCCGACGCGGCGACTCTTTTGGGTGTTAAATGCACTTCATTCATCAACGCTTCGCAACCGCAACGAGCTGCTGGTCTGGGCCAGAAGCAACAGCAATGGAATGCGGGAGAGAAGTGTAGCAGCTGCATTGCAAATGCAAATAAAATTTACCACAGTTTCGTAACTTTGTCAATGATGCGCAAAAGGGTGGATGGGGGGGAGGCAGGGGACATCTTGCCAACGAGTCATGGCGACGAATTGCAATTTGCAATTTTATGGCAGAGCAGCTGGAGATGAAGCAGCAGCAGCAGCAACAGCAGCAGCCACAGCCACAGAAGCAGCCGCAATACAAAACAAACCAATTTAAATTTTTTGGCGCAGCAAGAGCTGGCAATGTGATGGACCAAGAAAGGTGGGCGGGACTTTCAAAAATATAGTTAACAGCAACCAAGAGCTGGCGAAAAGCGCAACAAAGCGTAGCTGACAAAATCAAACCAAACGCAGAACAGAGCAGCGCAGAATTGAGAGAAAAAAATAAATAAAAAGACAAGCAGAGAAAAGCGGAGAACAATTTTCTGAAATGACAATGGAAAATTGGGGCTGAGAGGGAATCCGAATCGGAATCGGGTTAAAGCTTGGTCGGCAGCGGCGGCGGCAGCGGCAGCGGCAGCGGCGGTTGACTGACCAAACACTCAATCAATAAATTATGCTGCCACCAAATATACAAATCGGCGACCGGGAAACGGGGTAACGGAAAACGGGGTAACGGGACTAAAGGCGAACGAGCGAACGAGTGAACCACAACGGTTGAGTGGTTGGTGGAGCTGGTGGAGCTGGTGGGGCGGTTGCTCTGAAGGTCTGTGGGGGCCGTTTGGCTTGTTTGGCTGGTCACGCGGCAAACAAACGAGCTGTGAGCGGCAGCTGCGAAACAAAGGCTCTGCCCCCCACTCCACCAGTTGCAGTGGGCTGCAGCGCAGAGACGCACGGATGTGGCTTTGTGGGTTTTCGTGTGCGGCGACCGCTGCCCAGTTGCCCAGTTGCCCCACCGCAGTTGCCGCAGCTGCCGCAGATGCCGTTAGTCATTTTAAAAAGTGCTGCGCTGACGTTGGCCCTGGCTAAGGACACGACCAGGCGTCAGACAGCAGTGACAATGTCATGTGCTCTGCATTGTGCAAATGTGGCCAGGAGGAGTTGGCATAACCACTGCCCAGCGCCAGACCGGGTGCTGCTGCTGCTGCTGCTGCTGCGGCTGCTGCTGCTGCTGCTGCTGCTGGAGTCAGATTGTTGCTATGTCAACGCCAAAGACAAAGGCGCACTGCGACCAAATGTCAAAATAGCTGCAAGGCGTCTCTCAACAGGCGAAGCGGCGGCCATTGCGGCGGCTTCTGCTTCTGCTTCTGCCTCTGCTGCCGCTCGGCGTGACCCCAAGTTGACCTCGAACGCAGAGCGGCTTTAAAGCGCGGCCAGCAGCATCGATTTTTCCACCCCACGCAGACAAACAAACAAACGTGAATAACAATTTGCATGCAGGTGCCCCTTCTGACATTTAAAATATGTATATAAATTATTGATCAGTATTGACGATTGCAAAAATGACGAGTTCATGTGCCCGCAGCAGAAAGCCAGACACAATGTCAACTGCCTGCCTGCCTGTGTGACACACACATGCAACAAACCCTCTGTGTGTGTGTGTGTGTGTTAATTGTTCAGTACCAAACAAAAGTTTTCTATCGCTGACCGCAACGCTTAAGAGTTTAAAATACTTTTATTGTTGGTATTTTCAGCTTGTTCGCTGTACCCAACCCCTAACCAATGCCCCTTATCCTGATGCTGATCCTGCTCCAGACCAGTCCCTAATGCTGTCCATGTCGAGCATCATTAATAACTGAAAGGCCTGCCACTGGGCCTGCAACATGAAACTTGATCGATTTTCGTAATCTCACTTTACATTTGCGCACAACTACGCACATGAACGCACCTGCCAACCACCCAACCACCCAACCACCCACACACATATACACTTACACACACGCACACGCACACCATAAAAGTCTTGTGGAGCTTCATTGTCCCTGCTGTGCGTTGTCCATGTCCATGCGGTCCAACTAAGCGGAAGCTGTTGGAATTTACCAACGTTTAAACTTTAATGCTGTGTACAAGAGTACTTTTTATTGTTGTCCTGCTTTGTTTTTGCTCGCTCTCTCTTTCATTTTTGCTTCATCTTTACCTATCCGACTGCACCTACGTCCCTTTCCCAATCTCTGCGCTGCTTTAGTGGGCTTTATGTTTTTTTTTTTTTCTTGTGCTGCATGTCCTCTGACTGGCTGCCCGCTCCAATTGAACCTAATCCGGCAGCTAAAGTATTAGCTACGTAGTTGTATGCTCATCCCGGCTGTCCAAACTGCCTTATGCTGCTTTTGTTGTTTGCTGGCATTTAACAAAAAACAAAAAAAAAAAACAAAAACAAAAAGAAAAAAAATGAAAAACAAAAAGAATCGAGTCCAGGCGGAGGTAGCCAACAGCGGACCAACTATGTCCAGCTGGGAGGTCTGTAAAAACTTTTCCTCTGTCTGAGCATCTGCAGCTGTAGCTGTAGCTGTCCCCCACTTAATAACAAGGCGACAGTCTCTGTGTGTATGTGTGTGTGTGTGTCACCTAGACGGCTGCAGAAAATGAACGGCAGTCACTTGGCCCTTAGAATGGACAAGCATACTAATCTGTCCATGGTCGCCGTCATCGTCATGTTTTCCGTACTGAAGTAAATGAGTGAGGGCTCCGATCATCGTGCTTGGCAATCAGCTGCTTTTTGTTGTTTCTCGGATTTCGCCTTTATTAAATGCATAAGTATTATATATGTGTCTCATAATATTGATGCATATAGAATGGACACAGGTAACGAACAGGCAGCCAGAGAGCAAGACAGTCGAGACAGTCGAGACAGTTGAGACAGTTGATATCAATGAAAGTGACTCGACTCAGTCCCCATTAAAAAATTAAAGCTAAGCAACTGATCTGAACTGACAAGATATGACGGCAGGTGTCAGGTGAGCGCGCTAAGCTTTACTCGCCCGTCAACAGGGTGTATGATTGATTTTCTAGTCATAAACCAAGCAGGTCAGAAGCAGCAGCAGAGGCAGCAGCTTCGAAGCAACTGTAAACTGAACGTGCCCAGATAAATGCGGCAAATATTAAACGAAGAGTAAGCTTCAATAATAATAAAAGTTATAAATCTTAGTATTGCCTGTCGCTCCTCCGGATGAGAATCGAGAATCAGTTGGAGCATGAGGAAATGCGCCCATTCAGAAAGGGCAAAGAAGGCGGCGACGACGACGACGACATGCTGCATCGTGGCGATAATAACAATTTATTGCACGCACACAAAGAGCTTCAAATACACACACACACACTCACACATGTAAACAGTTGGCAAGTGGCGCAAAATGCCGCGAGACACAACTGGAGGAACAACAACAGCAGACGAAGCAGAACAGAGCAGAGCAGAGTAGAGCAGACGGGCATAAAAACCACACAATAATAAAAATGAACAATGACAGGTTAATAGCAAATAAATGAAAGCCCATAAGAGAAGCACAACAACATCAAAAGGAGATGGCGGATGAAGAGACAACAAGAGAGACAGAGGTAGAGAATTGCAATAACTGAAAGCGACAATGGCTAAGAGAGCCGCGTTGAACGGAGACTGGAGACTGCATCCAGTTGCTACTGCAAACTTATCCTCTCAGTATAGGCAATTGATATATGGTTTTCAATTTTCAAAGCCATTGACCACTTGCAGCATGGCGAACGAAGCAAATGGTGGAAAAATGCTGCCACAAGTGGATGCTGACATATTTAAAGCATAACTTCGAGCGCAAGACTTGTTAGAGTGCGGCCAGGATAATGGATAATGGAAAATGGCTGCAAACGTAGTTAACGGCTTCAATAATGGCCATAATGGCCAACGAGTTGGCAGCGACCAGCAGTTGTTCATCTGCAAACAGGTTGACAAAATGCATGCGGCATGCAATGCCAAATGGTCTGCCTTCCACTAGCAGTCATCATCATTACCGTTATCCAGGTGTGCGTGTGTAAGGTTGCAGTCAAATTATTGTTAACTCATCATTGAAGGCCAGACTTGCAGGCTTTACTTCATGTTCTTTCTTTATATATAAGTCTTATTTATGATTTGCATTGGAAAGCAAAACAATTTTAAAAGGGATTTCAGCTCTTTAATTGGCACTTAAACATAATTAAAAATATCGTATGTAAATTTTATATGTATTTAAATTAAATATTTCGTGCAGAAAGTATAGATTGTATTTGCATAGGCAATAAATAGAAATTAATGGCCAGTTATTAAATGCATAAATTAACATTATTAATTTTTTTACGATTATTTCGTTTTTTTATTTGTTTAATTAAACTAGATTATTTAGGTGTTGCCTAGATTCCGCGGGCAAATTAAATTTTATGCACTCTCGCAAGCATTTTTAAAGTGGCAGAGAGAAAGGCGAAAAATCGATCACCTGTTTAAAGTTCAGATGGCCGCAAAACGGACGGAGATGGAAAGAACCAACAACAGCAACAGCAGCAGCAGCAGCAGCAGCAACAATGGCGGCTACTTGGCAGCTGTGCCAACGCCTGGGCGAACGCATCAGTCAACGTCCTTAGAGTTTAACAAAGAAGGACATTGCTAGTGCACATAGGGAGAGCCAGACACCGGGCCACTTTATAAGCCAAATTTAACGCTTGCTCGTTGTTGCTGCTGCTGTTGCTGCTGTTGCTGTTGTCGCTAGCAATGCGCCTTTGTCTGTTTGCTTTGTGGAAGGACAGGCATGACGACAACTGCTGTTGCTCCTTTTGCCCTCCCTTGCCGTCGCACTCCTTTTGGCAATTTGTTTCTGCATCTTACAACGAATTCAATTGAACATTTTTGGAGACGCTCCTCGATGGGAAGCGACGAGCGTTGCAAATTTCCAAACAAATTTGCCGCAACGCAATAGCAGCAAACTTTTTGCAGAGAAGTCGAAACTTTGATTCGATTCAATTCGCTTCGATTTTCAATTCTCAATACTCTCCCCTCCACCTCAACCCGCCCGGTCGACGCTCGAATGGCCCTTCAGCTGGTCAAGTGTGGACGTGCGTTTAAATGTTACGTATGCGCCACGTTGTCCAATGTTGTCCAACTTCAGCTTGGCACAATTGGCAGCGTCTCGTCTACGACTCTGTCTGACTGTCTGGCTGTCTGGCTGTCTGCAGCGAACGGTGTTCAGATGTTTGCTCAGTGCAGTTTTCACTTTGTGGGCGTCACACAAAAAATAACAAACAGCCACACCCACAGCCATGCCACAAGGCGCAGGGCACAAGGCAGAGCCTGAAAGCCTGACTTTCTTCTCATATTTACTTTTGCCTTCCACACTGCCAGACTTGACGTTAGTTTTGTTTGCTGAATGTTTGTGTGTATATGTGTGTGTGTGTGTGGGTGTGTGTTTGCCTTTCGTTTAGCAATGGCTATGACAAAATCAAAATCAAATCGCTGAACCAATGCCAAAGTGGAAATTGTCAATAATTTCAAATTGATTTCTGTTTGATTTAACACAACAGCAACAAGGGCCAACCACAACAATTGAATAAAAGTAAACACTTAGCAATAGGCTCGATAAATGTTAGTTACAAATAGAAATACATATGTATGTGTATGTATATAATTTACTCCGTTTAAAGTGAAGCGAAAGTGAATCGGTCCAGTTTGACAGGCGGCCAAATAACACGGCCAATATGCGGCCATTATGGGCTTGGCCGACTTTTACGAGGCATCATAAAAAGCATTACTTGAACTGCGCCTTTCCCGTTAAACCACGGGAAATTCCCGCACTGGCAGCGCCAGTGGAAGCAAATCGATAAGTGTGCCCAAAGTGTTGGAATAGCTCGCAGACTAATCGAAATGGGGCGAATGGCAATTAAATTTGTATTCTTAATGTACTTAGGATTGATTCTCCAATTATGTTTATAATTCGATATCTATTCATAGAACACTAATTCGGGGATTGTACTAAAATGTATATCAATTTCTTACCCTGCTTGGGCGAGACGCAGAGCACCTGCTGCGGCGACTGCTGCTGCGAGTGGATTTGGTATTGTTGTTGCTGCTGCTGCTGTTGCTGCTGCTGATGTTGCACGGCAACTGCCTGCTGCTGGGCAGCGCAGACGGCGGCGGCAACCGCTGCTTGTTGCTGCTGCTGATGATGGGCGGCCGCGGCTGCTGCTGCGGCGGCTGCCACCGCCTGCTGCTGCGACTGCTGCTGATGCGGCGACTGCGACTGTGGATGCTGCTGCTGCTGCTGAGTCGTTACAATAGACATTTGCTGAGACGATTGCTGTTGCTGCTTCACATTGGCTTGATGCTGGGCCTGCTGCTGCTGCTGCTGCTGCTGTGGTGCCGCCGCTTGTTGCTGCTGTTGCTGCAGGTGCGTCTGGTGTATGGCCAGCAGCTTCGTCTCGTACGGCTTGGCCCCAACCGACATCGGCTGACTGCTGAGCGTCATTTGTGCAGTGGCTGGCATCATTAGCGTGGGCATTGCCAACATTTTAATGTGCTGCTTCTCTAGCTGTTGTTGTTGCTGTTGTTGTTGCTGTTGTTGCTGTTGCTGCTGCTGCACGTTCTGCGGTTTGACGCAATTCGCTTTGATGTTTAATGAAGTGCCGCCTCACAGTTGATGTGTATCATCAAATCGTGTTAAAATTTAACTGAATAATTTTCGGAGCTGCGCAGCTGTTTCTTTTTTTTTTGTTTTTTTGTTTTTTATTCTATTTATATTTATCTAATTTGTGTTATGTTTGTGTGAAACCGCACTTTTAATTGCTGTTGTTGTATGTTGTTTGATTGTTTGTTCTTTGTTCAGTGTTATATAAAAATCATTTGATGCGTTAAATGAATTTTACAATTTTACTAATTTCAAAAGTTTCTCTTTGCGGTTTGTTCTCGCCTTGATTTCCCGTTATGCATCGAATATTTAAAATTTAATTTAATTTCGTCTTTCCTTCACTTATCACAGACCAATAAGATATTCTTTTACAAGTTCATGTGTTTTTCGTGTTGAGCCTGATTTAAAAACTAACAATATTTAATGCGTAATAAGGAATGTCTTTAAATTTTTCATATATTCATATTTTTAGAACTGGGTAAAATACAAATAAAATAAAAAATTGAAAAACATAACATGCCAAATAATATTTATATTTGTATTAAAATGAATTTCATTCAAATTACAAATTTGTTTGCTTCAATATTTATTCAACTTATCTGACTATCTTCGTAAGCACTAAAAAAAAAGCCCTTTTTCTCTGTCGTGGAAGGCTTAGCCACAATTTTTGGTAATTGCGCATTTTATGCTTCGGTTTTATAAGGTTCCTCAAGCACAGGCATTACATTCTGGGCACAGGCATTATCGTATATCAACCCTAAGCCATTCACACATCATTTGAAAAATTAAATTTAATATTTTACGATCTGTGGGTGTGCAGTCTGTGTACAAAGCAGAGCTTGAGCCAACAAAAAATAAAAATTATGCGCGTAACGCAATGCGAAGCAGAATCACGCAGCGGAGCCAAACAAGAGCAAAAAGTAAAACAACAAAAAATTATAACAATAATAATAAAAGGCAGCTGAAAATAAGCGCTGCTTTTTATGGGAGCGACGCGCGCCCAAGAGACAAAACAACTGAAGCCAGCAGCCAGCAGCCAGAAAAGAGAAAACAGAAACACAAACTCCTAAACTCCAAAAATCGCACGCCCCAAAGTGTTGGCAAGTGTCAGGATCAGGCGCTGCCACCGCCACCGCCACTGACGCTGCCAGCGCCTCGCCTCAGTCGCTGTTAACGTCAGTCTAACGGTTCCGGTTTTTATAGCGTCGAGCGCACAAAAGCCCAGACAGTGGGACAGCGGGACGGCGCAGCAGACGGACAAATGTTATGTATAAATATAAACTTATATTTTTATTTTTAAAAGCCAAAAACACATACACAGACGCAGTAAAAAGCAACGAGTGTACAACAAATGCTAACAAAAAAAATACAAAAAAAAAAATAAATGTTCAGCACACAGCATTCGCTGTCATCTAACTGAAATATGTACGATGTATGTGTCTGTGTGTGCATGTGACTGAATGTGTGTGCATGATTCATACACACAAATGCACTGGCCTTTTTATATGGCCGCGCTGTGTCGGCGGCTTTCGGCGTTGGCTGGCTGAAAGCATTTATTGGCTGCTCGTTGTCGGTTTATGTGCCACATAAGCCGAAGTGTCAGGATGTGTACATGTTTGTGCAAGTCTATGTGTGGCTGACTGTGTGTTGTTGTTGTTCTTTCTGTACATAATGTGTCAAAAAAACAAAAACAAAAAAAAAACAAGACAAAAACACAGCACCAGTCCAACAGAGTCATGCGGACAAGAAGTCTTTGTGGTCTATGTAAATAGAACTAAAATCGATGCGTGCAAATCTATATTTAAGAAAAACGTATACGAAAAGCAAATAGTTTGTAAGATTCACACATTCTGCTAATCATATTATATTATATATTCACACTATTGTCGCTACCAATTATCCAATTATTATCAGACACTATCAAACACTCCACTCCACTTCACTTCACTGTCCCCAAAAAGTATGCTACAATAAGTGAAATTCAATTTCACTTTTAAATTGTCTTAAGGAAAAACAAAATATGTTTTAGACAAGAAAATAATAAATTGAAATTAAAATTCACTAAGTTTGAAAATAGTTCTAATAGTTTTCCTTAAATCTAAAATAAGGTGTAACGGTGTATTCTTTTATTTATTTACTTTTGCCAAATTTAACTTTCGCAGTTAAAGTTGTGTTTTCTACTATCTTTGATTTTTTGTTTTACTGTTATTTATTGTTTGCAATCGCTTTTAATGTTTACTTTGGACGCGTCGTTCACTGTTTCTCCCTGCGTTTGGGTTTATATTTTGATTTTTGTGTGGTTTTGTATTTAAATTTCCGTCTTCAAATTGTTGCGTTTGCAGATGGGTGTTGATTTTTTTTTTTTTTTTGGTTTTGATTTTGGTTTGTTTGTTGGTTTGTTAGAAAATTATAATAACAACTTAACAACAATGTAACGAATATCCTTTCTTTACGAGGACACAATTCAAACTGAATGCGAAGCCCGCTCGTCGGGCGCACAAATAGTCAAAGACATCGTTCGCTGAGGCTAACCGTTATTCTGCCGGCGTCGCAGTCGCGCCGTTTGCTCTCCGAATCCCTGTCCGCACACGAACGTGATTCTTATCGTCCTGGCCAGCTTCGGGCCACACTTCGCTCAGGCGTGCGCAAAGCCACACTTCGAAATGGTTTGCGTCCCAGCTAAGTTCTTACTATACGGCGCTTTATAGCAACACAGACTGCAAATTTCCCAGTTTTGTGAACGACCAAGTGTTATACGTGTGGATGAACTCGGCTGCAGCTTACTAAGAGACTAAGAGACTTTTATTCCATTGTCCGATAGAAATGCGCACCTTAACTCTTGCCGCAAATGCTTTGATAGGCTTTGCGAACAATAGCAGCAGCAGCTGCAACAATAATGTCAAATGTTAAGTGTATTATAGACGAGCATACCAAGTTTCCCACAGTCATGCAGCCACACACACACTCACGCACATAGCACATACATACTATTGTTTATGTGCTCAAGAGCCAATAATCCACTTTTGTTTTGTTATCATTCGCGCGCCCATATCCAAACGCCATAAACCACCCGCCACCCAAGCAAGTGGGGCAACGCGTTAAATGCCTTTGCCACTGCCTTCAGCCGTCTCCACTTAATTTCTACTTGATTTGTCGCTTAAGAAAACTAATTGTCTGCCTTTTGTTGAGCGTGAAAACAATAGAAAACATTTTAGCAACTGTTACTTTAGCCAAAAGCGTATTAGAAACACGGTCGGTGCGAGGGAGGGGGAAAGAGGGTAAAGTGGAAGAAATGTTGGTGGCTAAGCACGCAGAAATTCTGCGGCTAAGGCGAAAGTGGCTAAAGAAGTGGCTGGCGGCTTTAATGGATTTGGTCTCTTTGGTCATGGCGAGGAGCTGTTGGCATTAGTTTTATGCCTCACGATTGGCCAACAAGGTCTTCAAGGTTATTTGCTTCAAGCGGAAATGCAAATGTAGTTTTACTGCCAAACTAGTTGAAAAAAAAGAACACGCAAAGTCCTTGAATCTAATGGGCACGTTTCGTTGAATCCTTTTGATCTTTGCCCATTCTTAGCTAACGGTTAAACAGTCATATAAGCAATGGGTATTGAAATTTTCCCTCTGAACAATGCCATGCAATAATTATCATTTATTTATTCATTTAAAAAACTCACGAAAATTTAAATTAATTTGCATATTGCAGTTACGGAAACGGAAACAAACAAATGCTGTTGCAAGTTTCCAGCCAATTTTTATTTCAACGGCTCCAAATTTAAGATCAAACTTGTAAATATAAAATGATAATGATAAATATTTGTGGAATTTCGAAATAGAGATCGGCTGAATATTTTGACGGGCTCTGAATAAATACAAACAACAATGATAATTATTAATTACTTGAAAAAATAATATAATGCTTAAAGTTAGGTCAGAACTAACCGACAACGCAATATATGCTCGAAGTCTGTAAACAAATTTATACACATAAATTGCAAAATCAAAATATATTAATTGCATTTAAACAATTTTCATCACCGCTAACATATGAACAACACATTTATTTATTATTTATTTTTGTATGTTTCAATTGGAATCCGTTTGCATTTAATATGTATGTGTATGAAATACAAAAGTACAGCTTATCGATTATTTACTGACTTGCGTTTCTTTATTAATTTGATTATATAATGGAAATTAATTTATTTTAGAATTTATTCTGCAACTCATAGAAGAAGGCATATTGCAAGACAGACATTTGTTTGACAGCATTTTTATCATCTAAAACTATCTGAATGATAGATCTATGTAATCAATATTCCCATGTCATTTTAATTGACTATATATCAACAACATTATATATATTTTTTTTTAAACAACAAAGATCACTTTTTTTTATGAGCAGTAAGTAAACGAAAGTGATAAATCATAAAAGTTACATATGTTTATCATTACGAGGGAAAGTTGCGAATTAATTTATTTTCTAGTTTTTGGAAACGTATTATAGCTAATCGCAGTTAGAAGTGATTCTAGGTAATATCTCAAAGTCAAATACAAGCTGACTTTTGTTTATTTTAATTAAATTAAATTTAAAATAAATCTTGGGCATGCATACCATCAAATAAAGTCCAATGGTATTTACAACTATTAAGAGAGTTGTTGACTAGCACATGGGAAATATTACTATATTAGGTTATGTAAATGTGCACATAGTATATATATAAGTTTTGAGTGGTTGCCTGTCCGCCTTTCATTACCCGGTTAACCACTGAGATAAGGTTGTTATCAAGTTGCATTCGCTTTCGATATTAGCCGTGCTTTGTCGGACCCTGTGAGCCTTTGCATTTAAATGCAAATGTCCTCGAAGTTGTGCTGCAGCGTTAACGGCCACAACAATAACGATAGCAACGTGGCGATATACATATTACCTTTCACACACACACACACACACGCACACACACTGTGAAGCACACACACATACACTCACACGATTACACTGTTAGCCATGAGGCAAAGGAGTCACGTGAGCGATTAAAATCTAAAGGAAAGTATTTGTGTTTTCCTTTTTTCGCTGCTGCTGCAACATCGAGGGTTGCTGCCTGTGGCAAGCACCGCCAGCTGAAGTGTAAATGAGCAGAGTTAAGCGCCGCAACGCTGCCCTGAAAGGGTTGCCGGGCAGCAACGTTGGCAGCGACGCGGGCAGCAGCAGCAGCAGCGGCAGAAGCAGCGGCGTGTAATTGGAGGCGAGTGTCGTGTAAAATGTAAAACTTGCGCCGTAAATAAATCAAAACTTTCTGACTGAACAAACATTCAGGTGAGCGAAAAAATGCGACGCAGCATGCGACGGCAACAGCCGCCAGCTTCAGATGGAAGTGTACCTGCAATCCAAATGCGGGCCTTGGGGCCAAGGCGGACTAGGGGCTGATGAGTGTGGAGTGGGGAGCGGCAGGCAGCTCACAGTTGCATATTGACAAGTACGCCCAGCAGGTGGTGAGGGTGCGGATGGTGCGGGGGGTGTGCAACAGAAAACCGGCACAAAAACGAGGCCGGCGCTAAAAATTGGAACAGCTGTTGCCGTTGGGCTTGAGAGGGAAGCCTCTTCATCTGCAGCTGGCTGAGCAGTTGACGTCGCTGTTGACAGCACTGATTTTTTATTATTTTTTTTTTTCGTGTGTTTGTTTTTTTAAGCGAAATATCAGGCTTAAATGTTGGCTAAGTTTGCGATACAACTCAACACAAGAAACTTTCGCTGCATGTTTATTTGGACATACATATAAAGTACAATTAAGAGATTGGCCAAAAGATTTCAGCAATTCAGTTACATAAAGAACTGTAAAACATTCCTCGAAACTTTCCGCTATGAAGTGTCTTATTGATTTATTGCATAATATGAATGTTAAAAAGATTGACCCTCACTTGGGTGTCCGTTACAAAGTTTTTGAATTGTATTTTTATTATAAGTATTTACGGCGTATTTCTTCGACCACAAAGTGAAATGTAAATGTAAATGGCGCATTAATACTGTTACTACTTTACTTTATATACATATATATCGTTATATAATATTATAGTTGTGGACAAAACTTTTGCGGAAATCCTTGCAAAATGTAGCCTGGACACAAACCCATTTGTTGTTGTGGCAGCAATAATAAAATCATAAAAATATATTTATATAAACAGTTGCATAAAGGAGATCTTAAAACCATTTGCAAGCTTCCTTTGCTCCTGTTTCACACTAAACTTTCTGATATCTTCAACAACAACCATTGAGGTAAAAACTCTTGATAAGTTGACAGGTTTCATTTATACCCCGTCGCAAGCAACTTAAGTAAATTCCTAGAATATGGCTTAGTTATTTACTAAGAAGTTAAAGGAAAGAAAATCTCTTTGCTGCATTAAACAAAACTTTTCTACATATTCGAGACTTTCATGTGGTCTAATATTTTAACATGACGATCAAAACAAGTTAAACATTCTATTCAAATTTGTGTTTAAGATTAAAATAATGTTTTACTTCAAATTTATATAGAATTTATTTTATGGTGAATATTTTATTGTTTATTGTTTCTTAAGCCATTAAACACTTGCACATTAATTAAGGAGGAATGCGAGATATCCCTAAGTCGAGCATGTAGGTGGAAAAGAAACTTTCTCATTTTTTCCGCTACGGCTTCTGGCATATATATTAAGCCGGAAAACTTTGCCCATTGCCGGCAGACGCTCAGCTGGCAAGGCTGAGTGTGCAATGCGGAGAAGTCGCTTAGAGGAGCCGCTGGTCAGGAGAATTGATGACCGGAGTTTAAGTTAATTGTATGTGGGAATCTCAATGCCGCTCTGTAGAATGCTGATTGTGTCAAGATATCGTTTCAATTTGCGCCGCGATAAGGCAACGAGACATAAAAGTAAATTGAAATGCCTGACGTTCGCATCAACATCAACTGGCCAGCCGGCTATCACAGTTCGGGCACCTGAAACTGAAACTGAAACTGAAACTCAACCTGTACCTAAAGCTGAAGCTGAAGCTGATGCTGAAGCTGATGCTGAAGCTGATGCTGACAGGGAGCTGATGCTGGCCGGATCAGACACTGCAGTCCGTGGACCTTGTCACGCACGTGCAGATGGCAGAGTTTCAAAATTTTTAATTGAATTTGCCAGTGGGCAGTGGTTATTGTCTGGAATTGGTGTTAGGGGCTTGTTGGGGGCTACTCACTGTGTAACGGTATCATATACTCCATTTCCGAATCACTGCTGTCCTCGTCCTCCATGGGCTGTGCACCGCCTCCAGTCGTGGCAGTCGAGTTTGTGCGCCGCGCCATCTCCATGGCACGCAATGCGGGCAGGTGGCGGGGCAATCTTCCATTCTGGAACGGAACAGAAGCGACAAGCGACAAGCGGCAAGCGGCAAGCGACGGCATATTAAAATTAGAGATAAATAGATAAGAACACGTCCGGCACACTTTATATTCGACGGTAATTATTAATTGGGGCCGCACTGACCGAAAACGTAAAGGAAACAAACGACAAATCCGAGCCCAACTGAAGGCAGACAAATGTCCTGTGCAGCGGTGTACAAATCATGAAAAAGGATAACACGTTGTAATCTGAGCAATGGATATAAATGCTTTTACCTGCTCACCACCCACCCTCCACCCCCTTTCTGGTTTTTGTCTGTGTTTGTTTTTCTTTTTTTTTTTTTGCTGTTTGGTTTTTTGTTGTAAGCTCACACGAATCTAAGGTAAAAAGCAACAACGTGACAACTACAACAGCAGCAGCAGCTGTAACTAGATGCTGCCAGAAATCCAATTTCAGCAAGTAGCAAGACATAAATTTGTTTGTGCCACAGAGAGACGCATTAAAGCCTCGCACCGGTTGCCTTTCCAGGGAATTGGGTAACTGGGCCGGTAGAAGGGGAGCATCCGGCCTGGCCATGTCCAGCAAATGAATTCTGTTAATGCAGACATTACTCGAGCATATTAAAAGTCCAAATGGTCATTTCGTACAGAATTTTATAGCAACTAGCCACACAACCACACACTCACACTCACACATACCACATCGAAACAGACAATGGCTGTGGGGACAACAAATAGGCACATTTGTTCCGCCTCCCACCGTCGAACCCCTCGGTCAACCCTCAGGACAGCCAATGGGCAATGTAGTTAGCAGCCCAAACCTATACGCAGTTTTGTTTACCTTGCCACGACAATTGCGGCCGAATAGAGCAACAACAATAACAACAACAACAGCTAAGTTCAACTTGTAGTTACACACACATACACACATTTAAAGACATCCACACATAGGCATGAATATATTTTTTGCACACCCCAACCGGTCAGGCAAGCGAATGTTGTTCCCCGCCCCTTTGGACATTTAGTTTATTTGATGTTGCGAAATGAAAATTGTGACATAAAAGGGACTAACAACATAATTAAGTAGTGCCCAAATGTGAAAATCCAATGGCATAAAAAGTGTTTGAAAAAAAAACACAGCACAACAACAAGAACAAACAAAAAAGCAGGCGAGCGAATGCGTTTATGTGCGGCTGCTGCTCGCCTAATGGCACTTAAAGGATTTGAGCCCAGAAAGTCCGGCTTGAAGTAGACTCCAAGTTATTGGGCAGCATGCATATTAACTGAATGCTTGAGGCACGAGGATCGATGTGGGGGGGAAGCGAAGGTGATCACCAGGCGCACATTAGACGGCATTTCCTCGACTATGGTCATAATTTTTAGTTTTTGCTGGCCACGTGTCGGCCACAAAAGGGTCATGATTAGTTTGTCCAATAAAGGACATGCCCATGGACAGCACTGGTTTTTTTTTTTTTTCTGTGTACAGTGCATGGGCCCAAAACAAATAAACAAAGCTAGCAGAGAATCGAATGTGGACTAACACATGGCCATAACTATTGCCATGGCTTAATCATAGCCGAATGTGTTTGTTGACACATTTCGGATTATGGCACCGAACTTATTTTGTATTTATGAAACGAATAACAGTTTTTGGGATTATTTTAAATAGGTTTATCTGCTGAAAAACACGAGGCTTAAAGAAGGACACATAATAGATGTTCAAACGGGAAATTGAGCATTTAAAAAAAATTAAAATAAGAAAGAAGATTGAATCTTGAATTCGGGTTTCGTCTGGCACTCTTAAGCATTGCAGAAATATTTGTTATGCGTTCTTCGGAGCTGCCAGCAAAATTACCAAATTGGCTTACTATGACTTTGAACATTTGTTGAACGCATACATATATACATACATACACATATATAAACATGTATATATGTACATAACAATTTCTTGGAGACCGTAACATGGCTTGACGCGGCTTTCACCGGCTCAATATACCCTCTAAGCATGAGATATGCAAAGAAGGTTTTTCAACAGAGCTGCCCAAAAAATAAATGTTTATAACTAAGAAAAATTACAAAGAGCAGACAGTAGTTTATAATATACAGCATCTGCTTTCAATCAACCAAAAAAGTTTAGGCTGCAACAACTTTTAAATTCAATACTAACTAAATATTGCCCAAAACATTTACATTAATCTAATAAATGATACAAAACTAAGAATTAAATATAATATTTTGTTTGGAAAGACGTGGTATCTATCAGTCAAGCATTTGTGACAAGCGGCTTCTGATTTGTTTTATTTGCTCATTTTTTAAGCATTTGATTTCATTTTCTTGCCCGCAACTGTTTGCATGCACTGTTTGAATGTCTGTGAGTGTGTGTGTGTGTGTGAGTTTCTGTGCTTGTATGTGTGTGAGTATGCTTTGTACAATTTTTTATTTAATAAAACAAATTCAGCGGACGGCCTGCGGCGAACATGGCAAGCGAAATTAAATTATTTCTTTTTCCTGGGCTTTTCCAAGCTGCTTTCATTGAGATCTGGACGCGAACGCTTTATCATTTCTCGTTGCTGTCGACGGGAGTGTGTGGGTTGGGGGTGGGCGGGGTGGTGCACTGGCATTTGACAGGCGTGTCAGCCAAATGGGGCAGCGCGTGAGTGGGGACACGCGTTCCCCACCTCCAGCGACTTGTTTGTAATTTTATATTTTTTAATGGCCAGCAGACATATCATATAAGCAAGTAGCGACGGACCATCTGCAGCTCACTGTATAAATTTAAATTGACCCAATTTCAATCAAGAAATTGCATTTGGCATACACTTAGTAGCCGCTTTTCAGCTCGTTATATGGAAATGGCGAATTGTGGAGCTTTAATAACGCCGCATCGTATCGACCTTCACGCAAATATTGCAAATTGCCTGTCAATAATATGGAAATCGCGCAGAAATTACGGCCATCAAGGATTAAAGTTTTTTTCTTAATAAAAATATGCGTACGCAGCAGTTTACAAGCACATACACACACAAACGTACTCTCAATGTATGTGTATTCATATTTATTTGTATATTTTTATGAATGTGTATGTGTATGCAGGGAAGTTTGTTCAACTGTCAAGGCGTCTCCCCTCGTCAGGGCTTGACATGTGACGTGATTTCCACACTACGCGTCGTTGTTGTTGTAGTTGTTGTTATTGCATATTGCGCCGCACTTCCGTTTCCGGGCGGCGCGCCGCTGCACTTCTTTTGCATAATAGACGTTGATTAATGACCCGCCAAAGCACAGGTAAAAGTGTATGCAATACATTATTTATGAACGGCGTTGCATAATTAGCGACGCACTAAAATTGCCAGCAAAATTATTAACGACCGCACTGACCCAAGACCAGGTGCAGGCCTCCAGCCCAAAGGTGCAATTGACAATGCATGCCATGAAATTTGTTGTTTGCTGCAGCTCAGCTTGCTTTGACAGTTGCCATTTGGCAATTGGTATGCAGAGCGAACTCGCTGCCGCTTCAGCCCCATAAATTAGGCCCCGTCTCACATCACTCAGATGTGTTAGTGTGTTGTTGTGTTGTTGTGGTGGGGCGGTGGGGCGGTGGAGCGGTGCCAAAACGGATAGACACGCTAACGGCTAACGGCATCAATCGACAAAAGTGCAGGGCAACGAGCATGGACTACGGAAGTGACATAGCCGGCATGGGCCGAAAGACACGCAACATTGCATATTGAGAGCACATGGCGTATGAGCAATGCAAAATGCTGCCAACAAGCCCTGGTCTCAGCTCGAATCCGAAGTGGTGACCTCACCCTGCCAACTGGCAACGATATCGCTCATAATTTCCAATTCGCATATTGCGGCTTGCATTCGGCAGGACAAACAAACAGAAACCAAACCCAAACTCCGTCCCAACCCCAACCCCAATTGCAACCTCAACCATTGCATTGTCTCTGCTAAACTCTGAATATCCTCCAACTGCATGCCACACAATGTTTTGGCCTGTTTGCTCAGCTGCAGCTGAAGAGTGAGTTGCACGCTCCTATGCTTCCATCCTCCACCTCCACCTCCACCTCCTCCGCCCTTGTTGTTCGGTTTTATGGCCACATAAAAACATCACAAGCACTTTTCGTAGATCAATTTTGAGGCAGTAGTCAAAGGAATGCCGCAAATTTGAATCTACTCATTTCAATTACCATTTGCAGCCATCAATAGACTATTTCAATTCCGAATACATTTGATCAAAACGGAAACGAGTCCTTTTTTAAGAAGAAACCAAGATATTTTGTTCCTTGTTGAAAACAATTTATTAAATGACAATGCTTATAGCCATGATATAGAGCAAAACATTTCACATTTGCGCACAATTTCTTACATATGAAATTTAAATAAAATGTTATACATAAAGTCCATGTAAGTCCCTTGTAACTATGCATTTAATCGCATCCAACTAATTGCCAAATAATTGACAGTTTGACGGCTTTGCTAATTTGTTTTTACATGTTGCGCTGTCAAAAAGTTTTCCCACCCGCTTTTTTTCTTTTACATAACCGAGTGCTGCCAGCAAATGGACAAAGTTGCGGCCGATGGTGCGGATGCGCGATGGCCACTCACAAGCAGCAGGCAGCCAGCCAAACAACTAATCTACAAAAGTACTCATAATAGTGACACTAACAACAACAACAACAACAACAACAACAACAACAGTGCAGAAACTAAAGTTTCTCTGCAGTTTTGCTTAACAACTTTTGTACGATCAACCCTTGTGTTTACATACTGTTCTACTCTTTATTTTATTATAATTTATTAAAGCTTAATAATTTAAGACCTAAACATTATTTCAATGTGTGTTGATTAACAAAGTGCAAAGCAGGGCTTATATGAGGCAAGGATGATAAAGAGTTCTTCTTTTCATTGATAGAAACAAATTTAACGAAGAACTATACATAAAAAGAAACAATTATTCAATTATTCTGAATTATTATATTTACAATGAGTCCTTTATTAACCATTAAGTAAATTGAATTAAGAAAGACTGAGCAGCTGCTGCATCTGCTTCTATCTCAGTTTGTTTGCATTTCACGTCAATCTCTGGACTAAAGGTGAGGTCCACAGTGTGACACCTTATGTGTTGGTTGCTATCAATCATCAAACAACACTGAAACCTTTTGATAAATGAGCTCTTGCATTAAACAGGTTCAATAATAATTATAAAAAAGAAGCAGAAAAGATCGCGAAGCTTTTTTTTCTATATAAATTAAACCATTTTTTTTGTATATTTTTTATTTAAAATAAAACAATAAATTTGATATTTTCTGCACTTATTATTATTAACAATGAATACTGAAGCACGTAGACGGAAGGGCATAATGTTTTTGTTAAAATGTGTGTAACAGGCAGAAGAAAGCATGGCAGACCCCATATAGTAACAACTTTTTCCCACCGTTTTAATAGTCTGGCAATGCATTAATAGTTATCAAGTCTTTTTTCTTATGCACTGCAGTCAATTACCTATTTTTTGTATTAAATTCCTATTTATTAAACTTATTTCCTATTATTTTATTAAATTCCTATTTTATTAAACTGCAATAAACTTTTTATTTATTTGCATTTTTGTAATCATATATATAGAGGAAAAAACCTTTGCTAAAAAAAATCTCATTAACTTTCTTTTTAAGGTTTAACCGGAACAGAGCTATTACTGTGGCCAGGGCAATTTTTAGGCTGAGAATGTAAAATAGTTTAAGAGTGTCAATTTTGCCGTAATTCCACAATTTCTGATAAAACAAAGTGCTAACATTATTTAAAAAGAAGTTACATAATTCTATAACCTGTCATAGTATTTTAATACCGTCATAATTGAAAGTTTTTTGCCTACGCCTATTACTTGTATATGTATATAATGTTGATGAGAATCAACAGTCGTGATTATCGACTACAGTTTTCTTCCTTGCTTTATAAAGCAATATATTTAATTGGAACAATTGGAAATTATTTATTTTTATAATGACTTAAGATATAACTTGTGGAAGTCTCCAAAGGTTTGGAGTTAAATTAAATAAGCTTAGAGATCAATCTCGTTGTATCTACAGATCCACGATCGAATTATATAACAATATTTATTTCTCAATCTGAAGTTTGGAATTCAAATTATCACAGAGCCACATAAAATAATGTTTCTTTTTTAGCAAATCACATATTTGTACGTATACGTAACATTCACATATGCTTTGAACTTCCTTCTTTGTTTTTCCGCTTCAAGTTCTTATAACATATTCTTAACCGTTGCCGTACGTATTTTGTTGTACTTTGTTGAACTATTTAACGAAACAGTGCACTTAGCCAAGTTAAAGCGGAATTTACTTTGTGTAACCCAATATCTGAAGGCAGCTCCTCATTTATGTAAAAGGCAAATAAATCAATTAATGTCAAACAACCTGTAGAAAACACGATGGCCAAATGGCAATGGCTTAGATATTCTGGGCTGAATGAGGGGGCTGCTCGAGTGGGCGTGGCAGGCGTTTTTGCTTCGTTAGACTAATAATAATTAGGAACCCACTGACATTTTGAGTCAAAGGCAAATACAATTAATTACCACAAAATACAAGTAAACACAATACAAATTTATAAACACACACACACACACACACACACACACACACTCACGCACACACTTTAGCGCGGGCTGTAGTGTAAGGCAATACGAAAAGGGAGTCTGAATAGAACCTCAGACATCAAAAAGCGAGCGGCAGACGCTAAATCAATAGACCCACAAAGAAAAGTTGGCCATTTCTATGAACAATATTCTCAAATGTTTTTCCGCACACACTCAAAATAATGAGTTACTGGCCATCAAGGAAACGGCAAGCGGCAAGCGGCGGCGAAATAGCCACAAGAACCAACAAAAATAACAACAACAACAAATACGCAATCAATTATACGCCCAATTAAATGCTGAAAAAGCAGCGAAAAATGCCGACAAATATAATAGAGTCGAATCAACTCGAGTCGATCAGGAGGCGAATAGGGTCGACTGCCACAACACCAACACCAACACTAACAACAACAACATTGACAGGGTGGCTCGTGCAATGAATTTACTTGACTCTGTAGTGAAAACATTCTTATTTGTTATTGAAAATACAAACGTGCATGTGGCCAAAAGACAAATAAAACTGTTTCAGACATTGCAAACTCCTGAAATTTGTGCGGCACGTACAACACACGTCTTTCGCAAGAAGTCCGTCCTGGCAGGACATTCGGTCAGTTGAATATCAATCAAGCTCAAGCATTACTAATTGTTGGTGTGAAAAGATCCCAACGAATGTTCTTGCATCCATGTGAGAATGCCTTTAAAGCATCCAACCAACAGCATCCATTGCTCGCCTTCTCACTCTTTCTTGTACATCTTTGCCCATGTCTATTCATAAGTTTACTTTTGGAGTTTCTCAATAATTCCGTTCTGGATGTTGCGCATCACCCACTTTTATTTATGTGTGTTTGCAGCGTCGAAGAGATAAACAGCTGCAAGCAGCGACTGAACTTATTTCGGTCAAGTTATGTAAACTATGTGCCATTGTATAAATTTCCAAATAAGCCCCCAAAAGAATTTGCACAAATATTTCAATGCAGACAGCAACATGAATATACGCAACCAAAGCAAGCAAAAGTTATTTCATGTATCGAATGGCATTCGAAGTTACTGAACTGTACTCGAGAATAACTGTTTGAATAACTCACCGTACGGTAAGGATCACTTAAGGCGTCTCAGAATGCGACCTGTGGCAGATAACAACAATTTCAACTGCAACAACAACTGCAAATGCTGACTATTTGTTGCAATTTGATTTCTCTTCCCATTTTTGGCCGTAGCTCGTAAATTGCAAATCCTCAACAATTGTGTTCTGTGGCCTCAGCTGTTGAGCTTTAACTTATTAAATCCAATGGCATTTATCTTACATGCACACACACACACACACACACACACATGCAAACCTTAGAGCAAATGCATGTTTTTCAGTCGAATGCAAGTTAATTAATTCTCCAAAAATACCTTTGCTATTATTATTACATAGTTAAATACATATATTAATGTCTGCAAATGCGTGCGTATGTATATTGATACAATTGACACACATATATACATATAAAGCGTAATTTTATTTGCTTTAGATTATTGGCAATAACAATTGAACAATTAAATCAGGTATGGAATTTGTTCAGTTACATATATGTATATGTTGTGTAGTCAGGCAATTTATCAGCATTAAGCTGCAATCGATGTATTAGTAATTAACTTAAGGCGGTAAATAAACATAGAATAATTAACGTAATAAAGTTATTGTGTAAGAAAATGATAATGATAGGTTATGGATTTCCCACCATGAATAGAAATAACGCATAGACATTAAAATATATATTTTACAGTTTATCTGTTTAAATAAGCTTTGCGAATTTTTGCAAAGTTGGGCTTGAAGCAGCGCAACGACAGCGTAATTTCGTCAATGCAGTGTGTGTGTGTGTACGAGCGTGAGTTTGAAGGCAAATCAAATATTAGAATAAAATTGTGAAAGAATGTAAGCCCAAGGTGCTAAATAGCAGCCCTACTTGGTGTATAGGGTATCTGCTAGTCGGACGTACTTGACTTGAGATTTCTTAATTCTTGAAAGCATGAGTTGAAATCTATCAAAATAGAAACACAATATTAGTAATGCTTGTTTTCAAAGTTCATAATCAAAAAGGAGATGATTAAAAAGAAATTTAAATCAGAACAATTTAAATCTGGACAAATCGCTGGAAATATATCTAATTCATAGTCGCTATGAAGTATGGTAGACTAGACTTCACATAAAAAATAATATTTATAGTAAAACTAAATAAAATCCAAATAAAATTGTATTTACTGCACTTTTATATGTAGAAAAAATATTGTTTGAATTTGAAATACATTTTGGAATATTCGAATATTAGATTTTATTAAAAAAAAATATTGTTTTTTTAATTTGTTTTTATTTTTTAAAGATAGAAAGTTAAGTTTAAAAAGTTATACGCAGTGTAGTTAACGTATTACAAAAGTTTCATTACTTTCGGATAATAAACAAAAAAATAATATAATATAAAAAATTTCAATTTCGGCATGCATGTCAATGCGTGCAGAATGGAAAGTGTCCTAGTTGTGCACACAGTATAAGTTGTATGCTAGATACTATACATATCTGTTACATATTGATATATTGATTGATGTTGATATTGATTGATGTGTGCAGTGCAATAAAATTAACCAACTTATCACATGTAAATTTTAAGTTAAGTACAACACTCTCCATATAGCGTAATAGTTTTTATGGACACATACATTGTTGATTGCTTTAATTACTGTCAAATAGTGTTCTATTGAGAATTGTAGGTATTGATGAAAAGCATAGTTGCTAAGCAATTGGCCTGGATTGATGTCAATCAGTGCTCTTAGATCTTAGATCTCAGACATCCTATTGACACCTGCACTCTATTGGCAAATGGCGGGCAGGACTTTTGTTTCTTTGGGGCAAGAATGTTGCACGCGCTCCGTTGGCGCCGTTAGTTGCTTGCTTGACTGCCTGCTTCTAATTTGACAGCCGTGGCTTGGCATTGTCGTTCCGTTTACGTTTTGTCTATCTTTGCCAGCGACACGCCCCGTAGCTGAAGCGCAACTTGGTGGGGCAAGTGCGACTTCTTGTTTCAGATTGGGAAACATTTTCTTTGTCAGTTGAGGTTGCATTTTATTGTGTTACAACAGAGTTTGGCTAAGCTGCCGCTGTTTCGATTTCTGTCTCTGTTTCTGTTTCTGTTTCAGTTTGTGTTCTATTTTTTTTTTTTGTTTTTGTTTTTTGTTTGCTTCTGCCCTTCAGCTGTTTCCCTTGGCCCGTTCCTTCGCGCTGAGCGGCAGTTTGGGATTTGGCCTGACAGTTCGCTTCGAATTGCGCCTGTCAATTGCATTTAATTCGAGTTGTTGCCGCTGCCCTGACCTTAGCCGCAGAGAACGAAGCACAACAACGACAACAACAAGAAAACAAAAAAAAAGCAAATGAAATCTTAAATTCTCAAACGGAATAAATGTAAAGAGAAAACTGAATGCAGCGTTGATAGTTATAAATCGCCTAAGATGCTTACAACAGCCATCTATTAGGTATGCCTCACATTTTGCCAACAATTTCAATTTAAAGCATTTGTGCGCCGTGTTGCACGGAAGCTGTAACCAACGTGTACAGTTTCAAACGCAAGCCTGCTTACGGCCCTTCGAGTGTCGGGTAAAATAAACCGTTAAGAATAAAGAGCTTTTGCGCGACTGCTTTTGAAATTTGGCGCCAGCTCGCGCTTGCAACCACACACAGGCACAAACTGAGACTCACACAGACACATCATCCGTGAGCGCAATGGAAGCAGCCAAGCAGCTTCAACAAAGAATCACTTGACAGGCGCACATGCACACAATCATACACACACAGAGACACACACACACACAGTCATACACAACCCACACAGAGAAGCATTGTGGTAAAAGCTTTCAAGTGCCAGCAACAAAAATAACGAAAGCGAAGTCGACTCGGATTCAGTTGTAGTTGTTGTAGTTGTTGTAGTTGTCGACGTTCGCATCGTCCTTCTTATCTGGGCAGCGGCATTTAAGAGACTTTTGGCAACCCAGTGCGTGTCACACACACACACACACCCACACACATACTCGTACGTGTAGATGCGGTGAAATACACGCTATTCAACACCATCTGACTTTCACTAACGCCACCTCGCGGCCGCTGCACAGATTAAATTAACAGCGCTCTGTGAACCAAGGATGGCCATGGTGAGATCAGGACGAACAGGACATAAGGGCGAAGTTGCAATCCCATGGGCGGAATGAAGTGTTCACTGCAACTGATTAGCACAGCTAGCCTTGTGAATCGCGAGAAAGTCACCACAGCAGCAGCAACAGCAGCAGCAGCAGCAGCAACAGTAGCAGCAGCAGCAGCAGCAACTGTTAATGTAGTCCTGGCTGAGTCCAAAGTATACCATTGTTATATTTGAAGCACAATTCGAGTTCTTTTTGTGGCTTAGAGCCCAGGGCGAGGTTTTGATTTGCGCTGTTGGCATCGCTTTTCACGTTTGGTCGCATTCGCATTTTTACTGGGAACTTGTCCAATTTGCCATTTTAGCTGTCAACATTTTTCAGGGCTTTCAGCTGTTCTCGTCGGCCACAAGGAGCTGCTTTGATATTGCATCCCTTGACATAAATATCAGATTTCTTTTGGCTAAAATATCAACGGCATTGCTTGCATTTCAGTGGCCGCCCCTCCACGCCCCACTTCCCTACAAGGACATGCCTTTCCCCTATTTCGTCTGTCTTCTTTATTTCTGTTCGCCAAAGTAATGACAACATAAGTTAACGATTTATTTATTTATTTTTTTGTATCTTTTGCTAGCTGCTTGTTCCATAAAGAAAGACACTGTACAAATGCAATATCCATTGAGGTCCCGCTCAATTTTGTACGTTTGCGTTTCTTTTTGGGATGGATGTTAACGGTATATAAAGTGAATTCCACACCAGCCCACGGCCATTAAGCCAGCCCCACTCGCATCCACAGGATGCGTTCTGCCTTCTGCCTCCTGCCTCCTGCTCCTTTCCCATCCCTTCCGTATTTTATATGGCGCGACCTCTCGCGCTTTTTTGACATTGTCTACTCTTTTACTCACTGAGAGCTCCTTAATGTCATTCGGCTTTTTTATTATTATATGACGATCGCTGCGGAGAACACACATACATGGGGAAAAACAATTGGATAAATGGATTTCTGAGCTCTTGCAAAGAAGAAGAAAGCTCGAGAAAAGTTTGAGTTGAAGCTGATGGCTCTGAGTGTTTGCTTTCTATATCTCTCATACTAATAAATTTAGTAACACAAGACAAATAAATTTTTAGACAAGAGTATTTTCCAAAATATTTAAGAATGAACTTTAGAAAATTTAAAATGAAGAAGTTTCATATTTAATGTATTGTTGTATGTGAATATGAATATGAATTATTAATAAAAATGAATTACTATTATTATTGTCGGCAATGAGAAAATATATATTATGAACTACATTTTTTATGCGAGATATTTAAAATAGGGATTATATATAAAAAAGTACTGTGCTCGACTAAGAGATACCCTGAGCCGCTAGCGACTAAAATTGTTCTGCGGAGCAAATATTGCGAGGCTGAAACGATTTTGTTTATGATCCGATCTTAATGAAATTCTTGGGATATGTTAATTATACTAAGCTACTACAGTATATGATTCGAAACGCAACTTTCTATCTACAAAAAATAAGTTTTTCCCCAAAAATGAAACGGAAAAGGCATTCAAAATCTAAAGAATCCCAAATGTGGGTCTCTCTTAGCTAAATATATATAGCAAGCTTTCCATCCTAGCTCATAAGATGTACGATATATGCTCGATAATCTAAAAATTGGTATCGGTTACAAGCAAATGGAAAGAGTTATCGATAATCCAAAAAAAAAACTCGATATGCGCATGCTATAGGAAAACCTTTATGTAAAATTTTAAGTTTCTAGTTCTTGTATTTGGTGAGATCGACGCGTTCATGCATACGGATGGACAGACAAATAGACAGACATGGCTTAATGGAATCGGCTGTCGCTGCTGATCAAGAATATATATACCTTATGGAATCTACCACGCCTCATTCTGCCAGTTGCATACATTTTGACAAAATATTACACCCTGCTTTGCCATTTTTAATGGGTTCGGCATATAAAACAAATTTAACTGAACAATTTTAGCAACTTTTGAAATAAATGAACTTTTAATTTAAAATATTGGTAAAAACTGATGTGTTAAATATTCATGATCAAGCGCCTAAAGAAGAGATTATATTTATGCATTTAAAACCTAACGCATGTTAATCGGCTCAGGGCATAAAATTTACTCACAATACGCATACAAGCTCCATGCTTTTATTGTATTCATAGATTGCTGCAATTATATGAACAATATGAGGAATATTACTGTACAGTAAATTCAGAAAATAGAGCCAAGTGCAGCACACATGACCTTTCTTAAATATGCAAATGCCAAAAGCAAAGAATGGGGCCAACACCTTCTGCTCCAAGGAATCACAAACACACAAAAACAAGCTCGCAGCTGAAGCTCTCTAACACCGAAATCCGCTTTAAAGACCTCCACAAAGGCATATGGAATATGAATGGAGCAATTATTATTTTCCGACCGAGTGTTATTTTAGCATAATGCTGTGGGTGGAACGATTGGGTCGGTGCTTGGTTGAGAGTCATAGATATAGAATAGAAGGCTTCGTGTGATTTGAAGTGGAGAATTCTGAAACAAAAATAAAGTTTCCTAATGCACTAACCTTGCCAAATAGCATGTTAAGAGAAGGCTAACCGATGACACATTCACACACACACACACACACACACACTTACACAACAAACACCTCGAGCCATATGCCACTGCAGTGGGAGTACATTATAACAATGGCCAAGTGCAAACATTAAAGTGAGTACATAAAATGGTTTCTTTGTGCTTGATAGTCTGCTGGGCTTTTGAGAAAAACTATAAATGGAAAAACATCGAGCAGGAAAAACAAACGAATTTCATATGGACTGGTTGAAAGATGAAGGAAAGGCATTGTGAAGTGAAAAAGTTGTAGTTGAAGACCAGACCGCAAGTCACACACATACACAGAAAACAGTCGCACATATGTATGTCGTATGTAAGTTTGTCTTATGCCGGACAGTTATGGATATGTTACTAAGGCAAACGCACACCCACACACTCACACACACATACTGAGACACACTCTGACAGCCAAAAAAGGGCATTTCATGGAAGATTTAACATTCAAATGTGCAGAAAAAAACAACAGGGGAAAATGTTTGAAATGCTTTGTAGCATATATTTCGAGAGCTAAATAAAACTACTTAGGCGAGTGAATGAACAGGAGTAAGCAACGTGCTGGAGCTTCTCTTCTGCTTCTTAATATGCATTTTGCTTATGTTTATTTATAATGTTGCAGATGATGTATCTGAAGGATACACGCACAATGTAAGTGCGAGTGATGGCAAAATTTGAAAGACGGCAAGTTGTCAGCAAAAGAAAACTAAAATTCAAATTGCAAGCTGAAAGCTTATGAATTTTTATACCTTTATAACACTTTTTTTTACCTATTACAGTACAGCTGGGTGGGTGCTTAACGGAACTCAGTGGTTTTTTAACAGATATGTACGAGTATGTTTGTGTGTGTGTGTGTGTGTGTGTGTGTGTGTGTGTGTGGAACTGTTGTTGTCGGTGATTCTTAATCAGAATATACTGATCTGATATGCATAAGTAAAAGAAAAATAACAAAGCACAGGCAAAACAAAAAGAAATACGGAATAGCAGACGCTATCTGTGCAGTCGTATCTGAGTCCTTGCCTTTAGCTAAAAACCTGACAAGCAAGAACGTAATTTACAAGGCGCGTTTGCATGTCGCTGGACAGGACTCAGGACTCAACCTGAGCTGAGCCAACCCCAAAAACCTGAGCACAGGTTTTAGTAGTTTGTTGCCGTTTTTTAGTAGCTGCACTGTTGTTGTTGCCATTGTTGGCATTGTTGCTGCCATTGTTGGCACTGTTTTGCCTTTCTCATTCTCCACTCGCTCCTTTACTCATATTAAATGCAAAAGTCATTGAGCGCAGGACAGCAGCAACACCAGCAACAGCAGCAGCAGCAAGATAAGAGGGTGTGAGACGGTGTGGAAGGAGCTGCTGCAAAACAACAAGTTTATTTCCACATCCTTGGACATGAGTTTGCTGTAAAATTTCGTGTTGATGATCTTACTAGGTTATGCATTAGATTTTCGAGCACCCCCAGCTTAACCCCTCAATCCCCTTTTTCGCTCACTTTTTTATATTTCATCCCCTCTCCATCTATCTCGCACACACACACACACACTCTGTCTTTCTCATTCTGGCTTTCAATATCGCCGTAACCTGTTCTTTTACTTCCGCTTGCAGCATTTGTATTTCCTGTCCATGTAACTTTGATTTTTTGTTTGCTGTCTCTTCGTTAAATCTCGCCAGCAACATGCACAGAAATTGTTGCTGCTTTTGTTGCTGTTGCTTCGTCTTTTATGTTTATGCAAATTGAAGTTTTGTGCTGCTGCTGTTAACTAATAAATATTAAGTATACGCGCCCGGGTCCTTGTTCGTTGTCGGCACACAAATTGAAGCATTTGGAAATCTTTTAGGATTTGTAGTGGCCCATGTTCGGCTTGAGCTCAGATTTGTCGATGCAGTCGAAATTAATGGACGTTCCACTCACCTGCTGATGCACTCTAATGGCCGCTGCAGCGATGGCTCTCAGCGGCAACACAGGCCGCGGCGGCGGCGTTGGCGGTGCTCTTGGAGGCAGCGGCCCGGAAATTGGCAGCTGCACCTGCAACGGAGGCAGCGGTGCAGCCGGTGGCTGGTAGTGGCACTGGAATGCAAGTGGCAGCAAGAGCGGCGGAGGCCGCGGCGGAGGTGGCGCAGGAGTTTGTCTAAATGACGGCGTCGATTCTTTCACAGGCCCCGAGGGAGGCGCCTGCTGCACTGATTGGTGTGGATGAGGCTGCGACTGATGCTGTTGCGGATGCGGCACGGGAACGCTGAATGGCAGAAAAAACATGGGTGCCGCATTGTTGCCACTGTTGTCGCTGTAGGTAGGAGCGGGCGGATTACTATGAAGGCCTTTGCTGCACTTACTGAGGCTCAAGCCGTTGCTGTTGCAGCTGCTGTGGCAATGTGTCGTCCCTGCTGCCGATTGACCATGGTAATTTCCACCTGCTTGCTGCTGCGCAGGCGTCGCTGCTGCTTCTCCACAGGTGAACGACTGCATCGGCTGTGTTGCTCCTGTTTGTTGCAGCGCAGTGATGCAGCTGATCTGATGGGGTGGCTGCTGCTGCTGCTGATACGGATGCTGCTGCTGCTGATAAGAGTGCTGCTGCTGCTGATAAGACTGTTGCTGCTGCTGATAGTGTTGATGTTGTGCAGGCGACTGCCCCACGGCAGGCACGACCTGTGGCGGTTGCTGCATGCGTGGCATAGGCAAATGCTCATAGCTTTGCCGGCAGCAGCGACACTCCTGGCAGCAACCAGTTGCTGGCGGAGGCTGGTTGCCACTGTTGCCGCAACAATTGCTGCTGCTAGGCACAACATATGGACTACCATTGGATCGAGCTGCGCTTGAGTAGTTCACCTTGGGCGCCTTGCCAGCAGCTGCCGGTGTCTGCGTTGGCTGCCACTGAAGGGCGCATGGCAGGATGCCCATTAGGCGAAGTCCCACGGCCGGACTGGCCGCCGGTCTGGAAGATGGGTTGTCTATTTTGGAGGCGCCCTTTCGATTTGGTTAACTGTAACATAGAGATGATAAAACTGATATAAATATTGGTTTCGAGACAACTTAATATAGGACATAGTGAATGGTAGTGAATAATTAGTTGACACTCGAACATAGTTTTCTTCTTTACCATACAATAACTAAGAATGTTCTACTCATTATGCTTACAAATACACAGTCACACACACACACCAACACACTTTATACAGGATAATAATTATTTTAGTGTAAGACATACGATCTTTCAACATTTTTGATCTCATAGTTATAGCAGCTAAGAGTTTTGATTTATTTTTGAAGTGCATTTTTTATTTATAATTGCGTACTATAATTGAAAACTTATTTTGATATTTAGAATAAATTTATTAATAAGCACCAAACAGAATTCTTTTCGTTCCAGTGCGACTTCTTTTAGTACATTTTCGTTTATAAGAAGCATCTGGAAGGTCTCTCTCAAGCATGTAACTGTCGTCTGACATCGTTAAGACGGTAATCTTTCCTTTCTACCATATTTCTAATACCTTGCTTAAATCATCTACCTTGCCTGTAGTTCTCATCTTCTTAATTTTCTGGAAAATAGTAGAGCTGAGAATGATTGAAATGTACCTTAAAACTTATTTAACAGCCTAAACACCCTTTCGACGATTTGTTTGTAGTTAAGGTATTTGTTATTGCCTAAAAATCTCTTTGACATCTTTCAAAGTCCATTCTTATCTTTGAGACTTTCTCAATGTTGAGAAGAGTTTCAAATTAAGCAAAAACTTCATGTTCTAAAAACATTTTTCGTTTTAAAAAACTATCTGAAATTTTGAAAATTTTTTAGTTTATTAAGTTAGTAGAAAATCATTGAAATCATTGTAAGCAAGTTGTTGATGAAACATTATTCCAACATGTGTTTATATATATATATATATATATATATATATATATGTACATGTATGTTAAGCATGAATATGTATATATATACATATATTAAATATCATCTTGTGCTTTAATTTGAAACATTGAAAATCCAACTGTCATATGGTTAAAATGACATTTTATATATATATACATATATATATATATATATTTTTTTTTTTTTGCCTTTAACATATATATGCACACCTTGAATTAATAAGGTATAAAACTCAGGCACATTAATTTTTGATAAGGCAATGAACAATTCAACCTGCGTCCTTCGTCCCTTTTCAGGTTGGCTCTCAGTAATTTATGAATTTGTGCGCGGAAGCAAAACCTTCGGCATGCTTGATTACAAATTCGACTCCTTAAAACAATTTTGCAAAAACAATGCGTAATTTCTGCTCCTCAATTCAGGTGCTTTGAAATTTTGCAGGCATAACAAAAACATTCATTGTTTTTGTTCCGACTTCATATTCTGCCTACTGTTCGGCTGCGTCTGCTTCTGCTCCTGTTGCTTATGTATTCAACATCCTCCCACTCAACGTTCTCAACGTCGACTGCCCGATGGGTTGCCAGTCGTTAGAGACTCTCAGAAATCACTCAAAGTTTTTCAGAAACGAGAAAACCAATTTTTCAGCTGAGTGCATTTTAATTTGGTACAACACGGTTGTGTGCTTGTGCTTGTGCCTGTTGAGTTTTCCCCCCTCCGCCCTTGCAGTCCAGCTCCACATCATGCCAGCAGTGTGAAGACCAGAAATACTATGGATGTGGAACATATGGTACGGTCGTATGGCTGTTAAAAAGGTTTGCTTTTCATTTCGGCACGCCTGAAATGGCAACTTTGACAAACAGCAATAACAGCATCCAGCAACTAGACAAAATGCTACTTGCCATGGCTCCCACTTTCTCACACCAGCTAAATTGGCAGCACCTACACCCACCCCTCGCCCCACCGCCCTCTCCTAACTGCCTGCAATTTGGCTACCGTTGTTGGCTTCTTTTTGCGTTCTGCTTCCTTTCACGCACCTCGAAACGAGCCCAAAAGAAGCCAAACAATGGAATTTGTAATGTGAAAAACAGGTAAATATGTCCAGCATCAGATTCTCTGCCAATTGCTCCTGTGCCAGCCATTGTTTTGCTATTCATTAAGTTGCTGCAACACTTTTTCCAGTGCTTCTTCTACTTCCTCTCTTAGTGTCTAAGTTATGGTGGCCAAAAAGTCCAATACTGTTACTGCCCGGCTTTTTTTATACCTTTAATAGACAATTATAAAAAAAAGCATGTCCGCTTTAAGTGGTATTTACCTTCATATGTACATATTTCTGAAATTCATTAAAATATCTTATATTATTAATTATTTAGAATGTTGCATTTTGTGTTTAATCCAGAATGTGTACCTATTATTCTTATCTTTGCCAATCTGCACAACAACTAAACATTTATTTACATTAATTAAGTGATGTTTTCCTTCTTATGTATATACATATATTTCCGATTCATTAAAATATTTTTTATCATCAGTTATATATAAAGTTAAAAGTGCATTGTATAGTCTAAAATCTGTATTTAATATTGTTATCTTTGCCAATCTGCATAACAACTAAACATTTATTCACATTAATTCTTGTCAAACTGCATAAAATAATCCTTCAAAGGCTCGTAAGTACTGCAACTTTCAGTTTAATTCTTAGCCTTGTTACCTTTGCATAATCTCTAAAAATGTTAACATTTGCACTTTTCTAATTTGTAAAACATAACAAACTCAGGTCTAAGCTAGGCACATATTTCAGCTGGCTTGCCACAATATTCGAGTCACCTTTTGGGGCTCAAGCACATTGTTTTGGGGCCATTTAAAATATTTTCTTATAATTCCATAAATACTTCAAACGCACAATGAAAATATTTGCGCAAAATTAAAAGAAAACAAAAAACTCGCAGCTCAAGATCAAAAGTTTTCAAGTGCTGCAGGCCCCCTGCATATACATATATATATCAAATAGTTTGTGATACAACACAGCAGCAGTTGCAACAACCAACATATATATATATATATATGTATATTTTTAGTATATTTATATATATATATGTATATATATGGGAAAGTAAGTACAATAAGTTTTTGGCGATTGAACTGGCAGCATCGAAAACTTTTGTTTGTGCAACAATATGCCAGAGTGCTTAATTTAAATTTTATGAAAATATGTTTGCTGGAGAACTTATCTAAGCTAAGTAAGAATTTCGAATGTGTAGCTTAATTACAAAGCGTATAGCATGCTGACCGAAATACGTGTAGTATTTCGACATGGAAAGTGAGTTAGTTTTAGTGAGTTTTTTTTTTTTTTTGTCCAAAGAATATTTGCGAATATGGAAGACAAGCCTGTTGTTGTTGCCATTGCTGATGCTGTTGCCGTGGGAGATTCATGAGCCACTTGCACAAAAGCCAGAAATACATAAAAACTTTGAAAAAGAATTTGGTAACATCAAAGCAAAAATTTTTAATGAATTTCTTGGCCAATCCCGAAAGCTTCCAAAACGCACCACACGCAAATGTAAAGGCAAGGAGGGGCTGCAGGCGGGGTTGAACGCTCGTACAGTTCCTGAAGCTGTGTGGGTGGGGCGGGGCTTTTAGCCCCCCGGTCTGGGCAGTATGGACAACACCCTTCTTTGACCATGGCACGGAAATCGTGTTGCTCGTTCGTGGCCTTAATTAAATTTAAATATTTTATCACCGAAAAATTGCCAGGCGGCAGCAACTGCACAGCGACAACAACAACAGTAACAACAACAACAACAACAGCAGCAGCATCAAGATGAAAAGGGTGCGGAAATGTTGGCAGTGTTCGCATGTGTGTGTGAGTGTGTGAAGGTATGTGTATGTGTTTCTGTTTGTGTTTGGCTTTATAGGTGTGTGTGTGTGTGGTTGTGTGTGTGTTGGCGAGTGCAGACAGCCAAAAAATACTGATGTGGGTGTATTTTTCATTATTTGCCAAGCGCTGCAACTTTTTTGTTGCCTCACTTCACATACTGGCGCAGACCCCACCGCCTCCCCCGCAAGGCCTTGGTCCGCTGCCTTTGCCACACTTCATATTCAATTGTGTTGAATAATTGCCATACGGTTTTTTGACCAACGGTTTTTGACACTTGCCTAAAAGGACACACACACACGCGCCCAAGTGACGCACCCCCAATCCAATCGCCACATCCAGCCTCCCCGTGCCACATCCAGCCCTTGGCAAACGCTGCCCTTATGCCGCATTTGAAGTTGAACTTCCCTTTAGGGCTCCCGACCAAAAAATGAGCAAAACCATTCAACAGAAGCTGAACGACTGTAGAACTGCGGACCCCTGACCACGGCGGCAGCGGCAACAACAACAGCAACAACAACAGCAACAACAACATCAACAAAACATGCCAAAAGCGTTTTTTGAAATATCTTTGTAAATATTTAAAATGTTCCGCACATGCGGGTACTTCAATCATGCACCAAACTGATTTGAGGTGGGAGGGTAGGGTGATATACTGGTCGGTCTGTTGCTGTCTGTTGGTGTCTGTTAGCTTAGGGGGCAGCAGCAGGGTTGGGGCATGACCCTTGTCGCAGGCGTAAGTTTTAAATAGTTTGTGTTGGCCAATGTCAGCATACAATTTGGTATTCATAAATTAATGAAGCATCAGGCAAAAAATCTTTTTGGGTTGTAAAGTTTTTCCATAAATTATATACTAGGGGCCAACTGAAAGAACGAGATTTAAATAGGGTATTAAAATGAGTAATCTGCTTAGTATTTCAAAATCTATTGCATTTAGTTTATATTGTAATTACAAGCAGAGATTAGAGTAATGCCAATGCAAAAAGTTAATAATGTCAAATTAAAAATGCATTCGATTTATTTTAAGGTGGAACTACAAAATGATTTTTAATTGTTTTTTGTTTTTTTCTAAACTAAGCTTGAATACCTGCAAATGTATTATTAATAATGAACATTATAGTGCGGATATTTATGCGAGTTTAAATACTCTAGTCTAGGATAAAATACTCTTTTAAGCAAATGGGAAAGAAACATCAATAAAATAAACAATGCTGATTTGATTTTCCCATTGCAAATATTAAATAAAGATGATCAAATTAGCTAATCCGAAACTCTTTCAAAATAGTAACAAAAGTCAGTAAATTCAATTAAATGTGTTCCGAGTTTAGCCTCAAGCTAAAGCACGTACACTACTTTATTTATTTGCTTTTTGATATATTCTTGACATCAACTGTGGTCTTCGTTCTGTTAAGAAGTATTTGTTTTTGGTGTAGAACACGCTTTTTTTACAAACATTTTCTACCGACTATATTTATTTTTAATATGATAAAAGTATAAAATCCGATCAAATAAAACAACAAAAAAATAAACAAACGTAGTAATTATCACCACGAAAAGCGATGGAATTACAATTGAATTTATAATACAGATACCTCAAGGCATTATAGATATAGGAATACTTATAATCGTACTTGTACACCGATTCATAAATATAAACAACAACACAATTTAGTGAACTCAATCTGAAAACTTAAAGTTTACTATTCACTATTCATATCGGTTTTTTTTGTTTTGATTTTCCTATTTTCTGAAATTGTCAAAAGCTATAAAATTTAAAAAGTTGTCAGCTCTAAACTAATTTTTATTTCGTTCCTCATATTTTGAATATTTATTGAATATTTAAAATAATAATAGCTTCTACATACATTTATATACTCAATATTCATAAGACCAATAACATTTTAATTAAAAATTTATTGATTATCAGTTCTTTTTATAGCGTTGATTAAAATTAGATTTGAAATTAATTACGTAAGTAAAACGAACCAACCAACATGTAAATATAAACAAAACACAATCATTAAATTTAGCATTGCCTTTTACCTTTTACCTTTTACGGAATAATGTTGAAATAGATGCAAGTTTAACTATAACTAAGTTTAAAAAACATTTTAAAAACTTTTTTAAATCCACAATACAAATTATTTAATCTTATAAATAATACTTTTAAAGCTGAAAGAAGAAAAAGAAAGAGCGATTCAGCTTTGCAAATCTGTCTCAAAGTATATCGTATCAATATAGATCGTAGTTTTCAATATATATGTATTTTTGAACGCTACGTAGACTTTTATTTTTTAACCATAATGCTATTCATTTACACGAGTATTTGCATTAATTTACATACTTTACATATATGTAGATATATGTCTAGGGTTAACAATAATGTGGTTCGTATACATTATTATAAACTAAAGCACAAATAATGCCGCTCTAAGTAGCAATATTTATATATAATATATGTACCGTTTGATATAAATCGAATATTAAACTGCTGAAATAATTAAAAATGTAATCTCTTATAGCAAATTGTATTAATGAACTATTCAAGAACTGCTTAACTAGAAAAACCGAATTATATATATATACCATCTATCTATACATAGTTTAATCCAGCTTAAAGTAGTAGTAGTAGTAGTTATGTCATAAATCTTTATATTTCATCTCTTTTAAGATGGAACACTTTTTAAAATAAAACAGATTTAACTATTTATAATATAAGGATAACAGAAATATATAAAAAATATATTTATGATTATTAATTGATTAACACTTAGTAGTCGAACTGAACTTAACTTTGAATAGACACCAATCTAAACAAGTAAGAAAATTTTGTAAGTAGAGTGTGCTCGATAAAAAGATACCCTAAACTACTGCAGACACACGCAGTTAACAAATAAAATTGTACTGCAGAGGCTACAAGTTTTTTGTTTATAATATAATCTTAATGAAATCGTTTGATATGTTACACTAAACTATGTATATGTTTTGAAGCGCAATTTTCTATCTTTAAAAATTAGTTTTTTTTCACAAATATGGGGGGAGGTATCTAAAATCTGAATCTGTATGCAAAATGTGTGTCTCCCATAGTTGAATTTACATATAGAAAGATGGACACCTCTATCTCTTAATATGTAGGAGAAATGCTCGAAAAACTAATACGTTTTATCGATAACAAGCAAGCAAATTAGTTATCGATATTCGAAAACAAACTCGATATAGCTCTTGTAGTTGCTGAGATCAACGCGTTCATACATACAGCCAGACAGATTGCAAAGCATTCCGATGAGATAATAGAACAGACGGATAGGATCAACTCGGCTGTTAATGCTGACTAGGAATATTTTAAATTACTTTTTGGGGTCTCCCAAGCATCCTTCTGCCTGTAACATACATTTTCACATTAGCATTATACTCTGTTTACTCATTTTTAGGTTCAGGGAATAAAGACAATTTTTAATGTATATTTTTTTCAAGACGAATTTAATTCACTTTGTGATCATATAAAAAAAGTTGATATCTTGTTCTCTTTTTCTAGCTTTCGACAATATATTTGTTTATTTTTTTTAATTAGAATATAATATAAATGAAAACTATCAACACAGTTCTTATTTAAAAAACAATATAACAATACAACTTGCGACTCGATATACTTGTTGTTCCATTACCCAAAAAATTGTCTGTTCAAAGTGATTTTTTACCAATGCTTTTTTACTTATGTATAAAAAATGAACATGCGTTAAATAATTATACAAACTTTATCGTCCGTGAAATTAATAAATTAACTTGAAATAATATTGAGGCTTTTAGTGGAAAAAAATAATATAAATTAAAATATTTAAAAAAAAATCGTAATTACTCGTATTAATTATTTATATTTTCGTGAAAGATCAACGTTGAGCATTGCAAAGCATTCCGAAGAGTCTCTCGGCTGTTTGTTTGTTGTGCTTTGAGCAAGAAGCCACAACAAACACGTAACCAGGCCAAGCGACGGCAAGTGGGAAAATGAAAAACAAGATACACCGGGAGGAAGCAAGTAGAGAGCGCAGCTACTCACACTTATTCGCAGGCGCAACACAGCTGCATGAGCCGACGCGCCTCTCAGTTGCCTACACTAACACAGCAGCGGCAATGGCACGCACGCACACACATACACCGATAGAGTCGAATGAGTGACACACTTAGTGTTGTATCGAACTCTTTTTGCAGAAGCACAACAAAACTCGCGGCGCTGGTGACAACAAACAACAACGCAACAGCGCAAGGATATACGCACTTTCACCGTACGCTCGGCTGCTCGGGCCAGGACAATTTGTGCAGACGTTGACGTTGACTTTGAAGCGAAACGCAGCGTCTCGTGTCGACGAATTAACACTGAAGAGCCAACTCGGCGGTCGGCGCTAGGTAGTTCAGTTGGCCCTGGCAGAGCCGCAGCAGCACCAGCACCAGCACCAGCACGCAAAAAGTGGACTCACACACAAGCAGACAAGCTCGCACACACATACACACACACACACACACTTGCAAACATTGGCCAACCCAAGCAGGCAACAAAAAATTCAACCAGCCAGCTATAAAAGGCGCACTGTGGTTGACATTATCATGTGCAACTAAATCACATGCACACACAAATGCATGCCGGCGTGCAAATGTGTGTGTCTGTGTGTTTGTTTAAAAAGGAAAGCTGCGTCTATTCCCCATCCTCATACTGGGCTCGTTTTGTCGCACCGCCCCTTTATGCGCTCATTCGCTCGTACAATGCGGCGTATGAGTGAAAACACACACATACACACACTCACACACACTCTGTAAAGTGTCCGCCCCCCGATCACCGCTCGAATGTCCCATTCATGGCATTTGATATGCTAATTTGCACGATTCCGCTGAAGATGCTTTGACAGAGAGTCGCCAGTGGGAGCACCAAAAGACGAAGTCACCACCAGCTGCTGCTCAGCCGGGTCCCTCTAGCCGTCGTACTGCTGCAGCGAAAGTATTATGCGAGAGCAGCTCTTCGCCTGACCCAAGTTTCGCTCTGTTTTGATAGCTCTGTCATCACAGCTCATGGTGCACCGCGTGGCGGTTTGTTAAAGGCGAAGTGTGCCCTACAATGTACAACAAGATCTTATAGATCGTGATAAAAAATAGGATAAGCCTCACTCGCATAGCTTGAATCGAATACAATTATTGCCAATTATATGTAACAATTGCTTGGAAAAACATAAATTGAATTAATATTATTTCATTGTATTTAATAATATGACATATCTTTAAATCATAAGGTTAACTCAATAAAACACACATTTAATTGTTAGGTTTTATTAATAGCAGCGCATTTCGTATGTCCAGCAAACCTATAGAAACGTGTGTTTGTGTGTGTGCGCACGAGCAATCAACCACCATTGCGCACGAAATCGAAGCATACTTTCGTGCGCTCTCAGCTCTCAGCATGCTGCACTCCGACTCACTAACACAATCACAAGCGCCAGTAAAACGTCAGCAGCAACCGCAGTGCTGCATATACAGCACAGAGGCGGAGTCTCAACTCTGCACTATATAGAGACAACGGATGCTTATATACCAAAAGGGAGGTGGCTGCATACATATATTCAATGCATACACGGCAATATATTCAATAGCTGCGCTCGACAAAATGGCGGCAATCAGTATTTCACAGCACTGATTGACAAATAGTTAAAATATAAGACCCCAGCGATAACGACGCCACTGCGCCTTGTTTACCATTTGTTTAGGAGGGGTTAAGCGGCACAATACAAGACCAGAACGTAAACATAAACACGATACAGAATAAAACACGACGCGGTGTTGCGGCGCACACCGAGAGCGAAAGTTGTTGCTGCCTTGTATCGCAGTTACAGCCGACGAGGTCGACGAGCACATACACGCTGTATTTTCTCTCTCTCGGCTGCACAAAATACAAAATACGATACAATGCAACAACAACCTGAAGAAATTGTGGGCGCTGTGGCACCCACAGCCGGCATATCCTTGTCATCCTGTTGAACGCGGCAACCCTCGTGGGTAACCGGCGTCCACTTTGACAGCGAATGGACACTATCGTCACATTTTTGGCAGGCACATGTGACATTATCGGTCTGATCCCATGCACAATGCCAGCACAATAGCTGCTCCCAAAAATAAAATAAAATTTAAAAAAAAAATCGTCCACCGGCCAAAAAGCCATGAATAATATTTGCAACTTATCTTCGCAGACAGTCGACTTCCTGCACATTGACAAATTATGCAAATTTCAGCTTTCAGATTTTCTGTGTAAACATTTACTTTACTTTTCAGTGCAGACGCTGCCATCTGCCATCCAAGGCAAGACCCAAGTCCCCGATCCCAGTCGCCCACTTGACATTCGTTAAAATTTCTTATCGCCCGCTTTCATTAACGTGCGTCTCGCCCTGGCCAGAGACCTTTTAATTGTCCTGCAAATTAGTCGCCAACAGCGCGAGGAAAGCGCGACCCAAGGCACCAAAAAATCGTGAACAAAGTTGCTTTTGTTTATTTACCAACTGCTGCCGGGTGCTGCAGATCTCCACTTCCAGCTATAACCACATTGATATACAGGACATCGACCGTATGGCAGATGTTCAAGGAAATGAAAAGCAAACAGCGCCCTGGCATGTGAGCCGGTGCGTTCTCCGCTGTAATTTTTAAGCGGCGCTCGAGAACGTGCCTGTCGAGGATTAGCCCCAGACACGGAGCAGACGCCATCGGGCAGCTGTTGAGTGTCAACTGTGCCGCCGGAAACGCTCAGCAGACTGGACTCCACACATTTTTTTTAGGAACTTCTCACTTAATTCCCATCAAGCAGCCACCCAAACGAATGCTAATCGATTGGCCATGGACTATGGTGAAAATGAAGGTCTTTAAAATAAATAAAGCCCTTAATTCCAAGGGAATACTTAGTGATAGATAGGCCACTGCTATGGGTTGGCCATAAATTGTATTCGCTGACAAAAACGAAGTACTTAATTCTTTACATTATTCAAATATATTTATTACATATACCGCACTAAGTTGAGAGCTCTTTGTATTCTATTTCAGTATGCTGGATAAATTTCAGCCACCTCCTGAAGGATTATTCTCTATTGCTCGATATTAATAAAACACCTTTACTCATTGAAACAAAACGAAATTAACGCTGGAAGATATTATTACAATTTTTATTATAATTTAAACGAAATAGAAATACGCTGCCAATTATTGGTATCTCCTCCTATTTATGATACGGAAGACCGGAAAAAAAAAACTATTGTTAAAGAATTATCAAAAGATATTAATATTCGTTTTACATGCATGACATTCCAAAGCATGAAAATTTAATTTTAAAACCAAAGATCCAAAACAAGATACAAATATACAGATATTGCAATTTCCATTTACTATATTTATTTATATGTATTATATATATCCATACACATATTTCTATATTTTGTTTTTATTTTAACGAACTATAAGTCTCATACTTAAATTTCATTTCTGGAAAAACTTTACTATATTTAAATTACTGGTAAGGTCAATAGTTAGCGATCTACCTTCTAGCCTTAAAATTGCCCAAAATTTGTATTCTATGAATACAGAATTTTCCAAATTACAATATTATGTATAGCTTATATAATAAAGTTCATATTCCAAGTTCGGGTAAATAGACAGACGGATTTCGAACAAAATCAATATTACATTCCCAACTTTTGGAACAGAGTATTAAAATAGAGATTCAGACTACTCCAAGGTTTGTTTGTTTATTTATTTTCCCAGCTGAACACTTTACTCTAAATTTCTTATCTGCTAAATTTCCATCATCTCAGTTCAAGCCCATTCACCCTTCGTTTCAGCATCTTCGGCCCTTACTAGAGCCATAATAAAGTCAATGGGTTGTCATTAACATAATTCACAAATACTTTCAGTCAGCGCCTCGCTTCTTGCTTCTCGGTCCTTGGTCCAATGTCTGGTACTAAATGTCTGTTAATTTGGAGCGCAGTGAAGACTTTCTTTGGAAGCCATTGCAACATTTCATTTATTGCTTGGCAGCAGAAGACAAAATGGTTGTTGCTCTAATTGAAAAATTATTGGGCCATAAAAAATGTAGAACGCATAAAAAATATGTTTGTTGCCTTTCAACGGCAACGACGCAACTTTTGCAGCTGAACGCGACTTAAACGCGAGTTTAATTAACTTCAGAGTTTTAAGTACTTTTAACCCCCTTTGCACCCCTCGCAACGCTTGTCAAGCTATCACACTGTAAATTTAATTCATATTTTGAATAGTTGTGCGAATTCGCGTATGTCTCCAATGCACATGAAATACGCGACATTTAATGACAAATCCGAGTTGAGTTTCAACCAACTCATGAACTCGTCTGCTGATTTCTTTATTCGAAGTCTCTCAGGGAAATAGGAAAACTTTTTGCATATTTAATATTTATTTTTGTTTAAGTTTTGTTTATATCTTCCAGTAAGATTTTAATAAAGATTTTTGCATGCAAGGCTTAAATATAAAAATCAGGTTAATGCAATAATAGAATTTTCTAAATGATTTACACTTCGGCTTGTAAAAATACTTCCATATACACAATTTTACATAGTTTTAGGATCGAAGAATCAGCCTTAATTTGAATTAAGAAATAAAAATTAAATAAGGTAGATAAAGTTAAAAATTGAGGTTCTGTTAAATATCTCTTTGTGGACATTAAGGAATAAAAAGTTGAAACAAATTTTTTGTAAAGGAATTGTTAGTAAATAATTTATCTTTTTATATGAAGTTCTTATAAACAAATTTGTAGATTACCTAAATAATTTTGTTAATGACGAATTCTACGTGAACGCTTAAAATTTAATTTATATTTGTATACATAAATATAGTTTGTAGTTAAGTAAAATAAAAATGTGGGTCTTGTGTTCTGCTCTCATGTATTCATCAAACTTAATTTATTTTTGTATGCATAAATATAGTTTGTAGTTAGGTAAATAATAAAAAAGTGTGGGTCTTGTGTTCTGCAAATAGTAATTTCTGCTTTTCGAGAATGAATTTTCACTGGATAAGCAAATTCGTCAATTCAATTCGCGTTATCGATAAGTCAAGTTTATAGAAACCTAATACATTACTCAGTGAAAGAAATTGGCCAATATTTTTCTGAAGGGTGGCTTGTGAAAGAAATATTAAATGAGATCTCAAAAAATAATGAAAAGCATGTGCATAGATTTACGTTTGCCGCAATATCTTATGTTTATCAAATTGATTTTAAACTTTATAACAACATTTTATAGAATTCATTCGATACCAATTTTTTATTTGTAAGCTTGGAAAGCATTAAAGCATTGTTAAGACTTCAACGCCAATGCCAAATATTAAATATGAATATCTAATTCAACTTATAAAAGACTTGCCCCAAGACTCTCTTGCAGACTTTCATTTTAAGACAATATTGTTTAATAACAGACAAATTTTTGCTTGACGCTCAGAAATGGTCAATCGAAAATTAATGAATGCGACAAAAACAAAAAAAAAATAATGATAAGAATACACAATAGCCAAAGGTAAAAAAATCAAAACGGTTCCGCGATTATATATTCTCCCGGATCAGGTGTATCTATAAAAAAAAAATGTGCTAAACGGCTTACTTTATTATTTAGAATAAGAGTCAATGTTCTTTTTTATGTATCCTACAAAAGTATATTTTTTAATAAAATTCCCTAATGTACACAGAGATGAAATAAAGAAAGGAGACACAAAAGGAATGAGAGAGACTGAGAGGAAGATAGGGAGCAGCGAAAAAAGCATTTTGCAAAATTACCCTTAAAACAAAAATGCATTATTGTCATCTAAAATGCAAGCATGCATTATCCTGTCACAAGTCCTTTGAGAGTTGGCTTTTTGTGTTGCCGTCGCCGCTTTCTTCTTGAAGTTGGTTGGCATTCTTTTTCCCCTTGTTGTTGTTGTTGTTTTTTTTTTTGTCTTTTTGTGCGAAATGCAACAACGTTTATTATATGCCACACTGCCCGCCATGCCACACCCACAACGAATGAAGTTGGGTTCGTGTCCTTCATAAGCCAGAGACTTGGGATCAATTTGCCTGCAGCAAGAAACCTTTTTACTTGCGCATGCAAATATGGCAAACACACTCGCAACTAAACACTCCACTCCGCTCCTCCCCCCATATTCCAGCCCTTCAACTCTCTGAGCACTCAGCTCCACCGCTGGCCATCGGCCAACTGCGTCTCGTGTTAATACTGCGTTCTTGAGGGAAATTATCAGAGCTACAGCGGCAGTCAGAGTCGAGTAAGAGCAGGAGTAGGAATCGGGGCTGGAGCCAGAGCTAAAGCCAGGGCTGGAGCTTGGGTCAATGCTGCTTACATCCACATTCTCGAGCTCATCCGATGCTCGTGTTCAGTTGGGCAAATGGAGAATTTGCCAAATTACATATTGAAATATTATTGCAGTGTGCCGAAAATTGTATTATGTGTCCCCGTTCCTGTTCCCATTTCAGTTCCCCCTCCGTTCACAGTGTCTGTGTCCAAAGTGCGAATTTGACAATTTTTACAATGGTGCAATCCGATGGCAGCCACTGACTGGGGACATTAGACCCTCGAAATTGCTTTCAAATTATTTTGGCAGCTGCGCCATTATGGAGGTTGGGAACTTTGCTTACTTGCTAACTTGGCCAGCTTCGCGCTGGTTTCCGGCCCGGACTGATGCTTGTGTGCAATTTGTGGCCAGGGCGCAAGGATATTGAAAAGAAATTATTGGTTATTTTTGCATGCGTTATGGCATTCGAATCCTCAAGGATAACAATCATGCCAACTGGCCATCCGAAATTGCACCGCTATATCCAATGGCAGTACAATAGAGCGATGGGTAAGCCCTAATAAAATATACATTCTACCATCGAATCAGCGAATTTAATTTAAGTCTGGCCACAAAAATGGTAAACAATTTATTTTCCCTCGTTATTAAACTCTAACATCATCGAAACATAGACAATTAGCTCAGAGGCTTCATAAAATAGTACAAATTTCGACGAGAATACCTTTTGTGCACAAACACATACATATTCAAATTTAAAGAGTAAGAGGAAAAAAGAGGCAACAGGAGAGCAGCGGGATAGACAGACCGTAGCCGCAAATTGAAAGACAATAAATGTGCGCAGTCATATGGAAAATTGTGATATTCACACAATTTAATTAACATGAATAAATATTGTTACAAGCGGGCGGGCTAGACTGGTTTAACAACAACAATGACAACGACAACGACAACGACGACGACAACGACGGCGACGACAACAACTAGCAAACCAGCTAACGAGCTGGCCAACGTGGCGTATGAGTGACGACGAACATTTGATTGTCTGTATGCAAAGGCAACGACAAACAAAGCGCAAACAAATCGAGAGAATTGTTGAGTTTTGAAAGCTGACAATTCAAAAGGCCTCCAACAGACAGTCACGCCACGCTTTCCCACATTCCCCCCTCACACTGCTAACCCAAGAAACCCGCCAAAACCCGGCAGCTCGACACTCGAGAAGTCCTCGCTGCCAACGACATCATAAATCCCTAAAATCTCGTTTGTTATTGTTTGAAACTCGACCTCATCAGCGGCAATGAAAGCCAGATTCTGCAACCCCCGCTCATTGACATCCACTTCAATTCCAAGCAAGAATTCCGGCTAATCAGAGCGTTTGCCGGAGCTAAGCGCGAGTGTCACGCCTCTTTCCTATTCCACTCAAGCAAAACCAGAAGCAAATCTCACGGGCTTTTCAATTCCTCGTTTTGGGTAAAACTTTCTCTAAACGGATGAGAGCAGGGGTACTTAGAGTCCGTGTAGATGGGTTTTGTTTCTATTCTCATCTCAGTTGTTTCTATGCAAAGCACAGCTAAATGTTGCCATATTTTATTTGTATGGATATAGATTATCTATATTTTATACACGACTTTTTTTTTTTTTAATGTATGTAAAAGGCAAAATTAGGGGTGGAAGACCTCATAAAGTATATATATTCCTTATCAGCATCAACAGGCGGGTCGATTTAGCACTGTCCGTCTGTCCGTCCATATGTATGAACGCGTAAATCTCAGCATCCTTAAGAGCTGGAGTCTTGAAATGTTCTATGTAGGTTTTCCTATAGCAGACGCATATCGAGTATATTTTCAATTATCGATAACTAACTTAAATTTTTATGTTTATGTTTTTCGGGCATATCTCCTACATCTTAAAAGTTAGCGGTATCAAACTCACTATATATATGTTCAGCAAAAGGGAGACACATATTTTGCAACCTTCAGACTTTGAATACTTCCATACGCATCCAAATTTTTTGGGAAAATCGTTTTGAAAGAAAAAAAGTTGAGCTTCTAAAGATATTCAAATTTTGCCGCCATTAACATATCCCAAAATTTCACTAAGATCGAAAATAAACAAAAAGTTATGTTGGACGGAGTTAAATTTTGGTAAAGACTTTGAATGCAAGATAGGCCAAAATTGCTTAATAGGAGAAGTACACGGTCTCGGGGTATCTCCTAGTCGAACATATACATTTTTTTTTTTAACTTGTTCACTATAAATTTGTTTCATTTGTTGCTTGCAGTAGTAACAATGGATAACAAAATATTAAGATATAATTAAAGCTTAAAGATTCAGTTAAACATTAGACTATAATTAGAGCTTTAGTTAAAACAACTGAATTTAATTTTCTTTAAAACTCTTCAATTCAACCTTTTATGCATAGGAAATAAATACAAATAAATCAAACCAATTAAGTAAATAGAAAAATATGATATTTTTTCCCGATTTCCGTATGAGATTCAGAAATATGAAAGGCATTCAATATAATTTAAACACCTTTTGCATAAACATTACGCAAATAAATATTTTTTCTCAGTTTCCCAACAATTTCAGTTACAAATTTGTAATTAGTTGCACGATTGAATTGACAAGATATTTACATTATTTTGCTACATTTACATTCCCCAAATTTCTGTTGCTTTCTCCTGTTTCCCATTTCGCATTTCCCATTTTCCCGTTGCTTTTGCTATCTCTTTGTACTTGTCGGCGTCTGTATTAAAATCAATTGTAAAATCAGAAGAAATAAACTCGGAACAGAAGCGTAAACTTTCACGATTCACGATTGAAATCTTTTACAGCCAAATTATGAGCATTTTCAATTTTCCTTTCGCTTTCCCTGTCCACATCCCCACATACCCAGCAAAGACGCAACCAACTGAGCGTGACACAAAAGTAAGGAAAACTTTTGCGCTTACAGTTTCATGAGCAGTCAACAATCGCATCTCTCTGCTGTTGAAGACGTCGATTTGCTACAACAGCAACAGTAACACAAGCACCAGCACCAGCACCAACACCAGCACCAACAACAATCGCAACAGGACCCATAACAATAACAATAACTTGACTGCAAACCTTTCAATACCACGAAACGCTGCCACATTTCAATTGTACTGAGACGTTGCTACATACATATATATACATATATATATATAAAAATTGTTGAAGCAGTTGGAGCCAGTTGGCTTTGGCCTCAAGTCAAGTGTTTGGGTCGTGGGCGTCGGCATAGGACAACCAGCAATAGCAGTAACAACAATCATTGGGATCACAGAAAAAAAGTCAATTGTTGAAGTTAAAGTGAAACTTTTTGAAGAACTTTTCCCAGACACTTGGCTTACCCCAACAATTTGCTTTCAATTCGTGCCTTTATCGCCGGGTGAGACTTTGTGTATTCAGCTGGAGGCCGGCCGCTCTCTCTCATCTCCTGGCCGCCATGAAATTGCCATTGACACGTTAAGTTCCCAATTGTAGACCTGTTCTCCGATTGCCCAGTCTCCGGTCGCTGTTTGCATGTCTCGCCGCGCCGCTAAACGTAGTTTTTCCGCACACTTTGTCCAGCTGCGCTGCGCGTCCTGTGTAGACAGGACCTGTCGTTCCATGTCTTATCTGCAAATTCGTGCGTCTTACAACTTTTTGGAGTCTGGCCGACTTTAAAATTAAAGCAGCCCTTGGTGCACTCTGCTCTGGCCAATGCACCTCATAAAATATATGAAAGTCTCATATTTCAAAACGAAAGTTCATGTTTATGTTTGGGCCAACGTTTTTTCTAGTTGCATCTCAATAAAGTGCAAACTAAAAATAAAAATATAAAGCAAGCCACTTTTAAGTTTGACACCAGCTGCTGCAGCCTGCGGTCAACCAAGTTGCCACGCCTGCCCGCTTGTTGCCTGAAGTGGACGTAAAAGCTTTCAGCATTAATAGCTTGAGTGAGTTTCAATACTATTGACAATATGGCCATTGGCAAAACGCCACACACACACACACACATACATATATATATATATATATAGAAAGCGACCGACACTCGCCAAATTGATGACAGTTTGCCAGTTGCAAAGCCGCAGCAGCATTCGGAGGTCGCTGGGCATGCATATGTGGACCGACCATGGATAAATACATGGAAATAGCTTTAGCTATTTGTTTTTGGTATTGTCAAGCCAAGGGGTAAGTGGGCATGAGTTTGGGTTCTCGGTTATGGGATAAGGAGGAGGCTGAGGGTTGGCGGCCGGCAGGCAGCAATCGTCGCTGTTATGGCTTGTGCCATTTTGGCACTTTGTAATTGCCTTGTTTGCCCCATGTTTTTTTGTACGATTGTTGTTGTGGCGCTTTATGTTGTTATTGCATTGTTGGCAACGCATTTGGCTTCGTTTTTTGTTTTTTATGTTGGGCTCGGGCTTTTGTTAAATCTGTGCCCATAAGCCATGTTTTTATATTTCAATATTTGCACCCTGAATAAAAGCAAATAAAGGAATTATCAAAACATCCTCAACTATACAAAAATAATACTTGAAATTATTTTTACTCTTATACATTAAGCAACATAATGAATATCCTTTGCACTATGAAGTATAGCAAACATCTTGACTATTACAATTTTTAATTGTTTAATACAAATATTATGCTCTAAACAATAAAGAGGTCTTAAATTGAGATTTGATTGTTTTTATACCCTCAACTCATTGAAAATATATAAACAGTGTATAATATTTTTGTAAAAATGTTTTTAGCAGGCAACATTCTCTATTAGGATTAACAGACGATACGACTGAGCCATGTACGTCTGTCTGTCTGTTTGTCTCTTCGTCTCTACGTCCGTCTGTCTGTATTTGTGAATTATATACTCAGAGTATTAGAGTAACAGACTATAAAATGTACAAGTTGGCTAACATTTCCGCACCCGCATATTGACTTTGTTTCCTTTTTTTAGTTATCAATTAGAAGTTTTAGATAATCGAACATACCTCGTACTTCAATTGGTATATTTGCACAACCACAGCGTATGTTTTGCCGGTCGTGGCTTGCATTAGTATATGTGTGTGTGCGTTAGTGTAAGACCGAGTTAAATTTCGGAATGCATGTGCATAAGTATGTTCTCGTGTAACCATATACAGTAGTAAGCAAAACGTGCTAAATAGCAACACAGCTCGCGATTCAAGGTATCTACATATGAATGTTTATGTATATAATGAAAGCCTTTGCTAGACGGGCAACACAACAACCTTAGACTAGCCTGGAATTCCGGCCGGATCCTCTTTGTTTAGTTTGTTATTTTTCCGACTGATGCATGGCATCAGTGGTAACTGATGTCAAGCAGGTTTCAGCCAGCTATTGGCTGTGCCTTTCCAACTTGGAGCAGTAGTGAATGCCATGTTTACGGATTTCGCTTTGAAGGGACAGTACCTCAAGGTCCTGGAGCAGTTTGCTTTTTGAATCGCTGTTTGTAAATTGGACCCTTAAGGAACTATAGTATATATTTCGCACAGGGATTCACTTGGCTAACTGATAAGTTTTCAAGGGAAAGAAATGAATCCAGAATAATGCTGTCATTTGAATTGTCAAATACCTGTTAATCGATAAAGGCATTGTTTGTAACCAACTGTAGATTTAATTTTTGGTATCGCGTATGCGAGATGCGTTTAAAAAGCAAACCAAAAGAATTTTGTTGTTGCGGGAGTACATGTATTAGCCTGGCTTGTACGCTCATTGAAAAATAGACTATTAATATTAATGCTTTTTTTTAATCTTACTTTTAATGTCTGAATAGAATGAGTCTCGTTGGTAACGAAGAAAATAAGATCGTGAAATTTAAATGGAATAAAAGAATTAAAGCATAATTGTATAGCACACAAATAATATACACCTTTTCGTTTAAAGAAACAAATAATGGAAGGATACGATATATGTGATAAATACAATCCTTAAAGATATGTGACTTTATCGACGAATTTGGTATAATCTTAAAACGCTTTATTCATTTTAATATTTCAATCAGGTAAGAAAATGTATATTATATAAAAAGAAGTTGATGCTGATTCTTTAGTTGTCTACTATGGGAGCACAGTGGATAGTATTTTAGTATATAAAAACTGTTCTATACCAGTTTTTATAAGTGAGTTATCCGACAAAACTTGGTAGCAATGGAGAATCTGACTCTTATTATTTTTATTTTAATTCTCTTTATTTTTTTTTTATTTGTTTTATTTTAATTGATTTTATTTTAATTCTCCCTATCAAAATCTCAAAAACTTGGTTAAAAACATCTGATTTATTTGAGATTCTATTGATGTTAAGGAAGATCTCTCTCTCTCTCTCTTTTAGGAAAAAGATGATAAAAGATATTTCAAAATAAAGTGTAGTAGTTGTTGATTGTGGAATACATAAAACATTATTAAATAGTTTTCAGAGTGTAACTAATTTTCAAAGCTACAACAATCACATTTTCTGGTATAACTACGTATAAAAAATGTCATATACAGATGAAGACAGAAAGATCTGCCGAGAATTTCTGCTCGGATGTGCATCTATTGATTTATCTTATGCAAGCCACAAATTATTTTATTTGAATTACACAAGAAAAATGTCGTAATTGTTCCGCAACAACATTTTTGCAATTGAAATGCCACAAGCCTTCATTGTAAGCCAACAGGGCTTAAGCTACGATATAGATATACTAAAATGTATATACATATGTAAAAATATACATATGCATTACATATATATGTATATGTGTATGTATATGTGAAACCCATTGCCTCTGCCTCTGGCAGGGGCAACGGCAGCGGCAGCGGCTGGCCGGCAAATGCATTTAGAATTTATGTGGCACTTGTCGTCGAAAAGCGTCGCGAATTTATTTCTTGTATGCGGTGAACGCTGACCACTGGCCATGGCCACCGGCCCATTGGTCGGTTGCCCGGTCAGCTGCTCTGTTGTTATTGTTTTTGTTGTTGGTGGTGGTGTTGATGGCCTCCGGCCAGTCGAAAGGGGCTTAAGAATATTTTGTGCGGCGTGCGCGCGTCGTTTGTTTTATTGTGATTGTGCAGCCATGACTTAAAAATTTGTCGCGCGCTTTTCACAGGCCCAGTCCCAGTCGCAGTCGCAGTCCGAGTCCCAGTCCCAATGTAAGCAGTACAACAATAAGAATTACAACTAAAACAACAACAACACCAACAACAACAACAAAAGCTGCTGGCAATTTCCGCTGGTGAAGCGACGCTTTTATTTGGCTATTTGTTTGGCTGACGCTGAGGCTCCCAGCAGCAGCGTTTAAACGTGTTTGTCAGCCTTTTGGCCTGGACGGGGCTCAGCTCAAGCTGCCGCTTGATGCATGCGGATTTGTCTGTGGCAGTGCCGCAGCTGAAGTTGGGTCTACACTCTTCACATGCAGTGCAAATTTATCGTTTTTAATTTGCCGCAAAAAAGCGAATGAACAACAGCAGAAGGAAAAAAATTAAAAGGAAAGCGCCAGCAAAAAAGGAATTCATGGCTCAGTCTGGAGCAGGGGGAAGTCGTTGCAACTGGGTGGGGCGTGGTTGAAGAAAAATGGGAGCCGCGTAATGCCTTTAATGGGTTTTGCGTGCCTCAGTCCCAAAGCTCGATTTGCGCGGTTCCGCCAGCCGCTTTGCGTCAACTTATTGGAAGTGATAAATAAAGATTCCGCTTGATACGTTGCAAGTGCGACAGTTGCAACAAACACAGAGCGTATGAGCGATACGCCACTCGCGTCTATATCTGCGGCAGGTGGCGCAATGATTATGTGGTTAACATAAATTTGTTTGGGCCATTTGAATAACTTGTCTTGCCACAGTGCAAACAGATGAACGCCCCACTCTCTCTCTCTTTTCTTCACTGGCCATATTTCATGG